>OZ023169.1:4593394-5065894 GCA_963678695.2 Diplodus puntazzo | reverse complement strand
ATCACTCTGATCCAGTGCATCATGGGACATGTAGTTTTTATATTGTCAAACAGAAAATGCTAAAACATCTTTAGAAGGGGAGAAAAAAAAAGCTGATTTCTCCCGAGAGGTCGAGAAAGCCAGAATTAAAAATGCTGGTGATGGAAAAGCTTTCCCAGTTTCTTTGTTTGTTTATCTTTTCATAAATAATTTATTATCTTTCATTCTCTTTGTCAATGTTAAAGCATTGGCAAACTGTTATTACTTCAAGAAAAAGCCAGATCTTTCGGAATATGATCAGAGATCAGAACTCATGTCTGTACACTGAATATGAAGCTACAGCTCACAGATTAGCTTGTTTTAGCATACAGACTAGAAACAGAGGAGCAAAGCCAAATTGGCTGCCTCTAAAGGAGAAACAGCACCTCTGACGCTCATTCATCATAATGTTTTATCTTCCTTGTTCAACCCGTACTGCTCTTGGCCAAAAAGTAGTCCGGTCCTAATCACCCGTAGAACCAAAACTTGATGCTTTTACACACTTGTTTATACACGGATTTCACATAATTGATAAAAGGTGCTAAGAAATGAGGTTTTGTTACGTTTGTACAAAGCCAGGCTAGCTGTTCTCTTGTTTCTAGTCTCTATGCTAAGCTAAGCTAACAGGTAGGCCTGCTGTCAGTTTTACCAGCGTTACATGCGTTCAGGCACACACTGATTACACGTTGCTTTTTTTAAATCAATACTTAAACGGACTTCAGATGCTGCATTTACAGCGCGAAACTTTCTGCTCTGTGCAAGAGCGGCAGGAGTCGCTTGTTGCCAAAGTCTAACAGGCACCATGATAACATTAATGAATCGGGGGAATCAGCTGGTTACTGCAATGAGAAGTTGGAGGCGTGCAGCTCTTCATCTGAAAGCTCCTTCTTGCTCCCCAACATAAGTCATACTGATCTGCTGTCAGCTGCTGAAGAAGTGACCATTTTTCCTTAATGAACAATGGCGGTGAGTGCTAAGTGCAGCGTTTCCTGTGACTGTTTCATCCTAAAAGTCGACCCATGTTCCACCAGTTAAATGCTTTTAATGTGAAGCTGCAGCTGGAGGAAATATTCAGTTTGCACTAGCAGTAAACGAACACAGCGCTCAGATAGTGAGGCGGCGTAATCACGGCCTCTTTAGCTCTGTGTAGCTTTTAGCGAAACAGAAAACAAATGCATTTATCTCAACACAACCGCTGATGTGTCACTCTGAATGTGCTCTTGTTGGACAACCTGTGCTGCATCCGTTCATTAATGCATTTGTTCACTCAGTGGTTCTGAGTCTGCTTCACTGTGCATGAGTCGGAAGGCGCGGGGAACACCTCGGACAGGCTGTCCGTCAATTAAAGCATATCCGGCGCTTGATTTGCGATCTGATGACAAAGTAGGAGCTGAGGTTTTCTGTGTGCATCTGACACGGACTGCAGCCCCGTCTGACAGCGCTGTGATTCCTCTGAACTTAACTGCAAATGGCCCGCTTACCACCGCGCCGTGCTCCGCATCTAAATTCAGCATGAGTGCGCTGCGCGGCAGATGGTCGGTGTGTTATGCGTGCAGCATATGAACTGTTGATTGCAACATTTGCATGAGTTATTTGACTTCCCGTTCTGCCAGAAAAAACTGTTGTTTTTTTTTGTTGTTGTTGTTTTTGTTTTTTTTGCAAGACACAATCTGCTGCACTATAATTCTTCTTGGCACGTCGAAAATCTAACCAACGCAAAGAAAACAAACTACATCCGAAATCAATGTTGCTGCTTTTTTTTCTCCCCCAAATATAGAGATCAGCATATAGACTTACACAGCACATGCAGAGGAAAAAGAGGAGGTGCTGTATTTTAACTAAACCAGCGCTGCCGTGCACTGCGAAAGGCCAAGGCCGTCTGACAAAAGGCAGGGCTTTCAGCGGGATGCGGACGCTGTGTGTTTACAGGTGTGCATCGCCGTGTCACAAATGTGTTGCATGGACGGTTTTGTACGTGGGTGTCTGCTGATTGGTTAGTGTGTGTCTGGGCGTGTGTGTGTTTGCATGGGTGTCTTTGCTTGCGTGATCGCTGAAAAAAAACCCCACTCGGATGATTTCGTAACTTGGATGGTACAAAGTGTCAAATACCCACAAAAGAGGGGAAGAACTCGAGTGGGAGTTCGGTCTGAGCGGCGTACGTATACAAGGCGTGTGTGTGTGTGTGGATGTGTGTTTGTGTGTGTGCTCTGACAAGGCCAGGGAGGATACGCTGAGGCAGAAGGAGGGATGGAGGATGAAGGGAGGAGGAGGAGGAGGAATGTGTGGAGGAGAGGTGGGTCAGGTGAAGGCGTCCAACATCAAACAGAGGATTTTCTGTGTCTCCGTGGTCCTGCCTGCTGAGCAGCTAACGATGGTGGAAATTCAAGGCTCTGTTCAGTTTAGCTTGGCTCAGGGGTCCAGTGTGTGTGTGTGTGTGTAATGCATGTGTGTGCGCCCACGAGTGCATGCTGGAATATAACAGGTCAAAGGTGAAGAGCGGAGAATGCAGATACTAAGATTTGTTGAGACGCACACACGTAACACACTCTCGATCTTTGGACACACAGCAGGGCTGGTGACGCTGTCGGGAGAGAGAGGAGGGGAGCCGAGGAGAAGGTGAGGAAAAAAGAGAGGCTTTCAGTTGAAAAGCTGGCGTAGCCGAGAGAAGAAGAGATGAAAGGGAAAAAAAAGTAAGGAGAGAGAGCAGGTGAACGAGGGTCGAGAGGAGGAGGGAGTTGAAAGAGGTAGAGAGGCGATGAACCGAGCGGCCGAGGAGAGACGAAGAGAGGAGGGCAGATGAAAGAGGGGAGCTGAAATAACAGAGAAGAAGACGGGAGAAGGAGGGAGAGGAGGAGGAGATGAAATGAATAGTAATTGCAGCTTTAACACCGCCAAGGTTAGGTCTCCCATTCGCGCCCTGGCCGCCCATACTAACAACGCACGCCGCCGCCGTGTCCTGTAAAGTGGATAAATGCCTTCAGACGGCAGTAACGTCTTAACGAGGTGCACAAGTGTGAAGATACGCGATACAGAGCGGCGGCCCCGACGAGCAGCTCGTTCTTCTCTGTCATGTTATGCACATAAAAGGAACGAAGCGCCGTGACCGCGAGCTGCAGCGACGCCTCTGTCCGCGGACGCCGTCGCACCCTCGCCGGCTCAATCCCTCCGTCTTCCACTTTCAGACAAATATTTCCTGTAACCCGAGATTCGATTTGGAGGCTGAGTCTAAGGTGAGCTTTAATCTGATCAGACAAAAAGCTGCCACCGTCTTACTTCAGTCGGGGAAAATATCCACAAATAAGATCTATGTTGAGCGATAACACGTCCAGTCTGCGCGAAGAGGAACCGAGGAGGTGAAAAATGCTGCAGCGCCGAGCTGATCGGGGTTTTAATCCGCGGCATCTGTTATTTAAGTGTGTCAGGACTCATCTTGGTTTGTTACTCCGACTGAAGGGAACCAAAACGAGCTGTGTTCAAATAATAGTACATGTTTAAAAGTTTGTTTTCAGTCGGTTGAACATCTGTTTGGGCTCATTTCACTGAGCGACAATCTGGCTGCACAGCATCGAGCAGAAAGCAGTGTTGTTGCTGTGGTACACACACATATACCTAATGATAATATTACATAGGTGATATTATGGTTATATATTGTCTCATTTGTGCGTAATTTATGTCTAATGAGGCACAAAACTCTGCAGACTACAACACTGTATGGAGAGTTTTAGTGTCTTTCAGATGCTTGTTTTGGTTTTTAATGCTTTTTATGGACCGAACGGTTCAGATTCATCCTCACTGGTTCCATTGGACGCACTTTTTCACCCACTATGTGTTCATTTTTCAACAACAAGCAGCAGACTGAATGTTAGCAGCTAGCTTTTGAACATAGTGGAGCATTAAGCCGCAGAAAAAGCCAGATATTTCCCTCTGGATTGTAAATTTATTAATGTGCAATGTATACACATCGCTGTCACCAAAGTTTTCCATGATAAGTTAATGAGGTGCGATGTGGCAGTGTTTGGTTTACATAATGAATCACGGCCTAAGTGGCCAAAAAAGAAATGACTGCTGTCTTAACCCATTAAAAATGCTAAAACTTTAATTATTCTTCACTTAAACCGATTATTTCTCAGCCTCTTGAGAAAATAGAAGCTTGACATAAATTAAAAAAAAAGGCATATGAGCTAAAGACATTGAAATTAAGTAATTAGTAATTGCCCTTGCTCTTATTGTTGTCAACGAATCACATAAAACTTTGATCACTGGTCGCGGCGAGGGCGGATGTGTTATTACGTTGTTGAGGTGGACAATAAAGATACAATTCTTCAGAAGAGGGACACCAGACGTGTTTTTATTAAATGGATATAGAAGAAACACTGATGGCTATTAAAGCACGGGATAATTGGAAGATAACTACAGGGTTGTGCTGGTGTGTTAAAGGTGGCTGCTAAGTACCAATTATGAGGCTGCGCTGACATATAAGAGTCAACTGTGAGCCAACGGACTGAGTAAAATGCAGTTTGTTCATAAAAATATACTGATACAGGCTATTGAGTAGGACAACTATCTTCCCAGCAGGGGGCGGGCGGGTTCGGACCTCCTTGTGCACCCCTGTAATTTCAGTGTATTGGTCACTGAGCTCCCATCAGGCCGAGCGGTGCAGTGTTTCACCACCACGGTGCTGAAATGCATCAACCACCTGAGGTATACGATCTCTTTCTCGCGCTCCATTATAAAACATCTTCTGGTACAAATGGATCGGATGAGAAAATGTCTCTTTCTTTATGTTTGGCTCTGAGGATCCAGGACTGTAAACAGGTGTTTGTCGTTTGAACAGACGACAGGCGGTTTGTGCTGATTTCGTCACTCGGTTTCTGTTAAAGTTCCAGTTTCACGACACTCTGCCGAGAGACGAGCGCTAATGTGGAACCGCTGTGGCAGAGAAAATGTGATTTTTAAAACATTTTTTTTTAGGCAGCACTGTTCTCTCCTCCATGTCGGCTCACTGGGCACCATGTACGCACATCAGCAGGGAGCTGATGCCCGATAAATGAGTGATGCTGCCAGATTTGCGTCCACGTAACTGAGACGGGACTACAGGCCAGGAATCCTTGATTATTTTGCAGATGTGAGATCACATCTCAAGCGCGAGGCCTCTCCCTTTGTACGTGCTTAGCCATAAGAAACCACTTCACTTCGTAATTACGTTGTAATTGAATTAGGCTGCCTCACACTCCAGCAGGGAACCCCCGAAACCTTTAAACTCGGCTGTTTCTGTTCTCCTCCGCAAAGTAGATTGGATAACGATGGCGGCAAATCATCTGAGACGCAAAAAGTTACTGTCGTGAGTTGATGATGGACAATGAAAACCGTCAATAACAAATCAGGCAAATGAAATGAAACGGAGACATTTACATAACCAAGACGCAGACAGAACGGGAGAGAAACTCAGACAGCAATACAAAAACTGACATGGACAACAATTCGTCCTGCAGACTTTGGATGAATCACTTAAACGCTGCAGAAGACACGTCTTTCAAACTCTGCCTGCCGCCTTTGTCGCTCGATCTGGATTTTGGATCGCCCGTAAAAACCAGAGAGAGAAACCTTCCCGATGTGGTGTTGCGTAGGTCTGACCTGCCTCTGTGCCTCTCACCTTCATCCCTCCATCTGGCCCTCCTCCTCCTCTCCCTGCTGTTCTCCCGCTCTCTGGCGTTCGCACTGTACTCGCCATCTGCCGCACATAGCGTACGCTGTTTATGTCACTCCCTGTTATTATTTATACAGGTTTTGCATGTAATATACATTATGCGCATGAATCCGCCGTGTGCTCGTGCCCTCGGGCGCCTATGTGTGCCATAGGAGCAAAGATGAAGTGGAGTTTTGGCCTCATTCTGTCGTTTCCGCTCGCCCTCTCACACATACGCACATCACTTTAAATGCAAAGTCAAACAACGCAAGTTAATGGAAAACAGCCGCAGAATCAACAAACGCACGTCTGGCTGGTTCTTTACCGAGGAGGCCGTACAGTACCGCCAAGAAACACACACCTCGTTTCGTATATACACACACATAAACACACACACACACACGCACACCTCATGAGGGATGCAGATCGTCAGGCTGAGACGTAACTCTGCAGAGGCATCCTGATTACAACAGGGAGGGAGGGAGGGAGGGAGGGAGGGAGAGGGGAATGCGTAAAGCGCTCCATAACTTTTCGTTATTTCATAGGCAGCCTTGGTCGGATGGATTATTCATGGGTGGGGAAGGAGGGAGCAGTGCAGGGAGGTATAAAGAGAGAGAGAGAGCGGGATGTGAATAAGTGAGAAAGAGGGAAGGAAGGACAGTAGGAAGGAAGGAAGGAAGGAAGGAAGGAAAGAAGAAGAAAAAGAGAGAAACTGACAGTCGAGAAGCTGTAATCATTACACCCTTGATGATCACGCTGCTCCAGCTATCAATCGCACAAACACACGCTCACACACACACACACACACACACACACACACACACACACACCTGAATAAACATGATCTACTTTACATAGAATAGATCCATCAAACACTGGAATATAAACACACAGCTGCAACTGCATAAACATGACAAAGCTTAAAGACCTGGTGCGTTCACTCTCACACACACACACACACACACACACACACACACACACACACACACACACAGTATATATACATTCACAGACACTCATCATGTATTCAGCAGATTATAGGGACGCTGAGTTGCCGCTGAGAGCACACAGCCGAGATGTGACGCAACCGTTGTCTTGTGTGCACACGGCGAATGTTACAGCGGCGATAAGCAAAACGCCAAAGTGATCTCACACACACAATCGACTCACACACAGGCGCCGATGTACTCGGCCGCACGTGCACACTGGTGTAAGACCTCACACTGAGGAGTCAGGCAGCGAGGCGAGACACACAACCAGTGACACGGGCATTAGAGGGGCGTTAATGATAAACTCTACAATGTATCTTCACACCTATACGCTCATCTTATAGATCCCTTTCCTCAAGTGTGTGATCTATATCGGCTGCTGTAAACACACACGCACATGCACACACACACACACACACACACACACACACACACACACACACACACACACACAGTACACACACCCGAGACAGATTGAAGCAAACAACAAAAGGCAGTAACAGTAATAATCTCAGTGTCGCTACGAGTGCAGGGCCCGGGCAGAATGCCAGAGACCTGAAGGTATGGATGCAGTGAGACGTGATGGAGACAGACAGAAACACACACACACACACACACACACACACACACACACACACACACACACACACACACACACACACACTCCAACATATAAATACATCCATGAACATAGACACATGTGGACAAACACACAGAAATGAAACAAAACTGAGAAAGACATGTCCACGCACACAAACAGACACATGCACAGCCCCACACAGACACACACACACACACACACACACACACACACACACACAAAAAGGTCAATGGTGTAATTCTTTGCTGACAGAGACAGTGCGACTGTTCTGATCGCTGTGGACAGAGGCAAGCTGACCACTTGTAATTTGTCGTGACCTTTACTTCGCTCGCAAACCCAATGAAGAGCCTGTAGGCTGGCATCTGCTCCCACTAATACGTGTCTGTGTGTGTCTGTGTGTGTGTGTTTGTGTGTGTGTTGAACACATGAGGTCTCAACAGCGTGGACGCCAGGGCAGCAAACAATAATGGAAAAAAAAAAAAAAGCGGAAAGTTGCAGAAGTTGTTGGAATGAAGTGCACGAAGAGGCGAGCCGCATCGACAGACTGAGTCGCGGCGCGGCTCGTTCTCTGTTGTCGATCGATGAAAGGAGCGCGGCATCGATGCTGCCGGGGTTCCAGGTTTCATTTCCACTCGGGTCAGCCGTGATTGAAAATGTGTTTGCTCAAGACGCTGCGAGGCATTGTGGGTAAGAAGGCATACACTGAGGCCTTTTACTTTCAGTGCGCATCTCTGTTTTCTTCTCCGTTCTGCTTGGATCTTTTTCAGGACAAAGTCTGGTCACGGAACGGGACCGAGAAGTCTTGAGGGTCAAGTCACAAGTCAAGATGTCCTTCAGGCCCCTGAACGCTCCACATTTGGTCGTTTTCTCTTGAGCGCTTTTATAGTGTTTTTTCAATAGTTTGACCGTAGTTGAACTATATTTGATATTAAATGCGTGATCATGCCTTTCAGGGCCGATGCACAAAGGAAGGAGGCAGGAGGTACAGGAGATTGGATCCAGAGGTAGATTAAGAACAGCGGACAAAAACAACTGGCTGGTTTATGAGGTGTTATTATGGCGACATGATTGGAGCAGAAATGATTACCACCTCACTTTGTTTCCGTCTCTCACCATCTTTTTGGAACTCATACGTGCTAACTCAAATCTGTATCTCAAAATCCTTGTTTGTAAATTTAAGTTTTGTTAAATTTTTAATTTGTCATTATATAGGTTTAAAATAGTGGATGGATTGAGGAGTTGTGTGGTGCGTATATGTTTGTTGCGCAGGAGTGTTTTTAGTCTTATATAATAAGTTTTATTTATGTTAAGATTGGTTGTGTTAATGTTTTGATAGGATGGTTTGTGTAGTGAAGGGGTTGTGGATATGGTGTTTATGTATTTGGTAATGTTTTAAAAAACAAATTAATTTTAGTATTGTGTGGGTGTTACTTAATAAGGGGGTGCGTGCGTGCTGCAATTAGTTGGTAGGGTGTCTTGGGGTGTAATTAAGGAGTAGCATAAGGGGGGAGGGGGTGGCGCGAGGGTTTGGTTATAATTTAACAAAAATTGTTTTTAATGGGGTTGTGGTAGGGCAAGGAGAGGTTTGGTTATTTGTTTTGGGTGGTTTTTGATTATGTTTTTATGTTAAATATTGATGTTGTAGATGAGTTATGATATTGGAGATGATTTAGTTTTGAGTTGGAGCGATTTGGGAGATATGATGAAGATTGGGATGGTTTGTATATTTGTATGAGTTTGTGAGAAGGTATATTATTTATTTTGATGTTGTATTAGTGATTGTGGGATTTATTGGTTATATGATAGAAGAGGGGGATATTTATTTTATTTGGGGTTAGGGGGTATGGGTGATTGAGGTTATATGATGATGGGGTTGGGGGATGAAGTATAAGTGGGGAAATTCGCGTAATTTTAATTGCATGTTTATTATATTTGTTTTTTATTTTACTTTAGAATTTATAAGAAAAAAAATAAAATTAGGTGAGATTAATTGATAAAAAAATTTAATTAGTTTGGGGATTTAATTGTTTTAGAAGAAAGGTTTTAAATATTAGTTTAGTATGAGGGTTGTTTTGTATGTTTTTTATTTGAAAAGAATTAAAATAAGGAAGTGATATTTGTTATTACAAGTATAATAATGAAAGGTTTGTAATTGGGATGATCATTTATTTTATATGGAGGGAATCATGAATGAAAAGGTCTTTGCGTGACTCAGTTTTTTTTAGAAACACAAACCCAGAGAGAGTTTCTCTGCTCGTGCCGCCAATAACAAAATAACAGCAGGAGACACTTTTTAAAAAGATGTCTCATTTACAATTTAGAAGCTTTTGAGAAAGAAAATCTGTCTTTCCTCTGTTGTGGAGTGAAAAAAAAACACTCATAGAGAAGATTAAAAAGACAGAAACCGGTCGAGTCTGGTGCAAAATGTGTTGAAATACCACAAGTTCTGTTGAATATCGATTCTCGATATCTTGAAAGATAGAAAGTCTGCACCAACAGAAGCTCCTCTCTCCCACAGAAAACACTGCTCCTTAAACACCTCGTCAGTAGTCCCGCCTTTAATTCCGTGACTTTGTGACATCACAGTATGTCACAGAGTCACCCATCGCTTAATTCACAAGGCGGCCATTTTCCTCCGATGTCACGTTCAGTGTTGGAGGCTGGAATGCTTCGCTAGGACAATTTGTTATCACCTCCCTACTTCCTGATTGATCAGCAACTGAAAAGATAACGTACTGTTAAAATCTGGAGGGACGTCAGCTTATTAGCTAACGTTAGCATTCAGCCGCTTGTTAGCAAACATTGCGGTTTTGATTTCGTCCTGTGTCAAAGATTCATTTCCACCTTTCCTCACATCTCATGCAACACAATGAAACAGTAATGCTAGCTGGAAAGTGGTCGAATGCTAACATTAGTTGTAGTATAACCGAAGCTAACAAGTTATGAAATATGTTGTCTTTAACTTGAGATAGTATGGGGCCCTCTGGTTTTTCATGATTCATCGTCTCTTCCGTTGGTGATGAGTAAGGAAGCGATGAAACAATTGAGCACAGCAGCATTTCAGACAGAAGGGGGCAAGAAAACGGATGTTTTTCAAGCATTAAAGCTTGTAAACCTGTTCAAGTGGCAGCATTAAATAAAATGATGAACCTGAAAATAAGCATCATCTGTCTCTCTTAGAAAACACTCAGTTCAGGTTTTGAACAGAGCTTCACTTCATGTGTTCTGTGACGGGTGTTTCTTTTTACGTCCCCTCAGCCGTATGGAACATTTTAGCATATTTAAAGTGAATGTTTTGGTTTTGGCAGCTCTGTTTCTTATCAAGCTCATTTCCAACAGCAGCAGCAGCAGGCAGCTGTTTTCATTCATTTAAACCTCTGATATACCAACTGTACCAGCAGACAGAGTGAGCAAACAGCTTGTGAACGTGGCGCTGCATCTGGCGGCTAAGAAGCCAGACATGTTCCTCGAGATCTGCTGGAAACAGAGCTACAGATAAATTTCGGCTTAAATTCATCAGGAGGCCAGAAAAAAAGACAGCAGAGGAATGCTTTTCTTGCTCCGCGTCTGCTGGATGTGTGGATTAGTATCTTTTAAAAGTCATTTCACTACCTGCAAGTGCTAAATATGAGTTAGATTCAGGTCAAAGTGGCACTGTATCATCATAATGGTTGAAAAGAAGCTTGCACTGAAATATCTGACTTTGTATGAATGTTCAACGAGCTGTACGCCTCTTCACTTCGCTTTCAGGAGCAAGATGTTGACAGTGAACATTTTGCAGATGGATTTAAAGTTGCCATTTAAAAAATAACCTGGGTGGCATTTAAATTACTGTAATGTCGTAACATGCAAATTAGTGTGCGGGCAGAAATGTTGCGAGGCTGGTGAGTAGAAGCACAAAGCGCGAAAACCACAGGAGACTTCGGACATAAACATCTTCATGAACACACTGTGATTTGGTATATTACTCTGTGTGTGTGTGTGTGTGTGTGTGTGTGTGTGTGTGTGTGTTGGAGAGAGTGTGTGTCAGTGTGTCTACAATCTACACAAAGAGGTGATTTCCCCACAGTCTGCCTCTGATTGGATTTGGTTTAATTCAAATAAACTGAAGCCTTGATTTAAACAGAAAGCACTATAGCCTATTATGCGGCACAGTGGAGGACAGTCTCACTATATCAGCTCTGAATTGCATTAAAGTGCTCCCTCACCCTCACCCTCTCCCTCTCCCTCACCCTCACTCTCACCCTCCATCTTTCTCTCTTTCTTTCTCTCTCAAGGTCGCTGTCTGGCCGAGACTTGTATTAACATTTTTGTCAAACTATCTGACGCTTTGCAAAATTCCAGCATCGCATACGATTTTATTTTTCCTTTTAACGTTTTATAATATTTGTGTGTGTGTGTGTGTGTGTGTGTGTGATGGGAGGTCATGAACACAGCCAGACACACACACACACACACACACACACACACACACACACACACACTGAAAATACAATGAAATATGTGTCAGGGCTCTGATAGGCTATGATAACATTGGTGCCACTGTGCACGATTGAGGCTGGGAAGGTGACAGAGTAATATAAGAGTTTTATTGCGGTGTGTGTATGTGTGTGTGTGTGTGTGTGTGTGTGTGTGTGTGTGTATGTGTGTGTGTACAAAAAAAAAGAGATCAAACAGGTGGGTAATTGTCCTGACGAGACAGAAAGTCCCATTAGCCCTCTGTCAAAAAGAAAAGTAGCTCCCTCCGTACAGCTTGCCGATATAGATCTATGTGTGTGTGTGTGTGTGTGTGAATGAGAGAGTGAGTGTGAAAGAGAAAGAGCAAGACAACGAATGTGAAAGGATATTGGAGTGTGTGAGTCGGAGACGAAACGAGAGAGGACGACTGCAGGAAGTCCAAAGCGACAGAGAGATAGAGAGAAAGAAGGAAAAAGGGACAAAAATGGACCGAATGAACGAAGTGGACATGAAAGAGAGCTGTTTGATCATCTCTAAAACCAAAACCACATTACTGTAGCTCCTAATGGACGAGGCTTGTCACACACACACACACACACACACACACACACACACACACACACACACATAGGCACATGCACACACACACTCAGCATATCCTCCTTAGATAAACACATGGACACGGGCTCCCATGCAGTTATACGAGATTGTTTTTCTGTAATGGAAATGGACCCTGTATATAGCACTATATGTACACACACACGCACACACACACACACACGCACACACACACACACACACACACACACACACACACACACACATACATTCTACCACCTGGATCTTATAGGCTATTCCCTAATGGAACCAGATCCTCTCAAACATACAACATCTCTCTTGTACTGGATACACACACACAAACACACACACACACACACACACACACACAAACACACAGCCTATTTCTCTTCTCTCTAATGGAGCTGGACCCCTGAGAATGACAACCAGGCTGCTACGCATCAGTGGTCATTACCCACAAGGCAGTGCGTCAGGGCCGTGGGGCCGGCCGGCCGCCCACTCTCTTCGCCTTTCACCCCACATCCATCAAACACAGGTACACACTGCTACCGGTGCTCCTCCGCTATCTCTCTTCATCTCTCTCTCTTTATATATATATCTGTTGTCTCTCGCCCTCTCCGTCTCTCTCTAGAACAAGAAAGTCAAATTTAAGACTTTCCTCGTCAGAGCACACTTTCTTCCACAGGACATTTTTAACGCTCTCGATCAGATTTGAACAGAACTCGTTTCTCTCCGGTGCGACTTGTGGTTCCCCGCGAATGACTCGGGTTTGTGTTCCGGCGAGCGAACAGTCTGTTTGCAGTCGATCACTGACATTTGTTTTAATCTACATCACCATCTACCATCTAGCATCACATAAACAGAGATGTGCTCCCCCTGCTCCGGGCTGTTTGTTTTCTATTCAGAAACGATTTCATTTTCACACCCAGAGCACGCTGGAAGGAATCGCGCAGTCATAGGTTATCATGAATCATCTACGGTGGCCCACAGGGGACAGTGGCTGCGTTCGGGAGAAAAGGGCAGAATATTAAAAAGGGATTTGCCTTCGTTTCTGTACGCTTTGTTTCAGCCTCGGAGGCAGTGGGTGAAATTTCATGTGTAATTTCAGCCTCGGGCCTCGTGACCTCTGACCCCCGTGTGAATTCAACTCCAATTTAAATAACAAAATTAGAGAATAAAACAACGGAATAATTAAATTCTTCAAAGCAGCCTGTTATCATCTGAACACAGCCGATTAAAGTCATTAAAGCTAATATAAGCAATGGAAGAAAACGAGCAGGAAATTAATTATTAAGGGTCACAAAGTCCAAAAAAGAGAATATGAATAATTACAGTTGGGCAGTTGATCGCTACTGGCTATGAAATAACTGACACTAAATACAGTTTCTTTTTCAGAATCTTGTTAAAACACATTGCATGATGGGATGCCAGCTCAGTTTCTTCTAAAAACCTGAGAGAACTCATATTGGCTCTGCTCTTGACTTCCAGAGATACCTTTAATTAAGGTATCATGATGGCATTTTCTGATCTTGTATCAGCAAGACAACAATAGTCTTCAGTTTTCATGTATTTGCCACGTCTATCAGTCAAAGTTTGGTTACGTATAGACTCAAAAACTACGTAGTTATGGTTAAAAAGCAGGAAATGGGATGCAAGTCTCTGTGTTCATGCTTTGTTTACCCATCCATTCAACTCAGTCTCCTCCCAAAGCCAAATTGTGAACCCACCATGACGTCACCCACTGGTTTGTACACTCCCATCCTGGACTATGACTTTCGCCATCTTGGTTTTATGGAGCCAGAAGTGCCCGACTGGGATTAAATCGCTATTTCTAAAACACTAAGAAGGCTCGACACAACATGAAACTTTGCTCGTAGTATCACCAGGGTCTCTACACATGAACACGAGCGTTGAGAACATTGTTTGTGTACACAGATTTTAATAAAAAGAAGGTTTTTGAACAACTCACGTTAGCAGTAGCTTGTTCCGCTCACCGCCGTCCTGCCAGCTGAGAAGTGTCAATATCAGACAGTAAAGGTGGAATTAATGTCTGCCAGCAACAACTATCCATGCTTTTGATTTTAGCATTGTTTCTTATATGAGGCTCCTTTTTCAACTTTAAGGTCAATATTGTTTTTCGCTAATGAAAAAACAACGAATTATCTGTGCATTTATATGGAACTAAGCTTTAGGAGCATTCCACCTTAACTGTCCTCCAGGTTACGTCGCATTTGGAGATCGACACTTCTCAGCTGGCAGGACGGCAGAGAGCGGAAGAAGCTACTGCTAACGTGAGTTGTTCAAAAAATTTCTTCTTAGTAAACTCTGTGTACACAAACAATGGTAATCGTAAAAGTGTCCCTTGCACTGACCCGAAACCAAAAATACGTTCAATTTTAAAAGTGGCACTTTCGTCGTAATTGTGCTTTTAAACCAACGTTTGACTCAGGTACATTCACAAAAAGACCCTTGGTTGCATTTTGACGAGAGTTTCACTTTAAATGGGATCATCATTCACAAAATAAACAACATGTTGTATCGAAAAAGACTTGGAAAATGTTTACAGAGGCAATAAATCAAGGTGATTTTCTCATAAGCTTATATAAAATCAGGCCTCTTTTTGGAAACTGGGGAGATCGCCCCCCTGCTGGCCACTGGAGAGAATGCAGGTTCAAGGCACAGACGAATCAAAATGTTTACATTATCCAGAAGAGATCAGATCAAGAAAGTGTGAAACTTTCCAGAGTTGTAAAATCTTCTCTGACATTATTGGAATGTTCGGAGGTCAGATAAAAAGCCTCAGAACTGGACTTTGTAGATCTTCATCCCACTGGTACCTGAAGCAACACCTGCCCACCTACACAGCCAGTCCTTTGAGTAGCTCTTAACTCAGGGCTGTTTTTTTTATTTGAACGCCCACTAACAGGTTTTTGCAAAGCAATCAAAAACCTCACACTGCTTCAAACTCTGCCTCTGAACATCACTGTTCTGGCAGTTGTGCCACGAGCATTCGCTTTCCCATTTCTCTGCAATCGAACACACGAACAATGCCGTTGTTCTCTGGAGAGGACGGTCTCAAAAACAACACTGTAAACTTCAGTCTAACTTTAATCCTGACAGGTAAACCTTTGTTGTCGCGGACAGCGTTGGAAACTTTGACGACTGTATGTTTGTGCCGGTTCCTAACAGCTCTCTCCTCCACCAGCAGCACTTTGATAATCTTTTCTTCTTCTGTTTGTTGTCTCCCCCTCCGTGTCTTAAATGCCTTTCAGTCATTCCCCCAAGTATCTTCCCCGTCTCTCTCTTCCTCTCCCCCCTTCTTCCCTCTCTCTCGGCTCGCCTCTCTTTCTTCTCCTCTCCCCGCTGTCTCTCCTCGTCATTTCCACTTGTCAGGCTAAAGGGAGCAGACAAATGGATGGACAGATGAATACCCAGATCTGTAGAGGGGCAAAAAGAATGATGGAGCGATGAAATGAAGGAGTGACAGTGCGTGACAGTGCTCAGCTGAGCCCAGTTGTGAGCCTGGGAGGAAGCGGAGGAGGAAGAAAAATACAGACAAAAAAGAAAGAAAGGGATAAAGAACGAGATGCTGGAGGAGGAGGAGGGATTTTTAAGAGAACAGCTATTGTTCCACATTTGGTAGTAACGGTAATAATCCGTGACATAATGATGCAAATAAACGTCAGTTTCTTCATATTGCTGTCTTTCTGTTACCGATTGATAAACACAATACTGATCCATCCTTTAGTCATGTAAGCTCTTTTATTCGCTGCTTTAAACACCCACTAAGCTGCGGTCTTGTACGGAGGCTAACCGCTGCAAAGGAGGAAAAAAACAGGGAACCTGGACGACGGATCATTCGTTAAGCCTCGTCCTTCTCACTGCTGCAACACCTGACAGTCTCTCAGAATGAAAATGGTGGCGGACTAACCATCAAAAGGGTTGGTCCTTGATTTCAGACAGAGGAATATAAAATCTTTGCTTCCTTTTATTTCTAGCCGGTTGCCCATCGAATGACGACTGCTTTCTGATTTTATCTGACTTGATAGTCAGAAACGACAGCAGAGGAGCCTCAAACGTGCACTCGAATGTTACATACATCATAACGTGCTCGAAGATTAACGCTACCGAAATCAATCACATGATCCACGTAGAGGACACAAGAATATCCTCCCGTGTTGTTGTGCAGATCTGTGTGATGGCCTCAGGGTCGGTCCTGATCTGTCCTCTGTTGGCTGTGTCTCACCTGGGTTTCAGGAAGTTGATGTGTGGCGCTGGTTCCTCATCAGTGATGCAACACACCTGAGCAGGCTTTACAGACGACTGCTGTGTCTCAGTTCAGGGTCTGCATCCTTCGAAGGACCCGGCCTTTGCGGTCCTTCAGAGAGACCTTGTTAACTGCCTCAACTGTTGTTTGTTGGACGGTCTAGCCTTTGGAGCATTTCCTGTTTGCGTCACCAGATGTTTTACCCTTACGTCACACCGCTAAAGTGACGATCTACGCCACACGATGTCGGCATTTTCTCTCTTTCTTTCTTCTTTTTTGGCCGCGCAAAGAATCTTGGGATATGTGAGGCCACGAAGGATAGTAGCGATGCATCCTCCAAAAACAGAGAAAAGAAGGATGCATTTGGAGGAGCCTTCGAATTGGGGCAGCCTTCGTGCAGCGCTGTGATGTAATTGGCCTTCAAATGCTTCTCCGAAGGATGCAGACCCTGAATTGAGACACAACATATGTGTGGTCTCCCTCTTCTGTCACATACTCTTGAGGTTGTTACACCTGTGTGTCAGCATACTTTTATTTTGTAAGTCAAACCAAACGTAGCATATACGTATTATCGCAAATTTGAGCCCTTCATGTCCAAAACTGAGGCTAAAGGACGATGTAGGGAGTCACATTTTGCAGAGTCGGGTTTGAAAATGTGCTGCAGTCAAACACACGCGACAGTTCAAGCAATCACAAACATCACAGGAAAATGGGATTGCAAGAAAAACAGCTCTAAAAAATTATCGAGGTCGAGCAGAAGTTCTCTTTTTCATTTCTTCTCAGTGCCATTCATAATGTGCTGCTGCCAACATCTGCCTGAATGTGTGGAGCGTTTTAAAACTACCCTGTGCCGTGATCGGTAATCCCTCATGGTATGGTAATCCCATAATTACCGGATTTAAGTACAGAGGCCCGCTTCAAAAGCAGAGCCTTGTAGATAAATATGACTCAGTGCCTTTCCCCTTTTTTTTTCATTTAAGAAGAAATGAAATGTGTTGTGGTCTCATGAGAGGTGGGCCACATACGTGACGCGACACAACGCGATTCTTGGAAAAACAAGCGCATTTAACATTTATCATATGAAGCAACAATGAAACCCTGGGGGACGTTATTCGCTGGGATTACAGGTAGAAGACTGACACTGAAATGCTTATAATCGCAGTCAAAAATCATCCTTGGGGGGATTATATAACCGCTTGTGTGCTGTCAAAAGATTGTCCCTAAAGAACTGCTCGTACGTAAGAACAAAGGGAGGAAGAAACAACGAAGTAGCTGTGAGATTGCTTGGCAGAGACGACAGTGCAGGCTTACGGACTGAGACATTTCTTGTATTGTGTTTACTCTGTGCTGCATTAGCTCTGAGACGAGACGCCGACTGTGAGGTAAAAAGGGCTGACTTTCACTTTTCAGAGGTGCATCATTTTTGTTAACGTGGGATCACAGGACGGACAGGTCAACAAAACGCTGGACGTCAACACGGGCGACCTCTCTGCGCTTCCTGTCTCCAACTGACAGTCGTAGTCATTTTTACCCAAACACCATTGATCCCCTGAACTAAACCGAGTTTTAGATGAGCTTAAAACTAACCAAACCTGAACCACATCTGGAGGAACTGTTTATAAAATGTACAGTGACTTCCCTGAATCCAAATTACTAATTTTTCTAATTTCTTTTGGAGATATTAGCCTCAGAGGTGTCAGCCTTCTGTCGGATATAACAGGACTGGATGGCACTCGGCTTGTCGCGCTCAAAGCATCATAAATTATATGCTGCAATGTCTCTTTCCAGAAATCATGTAATATTAACGCCGCTCCGTAGCTGAGCTGTAAGGTTAGCTATCTTAGTTAGCTTAGTTGGCCAGCCTCTCGTCCTTCCTTCTGCAGACTGATACGGTGGTATTGTCTAGTTTAGTAGAGAGAAAATAGTTCCTACATGAACCTGCACACAGCAGGGTCTGATGGGTCATTAAGCAACTGGGTGATGTTGATCTCTAAAACTCTGCAGCTTACACCAAAACATCTAAAAGTATTTGGGTTTTGGGGTGCACTGTCCCTTTAAAGCTGACACCAGCAGAAGTCACATGTGCTCGAGCAGAGAGTCAAAATGAGGGAAAGAGAAAATCCACGGCTACACAAACACAGTTCTAACAGACTGCGCCGCGCTGCATAATGCTGAATAGTTTGCACATGTCAGAGGTCCCCAGTGGAAGTTAGTCAAGAGTGAAAACCCCACAGTGACTCACTGTTCATTAAAATTCATGTCGAGGTGGCAAAGTTTTAAACAAGCACCACTGTTGTATGTAATATATTGATACAGCTGGAGCTGACGGGAGAGAATCACACAGCCTGTGACGCCCCGACATCTTCTGCTCTCATGGAGATAAACTCACAGCACCTTTTTTATACCCATGCAAATAAGCGTCATTAATATTTTTTGAGCTCATGAAACGACGCGCACAGATAATTTTACAGTGTGCAGTTGTATAACTAATGTACAAAACCTTCTATGTGCACACACACACGTCTCTGGATGTGTGAACTGGAGCTGCGCTGCCTCTTTGCTTTGATGTTTTATTGATATCCCCGAGCTGATCTTAAAAGATATATACAGACTCGTGACTCATGTCCATATAAACTCATGATGTATATCATAAACTATGTACTTTATGTAGGGATTTGTTTTGCAAAGCAGCCTCAATCACAAGTTTTTTTTTAAGTAGAGTTTGAAAAATCATCTCCGTGGCGTTAATTTTAACAGCTGCCATGAAGAATTACAGCATCGCTGTGTTGTCTTCAAATGTCCCTGAAACAACAAGATCGGAAAGATCTCTGTGTCAGTGTGACCATCTGCGATTCCACTCGCCATGTGTAGATGTAAGTGTAGAAAAATGACTCAGGTGGAGGTGAGAGAGTTACAGTAAAGAGCGAAAGGGAAGAAAAATGAACTAGCTGGGGTAAAAAAAAGACAGATCTCAGAGTAAAATACGAAGATAAGCTGTCGTTGTAGCACATTCATGTCCGTGAAGATGGACGGATGGAGGCTCGTGGAAAACAGATGGATAAAGGTGTGGATGGACGGATGGACAGGAAATGAAATTTACAGTCTGAGTGAAGACGTCTCGGCCCGACAAGAGCTGATGTATAATCGAGTCTGCCAGGTGGAGACGGATGAGCGGAGACAGAGAGGGTGAGACAGCAGGTAATATAAAGGAGGACACGACGGCGTCCCCCGAAAGCCAAGATTTTTTAAAATGAAAAAGGAGTGTGGTATTCGGGCCCAACGGAACGAGGCAGAGGAGGAGGAGGAGGAGGTGCAGGTGTGTGTGGAGGTGAGCGTGGACGCTTTTTCATGGTAGCTGTGAGAGTGGGAGCACGTACGGCCGTCCGGCTTCAACTGACAGATGGAGACTGATGGGAAGGAGATGATGTGGGGAGCGAAAGGTGAGGAGAGAGGAGGAGAGAGTGATGAGGCAGCTGTGACGGAGGGGAGAGAAAAAGAAAATACTCTGTTTGCACCTCCTGTCTTCTGCCGTCCTCTCCTCCCTGCAGCTCGTTCTCCTTCCTCCTTCCTAACGAGAGCTGACGAAGAGGTCGAAGCAAACGAACCAGAAGCTGTTTTAAATACCACACGCGTGTCGAGGACGGCCTATTGATTTCTCTCTCTCACACACACACACACACACACACACACACACACACACACACACACACACACATACACACACCAGTGCGTTTCTCCATCCTGCTTCTGCTCAGTGAACGAGGAGAAAAATGATTAAAAAACTCACATTCGATATCGCTGGAAACACATGAACACAAACACACACGTTTTAATTAACTATTGACGGATGGAGCATTTGCCGTCTCCAAGAGTATCTACTGTACAAGCGCTAGATAATAACTCTGCACCGAGCAAAATTACACGTAAGAATACAAAACTGCAACAAACCCCCGTCTCCGAGGAATTACGTTTATACACAACTCGTCTGCAAAAAGGAAATACAGCTGGAGATATTTTTAGTTTTCTGTTAAAATAATGATGAGGTGTTGTTCAGTTATATACCTGGCAAGTCGGCGTTGATACAGAACACGTCGGTGAAACGTTCACTGACAGCGTGATATGATGTGTTCAGGGAACTTGAAGCTCACTGTTCACTTGAGTCCCCTCCAGCCGAATCAGGTGCTTCTAGTCGGAGGAGCAACCTTCCAAAAGCGGGAAAATGGGAACTGGAGCACATTAATTGATTCGCAGCTTAAATCGTCAAAACAGTCTGATTCAGTCAAACCGCACAGAAGCATCGGGCAAAAACATGCGTAGACAACAGAGACTCTGACACCGACTGCGGCGGCTCCGACCCGCGGATCCATTATCTGAAATGTTCAAAATCATGTTCAACCAATTATCCAATAACAATTTTACACCTGGTCTAGTTTGGAAATAGGTAATTTTCCCTTTTTTCCCCCCACAGAACATCCATTAATTCTGTCCCTCACAGCTCCCAAAGAGTGTGAAGAATCACTGATGTACCCGAGGACACTCCGCCCCTGAACCACACTGTGGAAAAAATCTCATTCATATGTGGAAAAAAAAGGCAATTACCTGTGAAAAAGTCCAGATTTTTTTTTTCTTTTCACAGAAAACCGCCAGCTAAACGTGAGATTCACAGCTGGAAGCGTGTCGTTTCTGTCGTAACTATCGCATCACGGCCCGAACCTTGACATTCACGTACAGCAATCAAACGGAAAGATTGTGAGCAGCGAGCACACAACTGAGAGCAGGAACACAGCGTGAAACGTGAATCAAACAGAATGTGCACAAAGGAAAATATTTCACCTCATCAGCGTTTGAATTTTATGCCGATAACACATTTCAACAGGTTCTGACAGGGGAAGCAAAAACTGCAAAAACCACCTGTTTATATCCTTCCACAGGTAAACAGGTTGATTGGTTACAGGTGATGAAAGGGGGACGTCCTCGCTTTCATCGTCCACAGGTAAGTTCGGGCCGAGGTTCAAACGCTTTGAGAAACACGTGGCGGTCTGCAGGAGACTCCTACGCGAGGCTCAGGGACACTTTGTGCAACTGTTCGACACGAATGCTCGCTTCGGCTTCACACAGCATCCCCGACGCCAACAAGCACTCGATCATGCCGTCACTCTTCAGCGCCGCGGTGTGCCCTTTCAAAAGTTAACCTCGCAGTTTCAGAGACAGACCATCACTGGCCTTTATAGACATTTAAACAAGACTTGGATATATTACGGTCGTATGCAGGCCAGTCGATTTTGCTCAGGTAAAGATCATCTCTTATCTTCGCCCGGGACAGCTGCCAGGTTCGTGATGACAATCGGACGTTATATTAAGGATGTTTAAGAATTTCTGTTCTGGATGACAAACAAACCAAGCGGGCTGAACATACAAGTCGTACAGACTGACAGGTGAGTCATTGAATCGACCGCTTTGGATGTAAGCGCATCATCTCGTCCGACGTACGGAAATCAAACTCCGCCTCAGTTTATTCAGCAGCTCCTGCTTCTGATGCGTATTTACGTTCTTTGGAGCCATAAATAGCTCATGAAGAAATAACGGCGTATTAGAGTGCAAATTGCCTGTGTGATATGAATAATGGCTGAACAGGTGGAGACGGGATGAAAAGGAGCCGTGTTGTAAAGCGATGATTGGAGGCAGATTACTGGATCGCTATCACTCACTTTCTCATGAGAACATGGAGACAGACACAGCGCGGCAGTTTTAACAGCTTTTTGACCTGCTAATCAGGGGAAACACCCGCGCTGACGTACGTGTGTCTTAACATGAAACAATTTAACGTAGACAGGCGGCTTATAAGCTACTATTAGAAGACTGCTTCCTGATCAGTTCGCGATGAGCAGATGGATTTATGAGTAATTTAGCTTTTTAGATCATGCTAAAATCACAAAAACTGTGCGGCTGGTTCTCTGGCCTTCACACCAATGAACCACATGAGTCCACTTGGCTGAGACCTTTCTTTTCAAGCGGTCTGGGCCCAGTTGTTCGGTCTGCACCAGTATTCGACTGACAGGCCAGACGAATGCACCTGGCTCCGTTTTAGCCGAGCCAAACCGCCAAAACGACCTAAAATGTCTGAACAACAGCTGAAACACGTCGGTCCCGAGCTTCGTACATTCCCGACCTGCTCGCCGCGACTTCTGTGCAGACAAAGAGCGTCCCACCGACTGGATCAGATGAAACGTTACGATCGTAAACATAATCCCGGCAGCAATCCTATCAACGCCATAATGTGCGTACAGACACATAAGAACACGTATTTACCCTTTATAACGTATGCATTCTGCAGCGCTTACGGAAACACCCAGACACACACGGGAGGTAAACTCTAAAGAACAATTTCAAATAGAACTTCGCAGGAGCACAAAGATACAGATATACTGTACTGACAAAAACAAGCGCACACACACACACACACACACACACACACACACACACACACACACACACACACACACACCCATCATCCTCCAGTCCGCCCACGCTCTCCCCGGATCACGCTATTCATTTCATCTTTGATTCCCTTTGCGGAGATGATGAGTTGGAAACATGAAAGGGATCCAGTGAACTGAGGAGAGACCCATTCTATCGCTCCATCTCCCTCCTCCGTCCTTCTGTCTCGCTATCTCACTCTCGTTTCTGTTGATTTCTCGTCCTTTCATTGCCGCTTTTTTTCCCTCTCCCCCCTCTCAACTCCAGTAATCCCGTCCTGCTTTCTCTCCACTCTTGTTCTTCATGTTTCAGTGATTATCTCGTCTTCCACCTCTCTCTCTCTCTCTCTCCCTCCTTCATTACCTCCTTTTCTCCACATCTGTACATCCGTCATCTCCCCCCCTTCCCTTTGTTCATCTCTTTCTCCTCTCGCCAGATTTTTTCTCTCTCTCTCTCCTTCTCGTTCTCTCCACCCTTTCCCTTGGGGATCGGGCGGATAGTGGATGTTGCCACTTGGGAATGACGAGGGCGGCGAAGCGGTGGATTAAACACTGAATGATCCGCGGAATGCCTGGAGACACACGCACGCGCACGCACACGCACACACACACACACACACACACACACACACACACAAACACACCGTCACGTCAGAGTTGCTTCTGTCTCCACAATCTATTCTTAGAAACAAGAATATCCACTTTCCCTCCCTACTTTCTCTCTCTTTCACACACACACACACACACACACACACACACACACACACACACACACACAGTCACATGGCCACACACACACACACACACAAAGCCAATATCTCGCCAGAACGACCCATAAGCCCTCGTCAACATCCGACTCGCCCCGCTTCCTCCCCCTTTGCTCCGTTTCTGCCTCTCCTTCCCTCACTTCATCAATCTTCCCCACTCTTATCAGAAAGCTTCATTAAGGAGCTCCAATTAAAGGCCGGCTGGCTCGATCGGTGGCGGCCATGGCAACGAGGCTACTCGTATTATGGTCTGGCGCGGCGAGGAGAGGGGAGTGGAAGCGGGGAAGTCTTGAATTTTGGAGCCCGTTGTGTGTTTAAACAAATAATAGTCATGGATGTTCATAATTATCGACTCAGGGACCGCCTGCAAATTACCGGAGGTGACGGCGAGGTCGGAAAATGGAGGGTTGTGTGTTTTTCATTTTGCAGAGGCGAGAGTGGTTTGACCTTTTTTGGGGGGGGGAGAGAGCAAAGAAGAGTCTTTTCAGTTTTTCATCGACCCAAATTTAGATTTCGACCTCTCTCTGCTGGCTTTATAAAACAAACACTCACAAATTACAGCTTTGTGTGTGTGTCACTGCTGCAGCCAGCGCCTCGTATTCGCTCTGCTGGCGGCTCTGCCTGAACGCTAACGCTCCCCATCATGGCAGATCAGGTCTCACCTTCTTCCCTCGCCATTCCGACCACCTGTCCACCTGTCCACAAACTCACCTGCTTCCAACTTCCAATCAACCCTCAGTTCAAACCACCGATCGTCACGTGATTCGCAGAGACTCCTGATGCACTAAATGGGCAATTTAAATGCATGAACACAGAGCGCCAGATGTGCGATGTTTGGCAGTCCGTAGTTAATACGCGATTTATCGATGGTTTGATTTGCAGTCCTGGGCTGCTAGTATTTGCAGCTAACCATAACCATCTCAGCTGCCACGGCTTAAAGAAAAAAGGTCCATTGGAGTAAACTTGAAGATGTGACTCTCTCTACTCAACTCTACCAACGGAGGGAAGCAATCAGAGGCTGACCAGGGCGGGTCACGCTGAGGAAAGCAGTGGGATCAATACGAATGCAGCTTGAAGCCACGAGCACAAGCGTGAAGGTCACGTTACTTGAATTACACAAGACAGCGGAGGGTCAAACGATTTTCCCCTGTGAGGCCGCTGGATTCAAGAGATCACACGAGAATCCATCTCGCCAGGTTACAAGTTGTGTGTTGGAGCTGCGTGTATCTGCGATTTCACTCATTCACTCATTACCCACAGAAAAAGAAGAGACGGAGCATGTGCATAAAGCTTGTGCACTGTATACAAACAGACAGTAGATGGAGAAACCAAACACAACAAGAAGAAGACAAAAATGGCTAGTGCAAGGGAACCTTAATCGTCTGTGTGGACCGATAATGAGGTCGAACTGCTGCTGCGACTCAGGCTCGACTACAAGGCGAGTAAGGCTCAATATCTTCTGCAGCACGAACACAAGCACGTAGTCCGCCATTGTTGTTGTTGTTGTTATGAGACGTCGTGGGGTTAAGAGGTCGAAGGCTAGAGGTTGAGGGGTGGGGCGATGGCGTCATCGATACGCAAAGTATGTGGATTCGCCATCCAAATGAGAACGCAAGGGCGGCGTTTTCCAATTTTTTCACCCTGAGACCAGGTTTCATAAAAGTGCGTTTACAGGATCCATTCGGACAATCAAACGGACGGCCAAAACGATGCAAAACATGTTCATTTACACACAAAATCGTTTCCATGTGGACGGCCCCTTAAACAGCGCAATACAGCTCTACCGGAGCAAACCAAGTCAAACTGGTTTAATGCTGTTTACATGTGGTCAAGCTCAGGCACCCAGATCAGACAGGATGTGTGCTATCAATGTTAGCTGAGCAGCTACAGTGAAGAATTCAGCTTAAAGAAGGTTGTAAATGATTTTATTTTCAAATCGTTTTGGGATCACAGGGGTTTCCGGAAACTTGGATTACGGCGGACCAGCAGTACGGAGCCATTTTATGTTTGTTTCCTCGTCTTCTTCAGCTGCGACGCTCCAGAAATGTAGATTTTTGGAGTGCAACTTCAGTTACAGCACAATAAGTTATTTACGCTCTAGCGTTTTTTCTTAGCGATTGACGATGGAATGGGTTGTAACAAACCAACCACTGGACAGTAAGTGATTGTCATTGTTCTTTATTTTTAAAGCGAAGAAGATTTATCCTACCCTCCTGTAGTTATTTCTGTACAGTTCCTAAGTATTCCATCATACAACATTAAACATTTCTGATTGTGCACCATGTAACTGTACATCACTGCCTCTACGAAGGACAGCGAGGTCAGCTGGAGGTTGCGCTCTGTAAACCAATAGCCCACTGATCGGCTCTTTCCGGTAAACATCCATATTCTTTTCCTTTCTTTCCAACATCATCAGTATTTATTTCACATCCACGCTCCATATGAGAGGTCTGGGGAAAAAAGGCTGTCAGACCCCGGGGAGGAGGAAGAGCTAAAAGCAGCGGGAGAGATAACTAAAATAGCCGCCGTGCGAGAGGCGTAAGAGCTAATTTAAGCTCCGGAGTGGAGCCTGAACAAATGGAGGCTCGGATATCTCTCAGAGGAGAAATGAATTTAAAGATGACATAACCTTTTGAGGGGACACATTATGATTTTAAGGTGCGTTTGGGATGGAAATTAAATAAATGTGATAGAATAAAACTGAATTGATTCTTTTTTTTTCCTCTTCCAGAAGAGTGATGAAGGAGCCGATTCAACGGTGGCTCGTCTGATAAACCCGAGAAGCTCTCCATGACTCAGACAAGTGGAATCAGTTCTTTACATGATGTCAGCGCTTCTCCATCTCTACCTGCTCTGACCGTCTGTTGTTCGCCCTCAGGCTGCCTCTCCTGGGATTAACTCGTGAGTTTGACCTTTTTTGAACTCCGGATGACACTCTTGGCTTTTTGCTCACATTCCTCCGCGAAGAAAATCTGACAGAGTTCCTGAGAACAGTCAGTGATTCAGTCAGGTGTGTGAAAATGGCTCACGACTGACTGAATCTGTGCCTAAGGGTTGTTTTCTTCTATACATTTAACAGCAAATCTATCAGGTATAGTTGTATCACCTGTGGATCCTTCATAAAGGTGCATTCTGTAAAGTTTAACAGTGATGCTGAGGTCGGGACGTACAGAGAGGTGAAATAAAAAGCGAGTCTCCTCTTGTATCTGACATCCACTTGACCTGTAAGACACAGCAACTATTTAAGCATCGATACGTGAAGCCACGAAGGTTAATTTTCCGTTTACGTTTGGAGAGGAACTCAAACAACGATAAGAGTTCATATCACTCTGGAGTGGTGCACAGAGAACAACCTGCTGCTCAACATCTGCAAAACCAAACAGCTGATGGTTGATTTTAGTTAAAATAAAGTTGGATAACAACCTTTTAAAACTCTCACTTTTTTATAATATCTGTGCATGATAACTAGTGTGCGGTTAAGGTGAGAGAGGTGTTAAAGTTCAGGAAGAGGCAAATATTAATTGCAGGTGTGTGACAGGATGTGCTGACACACACACACACACCCCTCGGACCTCCTCACCTTTCCTCTCCACCTCACCTCACACAGGTCGCAGCACCACCCGCATCTCCACCGTCTGATCAGCACATATTTTCCCGGGGACACTCGGCTGTTCTTTAACTTTCACCCCTCTCTCTCTCTCTCTCTCTCTTTCTCTCCCTCCCTCACTCTTTCTCTCTTTCTTTTCTTCTCCGTCCAACTCTAATTACAAAGCCTCATTAGGGAGCAGAATCTGCTGAGAGGGAGACTTCTTCGCCATCAAACTAGGAAAGTTTATTCAAAGTGCGTTTGGAACATTGCTATTTTTACATAACACGGCGAAATCAAAGCAGACACGTTTCTAATGTTCCTCTTGTTGTGATCAAAGCGCAGTAGGAGTTAATTTAGAAAAATCCACTTCGCGACGCACACAAATCCAAACATATACAAACATTTTTAATTAGATGTTCACGTCCTGGATCGTTTTATTTATTTATTTTTTTGGTAGCTTCTAGAAAAACACCCAAACTTTACAATAACCCTCCCCTACCTGCATTTTAATAAACCGCTCCAATAATTAATTGATGGCTATCTCAAATATTCAATCACTCGGCGTGTTTATCAAACAGAAGCCAGAAGTCTCCGCTGGATTGCTGATGCAAATGGAAGTGTGCACGCTCGTGTTGATATACGGGAGAGAGGTTTAGGTTTGGTGTCACAGCTGACCTGAGAACACACAGTCTGGATGGGAATCAACAAGCAGGAGATGATTGTGCACTTCAAGTCCTGTTTGTCCACCTTCGCTCAGCCTTCATGTGTGCGACCGACGCAAAAAAGCCAAACAGCTGAGCGAACGTTCAGCTGCCGAGCTGAGCAGCAACTTAAAACAAAACTCTCACCGAAGTGCAACCGAGGCTTTTTTTGGATACGAGTCAAACCTTCATGTAAAAGCATAATTACGATTAAAAGAGGCACTTTTAAGATTTACTGTATTCTCGTTTTCGGGTCAAACTCATTTTCAATGGGAGTGCATGGGGCACTTTTAAGATAGCATCAAAATCTCTATATTTAAAACACTAAGAAGGCTCGACACAACATGAAACTTTGCTCATAGTATCACCAGGGTCTCTACACATGAACATGAGCATTGAGAACATTGTTTGTGTACACAGAGTTTACTAAAAAGAAGGTTTTTGAACAACTCATGTTAGCAGCTGCTGCTTGCAGTTAAGGTGGAACTACTGTCTTCCGGCAACAACCATCCTCGCGAGATCTCACGTGACTTTTCCGGCTTTTGATTTTAGTATTGTTTCTTATATGAGGCTCCTTTTTCAACTTCAAGGTCAATATTGTTTTCCACTAGTGGCAAAACAACGAATTATCTGTGCATTTCTATGGAACTAAGTTTTAGGAGTGTTCCACCTTAACTGTCCTCCATGTTACGTCACATTCTGAGATCAACACTTCTCAGCTGGCAGGACGGCGGCGAGTGGAACAAGCTACTGCTAATGTGAGTTGAACTCTATTTTTAGTAAACTCTGTGTACACAAACAATGTTCTCAATGCTCGTGTTCATGTGTAGAGACCCTGGTGATACTACGAGCAAAGTTTCATGTTGTGTTGAGCCTTCTTAGTGTTTTAAAAATAGAGATTTTGATGCTATCGTAAAAGTGCCCGTAGCACTCCAAATGAAAATGAGCTTGACCAAAGCCAAAATACGGTCAATCTTAAAAGTGGTGCTTTCATCGTAATTATGCTTTTACACGAAGGTTTGACTTGAGTTTCGCTTTAAAACACTTACAATACACAATGTAAAGCAGGTAATCAAGACCCTCGTCTCGGCTCCACCACGTTCCAGCAGCCCAACAGGTAGAAATCTATCATACGGGCAATTACTTCACACAAGTCGCCCCATTAGATGAGGACGACACGCAGCCTCGGCTCGCATCTTCAAGGATCTGGAGTCACGGCGGGTGAGATGTGTCGCCCTCTTCTGCGACAGCTTTCATCACAAGCTGGCGCCTGGAATGCTCCTCGCGTCTTGATCTGATTACATCTAACGGCACGTTATATCTGAGGGTGGATTTCATGTCACTTTTAAAAAAATCAAATGATTCCACTTTGCAGTCTTTCAATCAAGCCTTTTTTTTCTTTCTGGCTGCGCCGAGCCTCCGCTTCGCCTCGAGCGGCACTGAAGCAGCGCCGCGTGGAAACTTGTTCAACTAATCCAGCAACACGCTGATCTGTGGCTCAATCTGCCTTCCTGCTGTGCCCTGCAATTTGTTTGCCTCTATCTCCGCTGAGGGGAGAGGAATCACAGGGAAAAGGGTGCTATTTCAATTTCAGCCTCCCACCAGACGCTGCTGCACAAAGATGCACAAACTCACACGCAGTACAGTGGTGGAAGCACGAGCTCGGATTCTACACGAAAACCTGAGTTTATCCAAAAAAATCATGCTTTTAAACAAAAATATCACATTCAACTTATCGGTATGTGTTAATAGAGATAAGATTTTAAGGTACTTGTGCGACTTTATGCTTCCACAAGTATAAATATTCAACTCCCTCCTCCACTAAATTTACCTGAAAGAAAAAAAACTCCTCACTGATTATGATGATCAGGATTCTGAACATCGGACCAGATCACCAGTCGTACATACAGCCATGCATGTAAACACATGTGTAATTCACTTAAATACATGTAATCGCAGACACTTTAAGACTCATATCCAGTACGATTGAGTGAGAGTGAATTTTACTCTAAATTTCATTTCACAAAAAGAAATGTGTGACTTTTGGCTACAACACTGCCAGTTACCTTGACCACAGCCATCCGATAAATGCGGTGGAGTGTTAACTCAGAGATGTGAAGACACAGAAGCACAAAAAGAGCATCAAAGCGATACGATTAATATAAAAAACAGCTTGAAACCCAGAGATGATTCTCTGCATATCTCAGAAACCTCGAACCACGTCTGACTCACTCGGCAGCGAACGGGAGAAACGTCGTAGTATTCAGAGGATAAAGGTGCAGAGCTGCTGGAGACTAAAAAAAACAGAGCTGGAATTCTCGACTGGATATTCATGAACACAAACGCGACCAAATCAACCTGAAGTTTCTGCTTCGCGTGCGCAGCTTCTTCTCTCTGCTGCCCACAAGTGCCCGAAAAAAACAAAAAAAAAACAGCGAGCGCAGGTTTAACTAAGAAATTGGACTAATTCTATTAAAAGTACTTAGCTTACGCTTCCCCACGCTGCTCACACGCCAACATTACCACACACACACACACACACACACACACACACACACACACACACACACACACACACACACATCCCACCACACTCAAGCACAAATTGCCATCCCCTGACTGTAATCCAGTATAGCTTAGCGGTGAGTTATAGCCTATTATTCCCCTGCTATACAACAGGCTCCAGACTATGGAGGCAGGAGATAGCACTCCTCAGGCGCTTAGCACTCACACAAAGCTTATTCTACCTGGTGTATGAGAGGCAGCCGGGGAGGACCTGGGCTGCTTATCAGTATATATACTGGGCCATAAACGGAGGAGTGTTATGTGTGTGTGTGTGGAGCAGGTGTTTGTATATGTGTGTGTGTGTGTGTGTGAGAGAGGGAGAGCATCCATCCCAGAGGTGTCGGAGTTATCTCCCGAGGCCAGAAAGAAAGCGAGAGACAAGGCGAGAGCAGGACAGAGATGGATGGAGGGAGGGAGGGAGGGGAAGGAGAGCGAGGAGGGGAGAGAGACACGGAGAGGAGAGAGGAAAGAAGAGTCGGAGAGAGAGACGGAGAGAGAGATGGAATAAGTGCTGTCAGCCATGTGCACAGAGGCGTGTAAGACATGGTCAGTGTGTCAGTGGCCGGATGTATCCCCACACTTACATGTGAGCTGGGTACACACACACACACACACACACACACACACACACACACACACACACACACACACACACGTTTAAGGAACCAGCTGATGCTCACCATCATGCACCATCTCCCCATCTAATCTGCTGTGGCAGGTCAGAGGTACGTGACAGGCAATCAGTGGGAAACTATACTGAGCTCAGTGCAGTCTGAGTGAACTCACACCGAGCGCTCAGGTAGGTGACACTGATTCCAGATCAGCGGATAGCACAGACCCACACTGAAGCTACTTAAAGGGGAGTTGTGTGGTTTTGTTTTGTTTTTTACACCTGAGCCAGATATTTATAGGTTTTTGTGAGTAAATTAGATAATTCTTCCAGAAACTGTCAAAGTTCTGTTCAATAAAAGTGCTTGTTTTTGCTCCTGACAGACTGAGGTTGTTATTTCAAGCGTCTGACAACATTACAGAAACGATTCCTTCGAGGATGGACCTGTATGTCCGATGACAAGATGCTTTTTGTAACCAGGAGCACAAGTGTCTCGTTCTGAAATCACGCGAGAGGTGCGACGTTGCAGGAAGAAGACCGTGGAAACGTGAGAAACTGCTGGCACGAATTAATCTCCGGAGTCACGACTGATTTTGAAACCTGAGATGAGGCAACAGCTGTAACATCTCACCTCGTGAGATTTCTGAACGCAGCCTCTGCTTGAGCGAGACTCATGTTCCTGGTTACGAAAGGTCTAATGATGAATGAATCGTTTCAACGATGTTTGTCAGACACTCAGAATCACAACTTCAGCTCAAAACAAACAATTCTAGTAACTCTGTCTCTCCATTAGGACGATGTTATGACTTCCAGCTGAAGTTATCAACCACTCCTATTCCCAAAACTTTTGGCAAGTGTGACTCATCCTCTCTCTGAAACATGTAAATATCAGATTTCCCCTTGAAAAGACCCCCACAGAAACTCTTAATCCTCTGTGTCGACTCGTCTACAAAGGAAAGACTTTCAAACTGAATTGAAGTATGAGCTGCTGATGAAACAATGAAGCAACTGTCATGTTTTATTAGACGCGGGATACTGAACCTGCCAGTTACACTGCAGCCTGCATCAACCTGACAGCACAATTAGATCTAGGATGCTTCATCAGACACCAGCCGGAGGCTCAACGATCAGAACTATCTGTAAACACACTCCATTTTATGCCAGTTTGTTCTTCTTACCTGTCGTGTGCTACAGGTGTCGGGTTTTATGGATACAGTTGGATGTTGAGTATCAGAATGCCTTTACAGCGGGCTCAACATTGATTTGCTCGGCTGCTCCACCGAACAAAAGTCATTTCCATATCACCCAGCAGGCAGAATTTGAAAAATGTCGCTCATTTCACCTCCTGCACACTGCAAACGTAGCTTTTCTTATTCGTATTCCGACTTTTTAAGCCGCATTCCGAAAGTCTTTTCAGATTTCCACATTGTGGACAGTAAATAAAAACTTTTGTCAGCACGCTCACATTCTGACAAAGACAATGCTGACGTGCTAAAGTTTGGCAGGTGGAGTGTTTATCATGTCCTCCAGCTTAGCTTAGCATGTTAGCATGCTAACATGTGCTAATAAGCTCTAAACCTAATTAACAGTTGGGCCCATTGTGGACTTAAATCATCTATTTTAAATCATTTTCTTGAACATTTAAACTCTTAATTGGAATTTAGATAGAACTGCATTTTGATCAGTTGTCACACGTCACATTTAAAGCGGACTGGGGATAAATGATGGTTTGTAATCTGAATTCATTTTTATTTTCCACTTTATTTTACTAATCCAGATCAAACATAAAAACGCCACTTTAATGGATACAAACAGAAACAAACTGTCTGTCATTCGGCCTCTCACATTGTGCATCACATGAAAACATTCAAACGTTAAAACAGATACAGACAACAAACCTGATACATACTGAAATGTATCATCACAATAATTACATATTTTCTTATCAAAACTATTTTTTAACAGCTTTAGAACACAAAACACTCCCTCCATCACACACACTGAGTGATTAATATTGATTTTATTTATCATCATGGAGGTGAAGGTGTGAAGAAGTCTTCCACAGCTCAACACACTCCTGGCAAAACGCTTTATCGTGGAAAAACATGCTTTCCAATTTTAGCCCTGATGGTTGGAGGCAGCTGAATATTTTACCCAAACACACACATAACTACACACACAACTACACACACAGGCACACACACACACACACATGCTCGGTCTTGGCCAGCAGACACCTGCTCCCTTGTCTGAAGTTGTTGTGAGCAGGTGAGGAAAAGCTCAACTGCTGTGACAAGCTAAAACACAACAAGAGAGAATTCCTCCGGGAGAGAGAAGAAAGGGAGGAAGAAAGAGAGAGAGATGGAGGAAGGGAGAGACGCCAGCTGGGATGCAGGTGGGTACCGACTCTGTGTATTCTGCCTGATAATGATGGCGGGAGGAGGAGGAGGGGAGGAGACGGAGAGAGAGGATGGTGTAGGTAAGGCAATAAAAAAAAGGATGAAGCGCCTGAAGGAAATGTGTGTGTGGCGGAGAGAGAGGAGCAGACGGAGGAGGTGAGGAGTCAGAGGGTTAATCCTGCTGGGAATAAAGAGATTGACACAGAGTCGAGTCCATCTGTGTCAGTCTGTGCAGCCCTCGCTGACTGACTGACCTCATGATTGACTGACTGACTGGCAGAAATCCCTCTCTGATAACTGACAGACTGTTGGCGCGCCGGCTGAATGGCTGCCTGGTTACATAAATCACTCCACTCGACTCGACTCCACGTTTACAGCCAAACGTTGCACACATTTTAACTGGAATTTGTGGAAAGTTGGCCAAAGGAAATGAGGAACGACAGCCTGAATCGACTGGGTTTGAAAAACAAAATAAATGTAAGCGATCTTCACGCAAAGTATCTGATATCAATACACACAATCCTGACACTGATCCTTTAATCTAAGCTGTGCCCTCTGGGATTAACTTTCATGACAGCAGTGCAACAGTTGCATGGCGGACATTTTCTTCTGACATCACACTGAGAGTGGAGGCTCAGGTGTGTTCCAGGGTGTAAGTCCTACAGGTGAAGGAGTCCGACGGATCCTCGTCATTTCACCACTTCTCAAATCATTGGATTGGACAATGGATTGTGACAACAACAGAGACACATCTGGCCATATTTTAACCCATCTGTGGTTTATAACTATTAAAAAGATGTGCAGCTGAAATGTTCCCTTTAATTACGTTTGACCTGTTCAATACAAAACTGTTTTCAAAGTTATATGAACCTCTTATTTTGCTGATATTCGAGGTAAAAGTAAGAAATGGGTCACATGCTAAAAATTCTGATGTCAAACATACTTATTTTATCTTCATCCATGAGGCGAACAAACACAGCGCGGGCCTCAGATGTATAGATCTCGTGGAGCGGCGTTAACGGGCAGCAGCATTGAGGGCCGTTATCGACCCATCAGTCACTGTTTAACAAACTGTAAGTGAAACACTGGGAAGTCTCTTGTTTCGGGTCACTGTGCGAGCCACTCAGCTGTTCTTAGTGGTGAAAAAGTGCGAGCGTTTCCCTCCCCGTGGCCCGTCTCTGCTAACAGACTCACCTCCACCGTCAGCAGCTTTCACAGCGCCGCTTCCCTTCGCCGAGGCAGCCGCCTGACTTTGACGTGCTTTGTGTGTACGATTAGTTTAGCGTCACTCCTCGCGTCTCGTCGGCACTAAGCGCGAGGTGCTGTTACAGTTTGTCCTGCGCTCTCCGCGTCAGCTGTGATGTTCCCTGTAATGCATCACCGACAATTAACCGAGTCAAACTCTGTTTGCACCGATTGTAGTTGGCACATCAAGACGACACTGATTCTAATTGTCTTTTTGAAGGAGCCGAGTGGAAACGGCTCGCGACCTACCTCTCCGCTCTGATCCGCTTTCAACTGTAAACAAATCTATTAGCACTTTGGGGAGTTGCAGTAGGTGTTCAAAGTGTTTAAGTGTCCAAGTTAGATGAATCGCTCCGGCAGATGGTCGGACCACCTGCTTCGCTGGCCCGACTACAACTAAAAAAACGGATGTGGTTGTAGAAGTTCCCCTCTCCTGGATAATCCTGCAGCCATCCTTTGATTGTAAACTCCAGAATATAAAAACCTCGTTTCGCTCCATACAACGGGCCGTGTTGTAAACACATCAGCGCCTGGAATATGTGTTGGCCCGCCGGGATTTATTAAGACCGACTTGAGGTTTGCATGTCCACTAAATCACTCACCGGACAAACGGAGTCTCCAGCGGCGAGACGAATAAAGTCCGACGTTGTGACGACCTTGTCGGTAAATTCTTTGTGTTCCCCGCAGGCATAAACCCAGCGTGGTGAATTACAGCGTCCCGACTTTTCCGGACATTCGCTCAGATTTGTCCCTGAACGACTCTGACCAGCAAACCATAAAGGGGAGTTCAGGCTTTAAAGGGCGTATGCCACCAATTTTATGCATCAAGTCAAACAAAACAGTGCATGATGTCTTTTTCTGGCCTGGAGGAGTTTTTTATGTCAGCAGTTAACGTTCCTGCACAGCTACGTCCAAGGTTGACACATGTGGCAAACGTGACGTATGACGTTAACATTAAATGCTCATGAGCGGACTTTCACGAGTTTGAGGGGACGGAGCCGGTGTTATTACTGCCAGCAAGGCTGCTAAAGAGGCGAGTCACGCCAGTGGAGATTTTTAACGAAATCTGTGTTTGTGGCAACCAGAACCTGCTCCATCTCCATCTGTGATCCTGGCGATCGAAAACAGGTACTTTAAGCCAAACCGTGTTTTCATAACCAAGTGATTTTTGTACCTAAACTGACCTAAACTATGCTGGCCTGGAGACGACACATTTAAGTGCGGAGATTAAAAGACGTGGGCGTTTACAAGACGCAGTCAAGTTGCATTACGGGATGTAGGATCAGTCCCTCTGTTGTGTGACAGTGCCCGGTGTGTCGCGGTGCTGCTTTGTCGTCTCTCGGTGTTGCTGGCTGCTGATTGGAGCTGGACTCGATCAAGGACTCGGAGGCAGCTGGCCACCGCCTCCAGGTTTCATGACAACGCGCCCCGTCCTGGTAGTTTGTTGGCTCGCTCTTCCCCTGGCACCACATTGCATTACTTTTGGAGCTCTTTGATTTTCCGTATTATTTGGCCGGCATCAACTCAGCACTTTTTTTTTCCTGCCCAATTAATTTGTTAGAAAGTACTTGTTGTTATTTGTTACCTTCAAATAAATCTTTCAGTGAGTGAGTCCCTCGTGCGTGCCGTCCTTATTTGTTACAGCCATAACGCTCGCAAGTCCCCAAAGTTTGTGAAAGTGCAGAACGTAACTGCCATATATCCGTTTAATCGTCTGCTAATTGACGATTCAAGTTTTTTTTTCCTAGCAAATTCACAGTATCTGTAATGATCATCAAACAACCGCGTGTCCCAATTAGGAGCGAAGATCTTACCGCGTTCTGTCGCCTGGACGGAAGCTCACCGGGGATTTAAACGGCCTTCAGTGACACCGCTCGGTTATTCATTAAGGCCATTTCTTTTATCCTTTTTGTGTTGCTCTTCTCTGCAAGTCCCTCATACTGATTTAAGTTAAAGTAAAAAAAAAGAAACCCCACCCCTCGTGAATGCCCCCATGGTGGATAAAACATGATTAAGTGCCCTCTGCGGCGGCCCAGCGCGCAAGAAAACAAGATAAAGTGCCCACTGTGGGACTTTCCCTTCAGCCACGCTGTGTCAGAACCACTGCTGTGTTGATTTGCTTTTCCCTCGCCAGTTGTGTGAGACTCATGTCAGGAGACCAGAGACAAAGAGAGTTTTTTTTTAAAGGTCTCTTCAGCTCTTCAGTAGTTTTGTAGCTTCCAGCCGAGCCTCTGTGGTGGAGAGTTCAGTTTCTCTCCTGCGTCCCTGTTCGTGTTTCCTGATATTTCCTTTATATAACCGTTTCACCGTGTTCGCTTTCACTCAGTTCAAATCAAATCAATTTAGCTTTTATAGCCCGAAATCACGATGACATCGCCTCAGTGGGCTTTACACACCGTACAGTGAAGGACATCCTCTGTCCTCAGACCCTCGATTTGAGCTCCGTAGTGACCAAACTGTTTAATTAAGACTAAATAATGGTAGACTTTTATTGTGAAAAATGCAGAAGAAATGAAATGTGTTTATTACTGAATTGGCAGGGCAGCATCTATCTATTTTTTTTACCAATACTGCTGGGAGAAAAGTGTTTTCACAGCAGCCCCTCAGACGACTTCACAAGTGCGTCATCTTAACTCTGCGACTGCGCCACCCAACTTTCATTTTTACGTTGCCAAAAGAGTCCGAGGCCTCTGAGCGGCAGCTTTAATTGCTGTCGTGACACGCTTTCACTTTTTGAATTTTTTTTGAGGACACCAAAACTGGTGTCCTCGCCCCGACTCCTCGGCAGCGCTCTGCTTTCACATTTCTGTTTTTAGCCTCGCGCTTCATCTTTGCCATTTTCCCTCTCAGACGGAGCGACAGGCACATTCATATGCAGTCCGGTATTTATGAAGGGAATTTCATTAACTATTTACAGCTAATTGTCAGAGTTAACAGGGAGGGAATGTGAGGCGCTCGTGTTCAGATTTACAGCTTTATTGGAAGTGACAACTGGGAGCTCGCGTGATTAAAGTTTACACATGGTTTTACGAATCGAGTTATATTTTGCACGACGCACACTTCCTCTTTTATACTTTTTCCATTTAAAACACATGGAACACATTTCATCTTTTATAGATTTGGCTGCGGATCGTTCCTGTCTCGCACATGACATCGTTTTTCTAGACGATTCCTCTCCGCCGACATGAATCAGAGGAGAAGCGACTCCCACGGCGGCTGTGAGTGCAGCTGAAGTGACAGGGAGGCAAAGAAGGTATATATAAAATATATAAGAAGACTTCACACACACACACACACACACACACAGATAGAGGAGGCCTTGAGGCAGCGTGATCTCTGGTCCATTAAATCAGAGCAAATGTTGCTATCAGAAAAATGTCGATTAGATTTGAAGCTGATCAAAGCGATCACCGGGATCATATCGCCAGAGCCGAGACTAATGGATCAGGACCGGCAGACAGGCAGACAGGCAGGTCACATCTCTGTACAATAACCAGGCAGGCAGACAGGTAGTCATAACATCTATCAGTCAGCGTGACACAAAATATCCTAAAACAGTCTGCAAATAAAATGTAAAAAGAAACCTGTCATGTAACAGAAGTTTCCTCATCGCTGATGTAAAAGCGGAGCGCTCGTCTGACGTCCTGATCTATGCAAAGTGGTGTGAAGATGAAGCGCAGTCAACAGAAAGCGAGTGGGGTGGTTACCTGTGCGCCCGATGGAAGACATCTCAAGTGCTTTTTACATGACATGAGCTTTTTACACGACAGTTTAAATGACGAATTTAAAGTGAGGCGCGTCTCATCTTTTAAAGTGCCGTGAAAGTCGTCTGTGATGTGGCCGAGGCGGCTGTCGGAGCTGCCTGTGCCGGGAGCAAATTGCTGCCATCGCAGCTCGATGAGGAGGAAGGGCAGGGCAGCAGACATCGCACCTTTACATTACTCACTGTTTCTCACAGCTTTTCTACCCCAGAAAAATCCCTCCCTGAAGTCGGAGGGGTTTAACTGGCTGTGAGGGAGAACCAGAGAGGGAGAGAGGCCTCGTTTAGACTCGATGGGATCCTTCTGGGGTCTTTACCAGGAAGTAAATTAATCACAACTTATAGATTCATCACATTTACAAAGACTGCAGCAGAGGTGGCGCAAATTAGTTGACAATTAGCAACATTTATCATCGTGTGAGCACTTTACAAGCTGCGCTGTGAAAACAGGATCAGCTCGGCTCTCACAACAAACTGAAGATCACCGAGCAAAAAATAAACTCCTCCAGTTACGCAGCGTGTCGTTGCAAGTGTATATTTAATGTTCTACTTCATCATGTCATTGGCTTGTGTAAATGTTTTCTTATTCTGAATTTGACGGCAGCTGCATGTTTCAAACCGGTTTGAACAGGAGCAACAACAGACTGTGAACGTTGCTGACACCTGTTTGGATTGTTCCACAGGTAAACAGGTACATCAGTAACAGGTGATGGTGTCATGACCGAGTATGAAAGGTTACATCCTCCACAGTATAAGTCGTTCACAAGCAAGGATCTGGTTTTACTTGTTTCACACACAGCGTCCGAACTGTTTTGACATTAGGGCACCGAGAACAAGCTTCTCAGTCAGGGTCGCCAGGAAACCAGCGTACGTGTCCGTCTTACATCGCTCTGAACCGCACTGTGACTTTTATTTTCCAGTCTTGTCTCCTTTAAACTTCTTCTATATTAGCCTACTGTCCTATTTCTGAGATTGATGTCTTCCAACTTGTTTTTAATGCAGTTTAAATGCAACTTTTTTATCTCTTTTAATGTATTTTTTATGCCCCTGTAAAGCAATTTAAGTGTGTCTGAATTGTGCTACACAAATAATCTCTCCTTGCCTTGTCCTACATTTGGACACTTACTGGTGCATGCAGTGAGTTTCTCTGAATTTCTACCAATAAATAAAAACTCCCCCGGTGTGTTTCGACATGCATGAACAAAGAAGATCCATAAGAAAGTCACATTGATCTCACCTGCATGACCGTCACTTGGACTGCTGTGTGTAAATTGGCATTTTGTGCAATTATTTATTCATATATTTATTTATTTATTTGTTGGGTTTTGTTTTGCCTTCTGCTTTATTGATGTGGAAACAGAAGTGAGACAGTAAAGGCGTGGTGGTGAGAGATAGAGGCAGCAGAGACTCTTAACATGTGGCAAACTGAGGCTTATTAATCAATTTTAATAATAAAATGGATCAGTATTGATTCCGGGGACTCTGGCTCTGGTGTTTTCTTGGTATCAGACTGAAAAACAAACTCCGCAGCGTCGCCCATCTCTTGTAAATCTTATCTTGCGACGACAGAGAGTGAGATGTTTGTGGTGGTTATAACTTTCCACAGTTGTAAAACGCGCTCTCGCAGTATTTCAGACCGCCGTGCAGCTTTTTTCACAGTCTGATAAAACTTTACATTTATGAATCTATTTCTCAAACTGGACAGGATTGTATTTTATTCTCTCCACCCACATACTGTTGCTTTTTCTATTTTTTTTTTCAATGCAGTGTTATTTTTGTTCCAAACAGAGTCGGCTGGAGTGGTTTCAAGAGGGATCCACACCGTCTCTGCAAACTGCATCTATTGTAACAGAAATGTGGAGGCTGGAGGACAAGAGGGATGCTGGGAAACACAGCTTCCCTTTATGCTACAATATACCAACGACGAGATAGATGGATGAGAATGTAGTGAATGAAAAAAAGCACACAGTAGAAGAAAATCCGAACTGCCAGACCGGTCCCGCCTCAATAGGTCAGCCGGGTTACAATCGAGGGTGTTCAGATTTGTGGGAAAATGTCCTGAGGAGTGAGGACATGTCAGCGGCGCCGATAAAAACCATCATCACCGAGTCATCGCCTTCACTGCCGAGTCGAGAGGCAGAGAGAGGAAGCCCTCCGGAGGGGAAGGAAAAGTACGTCCAGGCTGTAAAGCAACACCTGCCAAGTTGGTAGATTCTCAAATATCGACCGAGACCTTTATTTACTTCAGCTGAAGGACCGGCTCTCTGCCAAATAGCCGGCTATTTCTCATGTGTATATACTGGAATTTTGGACCTTGAACACACAGTGAGCTGTACAGAATCTGACTGAGGCCGTTTGAAGCTCTGATCTCTGCGTTACAGTTGAGTCATCTTAGTTTTTGGAGCCAGGAGCGTTGGGGAGCCGGGGAAGATATCCTGATTGCTTTATCGATTATTTTTTACTCTAAATGGACCCATAATCTACAAAATGAACATCACGCTATACTGAAGAAGACTCGAAAGAAGCGATTGAGACCATAAAGCCATTAGGAAACCGTTTACTGAGGTAATACATCAAGAGAGGAGTCATTTTCTCATAGGCTTACATTTAATCAGACATTCCCCTGCTGGACGTTTGACATAATGCAGGTTTAAGGCGCTTCCACACTGACCTCCTCGTTACCGCGTTCAGTTGCTCTTTTTTTTTGTTGCTGTTTGTTTGTTTGTTAGCGCAGACTCGACACTTCCTCCATCTGTTTCACATTAAAGCACTTCCAGCAGTTTCGGAGGGAGAGGAAACATAATCTCCTTCATTCCCTGGAAGCAATCTACTGTGAAACAGATACAGGAAGTGTTGATTTTCATCAGCAGCAGCAGCTTAACTGCAGAGAACCGAACAGCACGAGGAAAATGTGTTGGAGTTCAATTAACTGTGAATTAAAACGAACAACAACAATGAATTCAGAGAAACGGCGCGACGGTGTTGTTGATGTCACTAATTCAGTGGAAATTCAAAGAGATGATGATGAATTTACGATGTCAGTACAGTCGACGAGGGACTTCTCTCCTTCCTTCTGCCCTGTATGAACCCCTCAGGGTGGGCGGCAAGTCGTTAAAAGTAACGATCGAGTGGAAATGTTGTTCTTCTACTCTTCAATCAAGCATATTATATTAAGACAACAATCTACTTCTTACTTTGCTACATTTGTTTTCTATAACTCCGGCACAAACAGTTTGCTCCACATGGAGGGCTTGAAGCAAATTCTGCTGCAGATGCCGAGTTTCCAGCTGCCATGAAGGAAAAGAAGCTCCAGCTGTCGTCTTCTTCACGATGGTGCAACAATGCAGAACAAGACGCAACTTCCAGCTACATCTGGAAACACGTTCTTATACCCTTATCACCCTGCTGCAAGACACTGCGCCATCAAACTGATTTTGAAGCCGTTATTTTAAGCTCAAAAAGTGCCGTTATGTTTTAATTTGTACAAGAGAACGCGCTGCGAGGGCAGTAACACGTGACGGCAACTTCAGCGCTCATTAAAACACAATCAAAGCCGCCGTAAGAGTTATTTAAATATCAAAATAAGTGTTAAGTGGATCCACAATCCAGCAGGAACCTCTGTGTCTCTCCTCCTCCACTCCTGTTGTAGTATCCCTGCCCACTTTATCCAATCAGGACAGAGAGCTCCATAAAGAGGCGGTCCCCTGTCTGCTCGTGAGGACGTACGCTTCATATTCCAGCACTCTTGGTTGCTGCTCACGCTTCCAAGATAGATATAGATATACGCTGAGCGAAGAAAAAGGAAGAAAGACGCGAAGATGCCTGGAGAAAAAAAGATTGTCGTGCAAGAGTGGCGATGGAGAGAAAGGAGGGCTAACTTTAGATAACACAACACTTTCCTACTTTTAGTCAAGAAGGCTTCTCAAGGTGCAATTTTCAATTTGAGGAATTATACTTATACTCGAGAGAATATATATATATATATATATATATATATATATATATATATATATATATATATATATATATATATATTCAAGGCTCTAACCACCACTTGAGCCCTTCCTGTTTTTTGAAAAGCAGCTTTTTTATTTGACAATTTACAAAAAAACACATCCGAGGACAGAGTGCAGACAATGACATGCTGTAAATACCAAGTGAAAATAAGGTCACACCGGGATGAAAAAAAAACAGGAGAAAAAAGGAAAAAAAAAAGGGTGGCAAGGTCTGATCCCTGTCACAGCCCACAACCTGTTAGCACATCCCTTTCTGAAAGACACTAAACGCCTACGTGCCACCTCTTTGCAATCGGAGGAATATCTGAGGCGCACACACGGAGGAGGAGGAGGGAGAGCGCGTGAACATGCTGAGGAGTGTGCTGACGTTAAATCCTCACAGTGAATCAGGCGGTCTCACCCCGAAGGCAAAGCGACATGGCAGAGACCGCCACGCGCTTGTGTTTCCACAGCGGTGAGTGGGCTACTGGAAGAAAAACAGCTCGTGAAATCCAATTTTATTTTCCTTCTCGCCCTCTCTTCACCTCTCTCCCCATTCAGGGCTCCAACACACGCGACCAGGTTTTCACAGGCGCCCAACGAGCATGAAGAGTTCGTATATTAACGCACAGACGATCATAAAGCGAGGCGATAAATAGGATAGAGTTAATGCACACACACACACACACACACACACACACACACACGCATGCCTGCACTTCTTGGCGCTGAATATGTAAACCTCGATGTGAAGTCGCGTGTGTGTGTTATCATTTTTTAACTTCGGTGTCTCTCCGTGCAAAACAACGGAGGCCGGACGGCGATGAGTAAAATGAGCAGAGACACTGAAGATTCACCCTCCAGCAGAAGCCTCAGAGGCAGCCGCTTTAAAAGGCTCTCGTGGGTTTAGCTGTTTCTCATGTGGATTCCTCCTCTGTTTGTTTTCTCCTATGACTATAATTGGCCTTTTATTGTGCGCGCTGAGCTAAACTCGAACTGACAACGGCGCAGTTTTTTTTTTGCAGAGGGAACCGACCTGTGGCTGTTAAAGCGGCAGACCTCGGCTAACCCCCTCCCTCAATTTATGCCTCCGCTGTCGGGGGTAAAAAGGCGGACATCTGCAATTTATATTTTTCAGGCGAGAGGAAAGAGATTGTTTATCTTTCCCTTTAGTCGTTCGTTAAGGGAATCACAGACGACGGGGTTTTAACAAGGCCGTGGAGCTCCGCCAGAAACACGGCGCGGCGTTTCGCGGACGTTCGCGCAGATAATAAAATTATCACAACCGCGGCTTCGCTTCAATTAAGATACGGGCAAAAGTTGTGGAAGTTTCCACTCAGTTTAATCAGGTGACGCCTACTCATGCGTGACTGCAGGCACCGAATTAAAACACATCACGGTGAAGTTTCCAGCGGACGGCAGGTATCAGAGGCAGCCCGGATGAAAAGTGACACCCACGCGTTTAATGATTGACGGCAGAAAATTAAAACCGGTCGCTGTGCTTTACAAAGAATTTATGCGAGCAGGTAATGTCAAAAAAATAGTGGACATGCTGATGTGTAATAACTCTGAACTCTGAAGTCGGGTTTTATGGTGCATCAAATCGTCATCCTGGTGACGTCTGAGGAATTTAGTCCCGTCATTCAGTCCGTGTCCAGATGGACATTAACACCGACTGTCTGAAATATTAGTCAGTCAACCTTTAAATACAGTATGCTGACGAGGCATTACATCTTAATATATCAGCTTATTAATGGAAGAGATCTACTCTTTCTGAAAACCCAAATCCTCATGAGAACTAACCTGATTAAGGATTACAGGAAGATCACGACCCAGATAATTTTACCTCCGCCAGCGAGGTTTTGTTTTTGTTTGTCAGCAGGATTTCACAAAAGCTACAGAGCAGAAGTCAATGAACAACATTATTACAGCGGACATGTTTTGTATCTGCTGTGCAGCACTTTGGTAACTTTGTTGTTTTTAAAATGTGCTATACAAGTAAAGTGGATTGGATTGGACGAGGCTGCCAAACGGCCCGCAGCCGCTCGAGTCGCACAACTGGACATTTTACAAGACACCTGCGGACATTTCCAGATGTTTTTGTGGCGACCAAAACAGGCGCCTGAAACAGTTTTTTGCATGATCCTAAAACAGAGCACAATCACAGCGATGTGACAAGAAAGAAGCAGAAAATCAAAGTAGAATATCAGGCAAGTTAACTTAACTGTGGTTTTGCAGAAACGTATTTTGCTAGGCTGCTTTTTCGACATTTTTATTGATTTCTCAGGGATTCATTTATGGATCTTGACGGGAAATATCAGGCATATTTATATGGCTGGTATCTATGAGTGAGTCCAATTTGATTTGGATCCAAAACCTGATTGGTGGCTGTGGCTCAGGCGGAAGAGCCGGCGTCTCGTTATTGGAAGGTTGCTGGTTTGAAAGTGTCTTTGGGCAAGATACTGAACCCCAACCTTGCATGTCAGCCATCAATCTATGTATGAATTGCTGTGAGAGGCTTTGGACAAAAGTTGTTTGCGATGTAGAGTGATCGAGCTGACCAAGCCTCAACTCAACCAAACAACTGGACAATTACTTCTGAAGAAGAAGGAGGACTCGGATAATTAAAAGTGGATTTAGTGGATGGTTAAAAAAGAATTTCGCCCACTTTTCACAGCACTCCTGCGCCCTGGTTCAGTTCAGCTCAGTGGTTTTTGAAGCTGACACGCTGTTTCCAAAAGAGAGCGAGAGGGAGAGCCATGTGACAAAATCCATGTGATGTACGGTACATGTGAGGTGATGCTCAGCTAAATCAGCTGCAGGGCTGAAAAACTTTCTGCAGTTATAAGATCCGACTTCAGCTCACTTTCACACCGTACAGTCACACAATGGCTGCAGGGAGGAATCTCATTCAGCTGCAAAAAATACGGAGCGTATCGACCAAATGTGTCTGCCGTATTATTTACTGAGCACTCACAAAGGAGACGCGTCTCGTGTTTACAGAAAACTGTGGTTGAAAAACTGACGGATTAACTCTTAATGAAGGCTGGAAAGTGATTTCTGAAGCCACACATGCTCATCATGACACTCATGACAGTTTGTTAGGAACCTCTGAGCTCAAAGATCGGACACGAGAACAAGATCTTTTCTTTCCTGCGACGACGAAAAACAAAAACTGTCTCTACCGTGAACTGATCGAGGAAATCAAACAGAAAACAAAGTGTGTTCATCACGTAAAACTTACAGTAATGACTCTATTTATAATGTTATTATTATACAGTAATCATTACGTGATTACATAAGTATAATTAAGATAATCATTAAACTGTGTTTACTCGAGTCTCCGCAGAAAAAATGTGCATGTTAATGTGCTCATTAAATTTATAAAGGCGTTTGTCAATATGAACTTTTCTGCTTGTCTTTGTGTGTGTGTGTGTGTGTGTGTGTGTGTGTGTGTGTGTGTGTTGTGTACTTATGTAAGAGGTTTGAATTCTACAGAGTTTAGAAATCCAATCATTTGTGTTGTCATGGTAATAAAGTCTCACATTATAAATCCTGTTTTTCGTATCAGTTCCAACAGGAAGAAAAACAAATCGCGGCAGATAACCTTCTTCTTCTTCTTCTTCTTCTTCTTCTTCTTCTTCTTCTTCTTCTTCTTCTTCATTCTGATAATGACAGACATCCATTGTGTGTCCGGTGGATCAGGGATTGAGTCTTTATCAGAAGGAATCTCGACAACAAGGAAGAATAATGATACAAGTTCTCTATTGACCCCAATAATAACCCTTTATCCTGACTGCAATTAACTTAACAGCGGAGTCTGCATCGAGCTTTTCCGGGAGCAGTTCAAGGCGCAGTATGTAATTTCTGCCACCATGGGTCTCTGAATCCAAACAATAGCAAAAGACCGGGTTTGATGACATCCTGAAGAAGCATGGGATCATGGGAGTTTTTGTCTTCATTGTTAAACAGCAACAATTGCAGATGAAAATGAGAAAACCTACAATGGAACAATACGAACAAAAGTCAACAATGAAGTGGCAAACTAGCTGATTAGCCAGCTTCTTTCTTCACTCAGACGTTTCCCTGGGAATTATACCAATAACTGACCAAATGAAACACACTGTTGGCTCGTGGTAAATTACACATTTCTCTGGTTTTGTCCGAATTTGAGATGTAGAAATTTAAGATATCATGCGTTCAATCTGAATTCTGAAGCGTTGTGACCCTGTTTTTTTATCCACATTATTCAACACAGTCTCAACGCTGACACAAAGCAGTTCTTCTACTGTGTGGAAAGTCCCTCCCCCACTCATTCCCACCCACAGAGTGCCCTCCCGAACACCCTTCAACTCCCAACAGCCTCGACTGATACTCAACATCTCAAACTTTCCCACTGGAGCATTGACTTCTTGGCCACTGAGATCATTAGGTCGGAAAGCGGAGATGCTGCATGTCTTCGGGGGCTGAGGGTTGAAGACTTTGCTTTGTTGATCCTTGCTGTGGATAGTTCGAGCATCACTACATAATGAAGATAGGCTAACCTCTGACAGAAGTGCGGAGGGAGCCGGCGTCGAGCTATAATTTTCCTGGTTGCACTTAGGCAAACGATTTTTCTTTCCAAACAAGTTCAACTCAGAGTCATCATTAAACGCAGGGAAATTGGGTCTATTGGGATTGGATGTCCAATCATGTCAGATATTACTGATCTTATCCCGGAGTAAATGCACTTTTCCACGTCCCCAGACTATGTGTAAGATAGATTTAATTTGTTTCGGCTGAAAGCAAGAGCAGATAAAGTTGTTTTCAGTGATCCGTTTCCTCTGAGGGGTTGATTACGTCCGATGGCGTATGTTTTAATGGATCAACTGCTGGTTGAGGTTCATGAAAAGTCTTTTACCCATTCTCTAGCTAGTGGAAGTTCTCCTACAGATGCATCCGTTGAATTGCCAGAAAGGGAAATCAGAGATCCTATTAATGACTGGAAGTGCCTCCCCATGGAGCTCCATAACATTGTCGAGTTGAGCGTAAACGTAGATCAAGGAAGAAGGGAAGTCATTGGGCTGTCAAAGCGAGCTCTTAAGTCCTCACAGCTTAATAGACCCTCTCAATTGAATATGTGACCAAGAGAATAAATACCTTTCTTGCTCCATCGCTTAAAAACGAGGCTCTTACTTTAGATTGACCAGATGATTGCTACTTTGGCCAAGGTGGAAAAAGTATTTGGTGACTAGCTTGAGATCAAATGTTTTGTACATTTGCATTTTCTTATGCCCATACGCTGACGACTTCACACGACTTTTTAATTTACTGGTGTTATAACTGCGTCCTCCAGAGGTCTGTGACCAACAATCAGCATCAACATGGGTCATAATAAGCTGCTTTCGCCCACGATATCACAACTGACAAGGCCATTAAATGGCGACCAGAGTTTGAATCGCACCAGCAGCTATTCTTGGGGACACCTGGAGACATTTACAGCTGTTTTTTTTTATGGCAGCAAAACTTGGTGTTTTTCAGTGGAAGTTGGACCTTCCCTATCCATGAGCGTGGCAACCGGAACAGGTATTCTAACCCTAACCATGTGGCTTTTGTGCCTAAACTTAAACAGAGTACAAAAATTCAACCTAAACAAACTTTTCAACATAAAGAAATGTTCAGTTTCAACTTATCTTCAGAAACGTTCTCAGCTAGCATTAATTCTGACGATTGCAGCTCATATTTAAGTGTTTTCCCTCGCGCTCCTCGCTGGAAGGCACGCAGGAAACGAAAGCGCAAACAGGTGTGAGATATTTACCGACAACAGGACTCGGAAGGCTGACAGCTGAAAATGAACCAATTAACATGTAGCTTCTAGTAAACCACTCCAACAGCGCGCGGCTAAATATACTCTGCAGTTTCACCGCGGCTGTAACCACAGAGGACGACGTAAATGATAAACCATTACACACAAAAAAACATGTCTCTGTGTGTTAATCCTTCCAAGCTTGGAGCGTCCGCCTACACACATCAATTATGCTTCTCTTTGTCTTGCTGTTTTTCTCAGGTTGAGACGTTTCTCATTAACACTGGTAACACACACACACACACACACACAAACAGATATTGTGCTCTCCTGCTTTTTCTTTTTTGTTTTTGTACTATTAGTGACATCATCTCCTCTATTTTTAACACGCAGCACACTTTTTAGATTCAACGAACATCTGAAGTTGACACTGTTAACCCTGAAAACTGAGATATAATGAAGGGGAATCGTAATTATAAAAAAAAAAAGTAAAAAAAACTCCGGCTGACTGATGAACGCACATAGCGGCGTCCAACCTTTTGAAGAAGCCGTCTGTGATTTCTTTACGAGCTGATGCGTGTGGTGAGAGGAGAAAACACAAGGTGGCATCTGCAAGGACGGCAATCAACGGCGTGAGAGACAGAAGCGCTACGAAAAAGTGTTTTAAAAAAGATAACGGCAGATCGTTTTAGCAGAGCATGGAGGAGTGTTTGCAAGCGCAGAGAAAAACACACGTCAAGATAACGACTGTATGATTAAAACTGAAGCCTCATTGAAATCATTTCCTAAACTGCAGGCGGTGTTGAAGTTTTCCCAGCGTACCCTCTGGTGTTTGTCGAGTGTGTATACATTTGGGAAAAAAGACCCAACAGCTTTCATATGTCAAAGCTGCAGACACGTCAAAATCACTGCGGCAACAAGATGAAGCTAAATTGTTAAAATACAGGAACAAAAAAAAACAATACATCCCACTGCACTGAAATGAAATTGAGAAAGAAGGGAAGATCATAGGAATATATTTGGCTGCGGCAGCAGCGAGGAATGGAAGAGATTAGAGGATTATACCTTCCTGGATGTTACTGATGGATCAAAGATGTGCATACACAAAAAAAAGGTAAGCCGTTCAGAAATGAAGAATGCTTATTATTCCTCATTGATGCGCATTTATTCATTTTCATGGGATTTCAGAGGGAGTCTGCTAACAAAGGCTCGGGAAACAGACTCCAGCACATTGTGCACGGAGGAGAAAACCTGCAGTGAATGTCACAAACGTGATGCAGGAAATGAGTTTGTTATGGGTCAGCCCGAGTTCAGACACACAGAGGACATCAACATTAAAAATGTAGCGTGACAGTTGGAGCTGCAGGACCGACCCGTCAGAACTCTGATAATAAAAGGTGCCTCTTTAAACATTAACAGTGTTGGGAGCACATTAACTCAAGCACTGTGAGGGCAATTTTAAGGTGTTTAAGATAAGTGTCTCCATTGTATGCTCCTTTATACTGACTGCACCACCATTCAGAGGGAAATATTGTACGTTAACTCCACTGCACTAAAATAAAAAGGAATATTTAATAAGCTTATGTAATCGCAGCAGTATCTCTTTGGAGCCTCTTTGTCAGAGGTGTTTATGATTTGTTATTATTACCAATAAAGAGAAATTTCCCCTCTAAATTCAAGGCCTAAACAGGGGAAATAAATCCAATAGTTCTCAAAAAGAGCAAACATTAGAGAAAATCCCCCAAATGAATTGAAATTTATGAAGCAGAATGTGTCTTTTCCTTCCTCCGCAGTCGCACAGCGGTAGTTTTTCTGGCAAATTGAGCGCTTTAACTTTCTCCATACTACAGGATGAACTTGTGACGTGTATTTCTACATTATAGGTTACAAATTATAGGACAAATTAAAGGGCAACTCCACCAAGTTAATACCTTGTGTGTGTTTACAGGTCTTGAGGAATAATCTGGCATATGTTGCAAAAAAGAAAGAAAAAGTAGTTTAAAGCCTTTTGTGGATCCAGAGGAAGCTGAATATAGCCTGATAAATTGCCTCCAATGATCACATTCTGTTGCATTGTGGGTAATGTAGGCACCAGGTTTTGTAGAAGCTGTCCACTGATTTAAGATTTGCACTCCTGTAACACATTTGGACTCCCTGCAGTGTCACCTACTACCTTTTTTATTCACTGTATTTCTTCTTTCCCTTCTCAGAACTTGGTGCCCACATTACCCACAATGCAACTTAGCCACTGAGTGACATCACTGGAGGATATTCATCTCATTACATGCAGCTTCCTTTGGAGTCGACCTTTAATCAGGTCTATCCAAACTGTCTCTCCAGTTCAATGCATCTGTTTACTTCTTAGCTCCTAAAAAAACCCAACTGTCACATTATATTAAAAATTCATGCTGTGCACACAAACATTTTTTTAAACAAACACGACTTTATTTTAAACTTTGTAAAGATCCTAATCTTTCAGAAGGAAAAAACAAATACTGTGAAAGCCTCTGAATCGCTGCTCCTGTCTCTGATCTTTTTTTGTGACTCGATTTCGGTGTGGCCTGCAGCTCATTGTTGGCTGTTTTCCTTGTTGGGGAAAAAAAAAACACTTAAACCAATCAAAGCTTTGCAGATGGGAATGAAAATGTGGAAGTCATCTTCATGTGCCAGAGGCAGAAAAAGTGGCATGGAGAGGGGATGAGATTAACATGAGCTACGTGGGTTACAGAAATAACGTCTCAGAAGAATTATGGCTATTTTTTTCTTCAATCAACATATTAAATGCTAACTGTTTTTAGCAACTGCTACCTCGTCTGTATCGACTGAAGATAACAAAGATGTCACTGCTGAGTGTGTTTGGAAAAAAAAAAACACCTCAGTTTTTACACAGAAAATAGAAACTATGTTCAAACGACTGTGTGTCTTGATGAAGTTAAGTCATCTTTCCAAGCTTCAGGCAACTTATTTGAGGACCTGAAGTTGACCTTTCATTGTGAAAAGTGCAAAGAGCAGACGAAGAAGAAACACTCCAGGAAGTGACGATCTCCGCGCTGCAGGTTCGTCCCCGCCGCCTTCATTTAGACATAAATCTCTGTCATCCTTCTCTGGAGCTACGCTGCCATTTTCCCACCATGCATCAAATCCCCCGGTGTCTTATCTTAAAACCCAATTTCCTATTGTTTACCGTCACATCAGTGCCACTCACACCATCAAAGTCCGTACTATAAACTCAGAACCAATTTCTCTATAAATCCGTCGCGCCGTAATAACGCTCAAATACAAAAATAATGTGACGGGGGAGACACTGGGAGATATGAAATGAAAAAGAAGGAGAAGATAAGAAAAAGGAAAACAATGAGATCACACGCCTCTGCAGTGAAAGCAGAGTGATTGATTGATACAGAAAGCTTTCGTTCAGCTGTTCAGGTGGTGACAGCTGAGGTGGAGGCGTCGGCGGCACCGTGTAAATATGCACAGTCTGATGGGTGAGTTTCACCTCGAGCTTACACGTTCAACTCTTTTAATTGCAGCTGAACTCTTTCTCTGCTTCCTCCAAATGAACGAGAGTGGCGGGAACTGAGTCAAATCACCTGGGATGATAACCGCAACCAGGTCCGATCACAGAGTACAGGTTGTATACAACTGCAAAGACGGCTCCTACTATTGTCTCGCAGGCCTCTTCGGATGTTTCAGGTTAGCTGAGCTCCATTGTGATATTGTTATGAAAGCCAGCTAATCCTACTGAGAATAAACATCCCAGTCAGCAGCTTAAGCTACTTTCAGGAGAATGTTGTAGTCGAGCAGTCCAACATGGCACAGACCCAAAGAAACAAAGGGCTGATAATGAGAAAGAAACATGCCGTCTTCCTGTGGAGACAAAACAAAGGAATATTTGGACCTATAATTGACACCAGGCAAGGAAAAAGGCTGTCAGTTAAATATGCAAAGAGACAGTTGTTTGATAACATGTGAGAGGGTAAAAGATTGTTGTTCATTTTGAAGGATAATTTCTTTAAAATATTTGGCAGATATAAGCAAAATATTGCTCAAAGGTCCGCTGAGCAGGATTTTAGATCCAAGCTCCAGATTTGCCTCGCTAAAAAATGTTTTCTAGCTTCCAGGTTTACTTCCTGTTGTGTTCCCTCCTCTGACCCCGCCCCAAAGTTCCTGGTCGGCCAATAGACTCCACATTGTGATACCATCAAAAAACGAAGGAGCTTTACAAGCATTGGTTGTAGAGAGAGCCTTCATTGTTTTCAGCAATCCTTAGCGGTGGGTGAGACGAGGGGTGTTTAGTTGGTTGCAATCTGGAACATCACCTTTGAGGTGATACTAAATCTGTTAGGTAATCATTTTACTGTGATTAAAAGTGAACCTATGCAACTTTGAAATAAAGGAAGAGATATTAGCAGCTGTATGTGTAAATAAACAAGACATAAAGACCAGTGACGACATTCTGATGTCTGATCAGCCTCAGTCATGGAAAAACAGAAATTCCACTGTTGAATCTAATAGGTGAATGAAAATGTTTAGCATTTGAACTGAGAGGGAGAAGGTTTTCATTCGAGACCGAGCGGCATGCAAGAAACGAAAACAACCTGCAGAGAAAGAGCAGAAAGGATTACAGTGATTACCTGTTTGAGCAGGATGTGAAAATTGGTGCACTCAGCGAGCACGTTTGGAGCACTTTTTATTTCAGCCGTTGAAAACAGTTGTTGTTTGTGAGAGCGACGGCGTTTTTCTCTTCCAAGAGAAATGTGGAGTTTCTTGTCAGAAGAGCAAATACAAAATCAGAAGAGTTTGTGAGTATCATGTTCAGTCACGCTGCTGTATAATCAAGAGGACAAAACAAAAGACCATCACACACGGATGTGTTTTGACTTGTTTGGATGCGCTATAACAGCGAGCGCTGACAATTGACGATTTTCTTTCTCCTTTGTCTCGCATTCATACGTCATAGATTGACAGCCCTCGCCTCGGACACCTCTGATGTCAAAAACGACCATATTTACCCAATTTGTGTACAACTGTCTTTTCCCTCTGTCGGCTGCAGCGTCAGACGGATCAGACCTGTCTCGACGATAACTGTCCAAGACTCTGTAACACGGGTGAGAAAAGGCCTGACAAGAAAAGTGGAAAATCAAAAGAAACCAGGAAATTGGATAAAGTTGCTTCAACAGTTGAACCTGCAGGTGTCCACAGGCTGCGACACTGACGAGCACTGAACCATATTTGTGTGTAAAGCGAACATGCGGGGAAGTTGTGTGGCTACCGATGATTGGTAGAGCTTTATTCGGTTGCATGAAGATAAAAAAAACAACCCGACATAAAAGTTTTTCTGACTTTAAAAGTAACCGCGACCGACCCTGGTCCAGTGGTCAGAGCACACAATAATTGTCGGACACATATTTATCTCTTCCGACGCCGTCTCGCTATGGATGACAGCTGCTCGACCGCTCCCACGGAATAATTTCTTCCTTGAACCGAAATCAAAAAGGACGTTTAAACCCCTGCAGACAGAGACCAGAGCCTTCTTTCATCTGCAGAACAGATGGAGAGAAGGAGCGAGCGATGAAAAGAGAAGACGAAAGAGTGAAAAAAAAAAACCGGTTCAGGAATCTTGTTCTCGTTAACGCGAGAGGGGAGGTGTGTTGAGTAGCATGAAACATAACAAGTTTGTGTGTTTGAAAAAAGAGGGAGAGAGAGAGGCGGTATGAAAGAGGGAATAATGAGGAGGGAGACGGAGAGAGAGGTGGCTTAAGAGACAAGCAGAGGAGTCGCAGTGAAAGCATCTTTAATGCCGACTGCAATGCAGAGCGCCGCTTTGAGGCCTGTGTGATGATGAGGTGAGCGTCTCGCAGCGAAGCCTCCTTTAACCTCGAGTGCCTTCAAATAAAGACTTTAAGGCCTCCATAAACACAACACGGCCGGGTCAGACCAAAAGTGGAATCTGTCGTATTAAACCGGCGGCACGTATCGTATTATAGCGGCGTGGAAGTTATTGGATATATGTCGGAATATATTTCAGCTCATTGAGAATGCAGCAGAATGCTCCATCAGTACAGCGAGGGGCCCGGCGACGGCTCAGCGAAGCCGCGACTGCTGCGCTGGGATTAGCTCGTCGTTGACATCTGGACAGCAGGACCGGAACGACCCTCGTCCCCTTGTTTACCTGCCACCAGGACAACATCTGCCTATTATACTGAAACTGGAGCAGATGGGGATGTTAGCAGTTCTGCAGATATTGTTTGTTAACTTGTAAAAGTGAAAAATCCGACCTGACGACTGAATTATTCATCATGTATCAAAACTTTTAGACACTTGACCTTAAATCCCCGAATGGTAACTGGACTTTACAACACTTGTCACATTCACCCATTCACACACTGAGGACCAGGAGCAGTTTGGAGTTCAGTATCTTGCTCAAGGACACTTGGGATTTGAACCAGCAACCTTCGAATTACTAGACTACCCACTTTACCTCCTGAGATACAGCGCCTCCAACCTGTTATCGTTTTAAACTGTTTTATTAACATTAAATTATTTTAAATAATTATAAACTATATTTGCATTTTACGTTGAATTTTTTTCAATTTTTTGGTGAATTATCTGCCACAAGTGCAACAGTTTTGCTCTCATATATAAATGTATGTTACTCTACATTTCGTCATTCATATTTATTTATTCTTTTAGAAAAAAAAAAGTATTTATTTATTCACCACTTCAGCTCTCATGAGACAGGACAGATGAAAAGTGACGGGAAACATGATGAAGTGCAGCAAAAGGCCACAAGTGGGATTTGAACCGTGGACCGCTGCAGCGAGGACGCAGCCTCTGTACATCGGGCACATCAGGAGCTCGGTTGGTAGAGTGGCACCCCATGAACAGAACGTGTCCTGCAGTTTCTTTTATTTCTTTTTTAGGTTTTTCTTGGCCAAATGTGCGACTTTGTCAGTACATCTTCTTGCTGTTATCTGAATCCTTTTCTTCAAATCCTGCTTTGACTGATGTCATCGCAAACGTGGCTTCAGTCCTCAAATGATCTCAAATGTAAATATTTATTAGAAGTTACTGCAGCTCAGCCTTCAGAGGGACGCGAGCAGAAAACTAATTATAATCAGCCGTCAGATCAGAAGCCTGGTTCGTACAGAAGTGTTGTGTTGGTCTCATCAGTCTCTGGAGGAACATCTTTGTGTCTCCAACACCAAACGCACACTTACCAAAAGTATATGTAGCTACCTGAAATCTATTAGTCAATATTTCCAAAAGACAACATTACGCTCTCCACATGAACACGCAGCACTTTGAGGATGACTCATAACTTCGGTATAATGTGTCTTTCGGTGCATGCCAGCGTCAGAGCAGGCGTCTTTATTTATATTCCTTCAGATGGAGGCTTTCACTTCGCTTCAACTCTTCAAACAGCATCTTAATAAAGAAGGGACTCGGCTACAGAAGGACTTATTAGTCCCATGTCCTTCAACCAACTGCGGATACTGAACTTCTGTGGGCATTTAAGTGTATTTGCTTCAAATAATCTGCTGTTCGAGGCGGAGGTTTTGTTTTAACTAATGTTCTCCGCGGACATAAAACAGGTGTTTGTGCCTCAGCGAGGATCCAGCGGTAATAAGTGCAGGGTCAAAGGCATTGTGCCTCTGCAGAGATACTAAATAATAGAAATATAAACAAACATACCCTCAAAAGAGAAAGGCGGAGGGATTATCTTCATGTTGGCAGATAAGAGAATATGTGAGTGAGCAGGAGCCGCTGACACAAGGTGTTTTCTGAGATAAGTTCCGAGTCTGTAAAGATGGGAGCGACTCGGCTCTTCCGACTGTCAGGGAGACGAGCCGACGCCTGGCCGGACAAAAGAGCTGAAGTGACCCGCTGATGAAATCACCCGTGGACTCTTAAAGGTTCAAACGTTATGCAAAGTTGTGCAAGTCACGACGCAATATGACTCACAGCACACGGAGAGATAATGCTACTGCTGCCGGCGCGACAAAAACATTTGCTCAGTTTCTTGTTATAAAATAGGGAATCCTGTTTTAATGAGCTCCTTTTCACAATTTAACCAGATACTTTTCATATCTAGTACAAGAACGGAGTACTTCTTCCAGCATACCGACGAATACAACAAAGTCTCTGCACGCAGGATTGGCAGGTTGAATTTCAAACTGTCGTGAATCAGTGTGTAGATAAACACTTTTTCTCATCGCGCTCCGAGTTACCGCTGACTTTCTCTGTGACAAACAAGACGAGAATGTTTCTCTAACCTTCGCCGGCTGCTGCCAGTGCATGAGGGTAATTATAAAAAGTAGCATTGAGGCTGATATCTTAAAATGAATTAAATATATCGTTGGAGAACATTTTACCACAACATTCAAGTTCAAACTTTCAAGACTTTACAAACACAGACGGTCCGACATTGTGCTTATTTTCAGGTTCACACTTGGGTTTCTATCAGCTGGTTGACCCCCCGCCAACAGACAGCGGTCTGATCTGTCGTCTCCAGTCGTTATAAAGGTATTAGAACCTGTCTAATGATAATATTGTTGACCAATTAATCCAACTGGTTTATGAGGCATGACTCTGATCGCCACTGTCAAGCCATGAAATCTCACTTTCTATAAAAAAAGGAGCCTTCTATTAACATTTCCTCAGTACATTCATGTCATTGTGCTTCCAACGTGTACGTCCAACTTAGCTGTCAAGCGTATTTCCCAGGAGGCCGTGTTGACAAAGAGAACTTAAGTTGTTTATGCCTTTTTCAGATCTTGTAATGCACTACCAAACTTTTAAAGCAGAGATAAATAGTTGGTCGTTGAGTTTTGTCGCCACATCGTCAAACACTGACACTTTGGGTCGGCGTCGGACCAGAGCCGTCAGCCCCGACAGCCTTCAGTATCTGACGACCCGGGGAGGAGACTCTGACTACATTTTGCTGCTTTACTAGTTTAAGATGCAGCAGCGTTGTCATCAGTCACAGCTCCTAAACATTTTACCGGAGAACAGGGACGCTTCACTGACAGAACATCTGAGGAGAGAAGACATCACAGCGCTGCCCACAACGTCTGACTGACAGCTGATTTCTGGGGATCGCACTGAAGAGACAACACGGCGCGAATGTTCAGCACCAAAGATGTCGCAGGAAAACAACATCAACAGAAAGATCTTCTGGCTTGTGTTTCTCTATAAATCATCCCGCGTCAGCGACTGCTTGTTGAGCAGCTCAGGATTTCGTCTGTGAACGCTTCGCCAAGAGATTTCCAGCTTCCCGCCTCCGGAGAGACGCGATCATGTTGTCAAATTAAAACTGCATTAGATGATGGCTAATATAATGAATTGAGGGAAAAGGTTTTATAGAGAGTATTATTCCTCCGAGAACCTTCACCAGGATACGTTTCTGTACATTTATTGTACGTGTCTGATTCTGATTGTAATTACTCAGTTAGCTCTGCCACAGCAGCAATTAGCCCTCACCATGTGTCACGCAGCCTGAATAGGCAAAGACCTCGACTGCTCAATGTACAACGAGCTGCAGTGAAAAGAATTCTCACGTCTTTTTATGATAGTTGCATAACTACATATAATAGTGATTCAGTGAATTCAGTCATTCATGCTTTAACAGTGGCTCCTCCAAACACTGTTAACTGTCATTCAGGAAAATACATTCAACACATGTAACAAAACATGTCGTATCACATCCACATTATGTGTTTAAGAGCTGAGTTGAACATTGAAGTGTTGGAGAGAATGTGCTGTGATTACATCAGGCTGTGAAGAGACGGACCTCTGCACGAGGTCGCGTTCCAGCATTTGTGAGTGTGAAACCACTGAATACATCGAGGGGAAGTCGGGACATTCTCCAGCTCCAGAGTTCGGTGGGACACAACAAATCATTTTTGTGAGATGTCAGTTGCAGTCAGGCGAGGCAACACCGAGCAAGAGACCGCTGCTTGAGATGCCATATCAACTTTTCCAAGCGTGAAACCACTTAATACGACTGCTCTTGTCAGAAACGGGACATTTTACAAGTTTGTGTCAATAAAAAAATGATGTTTTTCATGAGATGTCGCAACTGCCAAGTGAGACCACTGTTCAAGATGGCTTTTCAACTTCACCAAGCGTGAAACCACTGAATATTTCTTTCAAGAGACTTCATGACATTCTCAAGTCGTGTTTGTGGCAAAGAAACCAGACAAGACGTTGTCAAAACAGGTACAGCTGGGACAAAAGGGATCATTTTGGCGAGGTATAAAAACAGTTGCTGTCAGCAAGCAAGAGACCGCTGCATGAGATGCCGTTTCATCTTTTCCAACTGTGAAACCACTTAATACGACTGCTATTGTTCAAGGAATGGGACATTTACGATCGAGATGCCGTCAAAACTGTTCCAGTTCTCAGGAGCAACTGCCAAGAGACCACTGATCAAGATGGTGTTTCAACCTTTCCCAGCGTGAAACCACTGAATATGTTTTTAAGGAGACATCAAGATATTTTTCGAGAAGACATCGCCAAAACAGTTAAAGCCGGGCGAGGCGACTGCCAAGAAACAAACCACTGTTTGAGATGGTGTTTGAACGTGGAACCGCTGAATTAATTAAAGAGGATTTGATCAATTTTGGTGAGTTTTGTACCTAAACCTAATCAGACCATAAACACAACATTGTCACATCACAAAATTTAAAAAACTGAACAAAAGGAAATGTAAAGTTGCAGTTTTAATGTATCCATGCTTTGCAGATTGTAGTTCAACCTGCTCTCATCGCCCTCACAGTAGCGGTTAAACTGCAGGAATGTAAAACGATAAATATCCTCCAATCAGACACTGACGTATCACCATAATCAAGACGTGGACACACAGCAGACTCACTTCAGACGACGAAGGCAAAACTATTTTCTTAATCAAGTCAGAGAGAAAAAGGAGAGGAGAGCAGAGAAGTAGGACAGCCACTCTCACACCACCAGGAGGAAACATGATGGAATGTAAAATGGTAGCAATTATGTTTAATGTAGATCATCCCTTTTCCCTTTATTCCTTCGTTTCCCTTTGTTGTTTTTTTTTCCCCTCCTCTCCTCTTGACAGAGCCGAGCAGAATGCAGGAGGGAGCCGTGAAGAACGAAACAGCTGGCGGTGAAATGAAAAAAAAAAATGCAATTTGAGCCAATGGATTAGGCGGAGAGGCAGAATGTGCAACCACGAGGCAGCGACGGAGGCCGCGGCTGCTTTTATTAATTGAAAACTTTTTTTTTTTCAATTATCTCTCATTGCTCGCTTAAAGTCCGGCTACAGAGAGAGAGAGAGAGAGAGAGAGAGACGGCCGAGGGGCTTCCTAGTTTTTTAGAGCGATCCAATTGGCTTCATCGTGCGACACGCGGCGAATGAAGAGAAACAGAAACAACAGATCATTTGGAAACGTGTGCTGCTGTTGCTGCATTTAATCGTTCCATCAGACATTTATTAAGCGCTGCTGTCACGTCACTGTTGGCATATCGAACGCTCTTCAACCCGCCAGCAGCGGCTGCAGACACAAAATGTTGTTGAAATTCACTGTTATCATCCCGCACTTCAAGTGTGACACGCACTTCTTGCAGACTGTGAAAATTAAGCTGACAACAGCCTGTCAGATTTGGACGAACTCAGCGTTGCATGGCGGTCAAGATAAAAGAGGAAACAGCTTTTCTAAACTGACATTTGACAAAGATTCCTTATCACACAACAGGCAAACACTAAAAGGGTCAAAACTAAGTTTGTTTGTCAGCTGTCTTTACAAATATCAAAGCGCAATCGAGGGTTAAGAGCTGGACAACAGGTGTCACAGACAATCCAACGTCTCCGGTTTATAAATCACGGCAAGAAGAGACAAGAAACAGATGTGAATCCATCCATTTCCTCATCTGAGTGCATGTAAAAAAAGCACAAAAAAAAACCACAGTATCATGTATTTTCTAAATCCTTCTCGAGGCCGCAGAATAAATCAAGTTGGATCTCGGCTGAACTTCCGAGTTCATTCAATCTGCTGCGTTTCGTACCGCGCCTTCTCTCCATGTTTCTTTACATATTCTCACGGACGATATCGAGTGGCAGAGTTTATTTCGAGAGCCGCGAAGTGGTTTATGATGACTGCGACATCTACCTTGAAAACAGTACTCGACCGCAGACCTCGTCATCCGTTCTGGACTCTTATTGTTACAGACGATCTTTCTTTTGTCTGGTTTTTCAGGTATCTAGACTTCTGACAACTTTCGACTCCATTCCAACATTTGAACACAAACGTCTGTAAATTCTCCTCCGTATATTTTCAATCATTGATTATCTTGATTGATTATCTCATCACAACGCTGATCTCAACCCATCAGTGCATGTTGGCAGTCCTTGGAATGAGACTTAAAAATCGTCCATATTTGTGGTGCGTTTGTGAACGGTTCAGGTTGAATGACGATACGTATGTATAACTATAATTAAGTGCTTTTATTCCGTCTAATTTTCTACCCTGAAATCATTTCACTGCCTCAGTCTTTCTCCTCACAAAGGCTTCCAGACACAATGCATTTATTACACAACACCAGTGAGCCGCTGAACGCGCCGTGGCGGGAAGGCGATACATTTGTGAATGATGTGCGAGACATTCAGGCGCCATAAACAGTAATTTGTGTCGTTGATTTGTTTTATTCAACGGAAAATAACACATTTTGCACTTATGTCACAGTCCCACTGTTGTGGCAGTGTTTTGCGCTGTGTTTTTGTGTTGTGCTTCCACTCAGGTGTCGCCCTCCTTCTCCCCCCTCTCGTCCTTGTGAAGGTCCACAGCTGATCCTGCTCGCCACGTAGGCCGTGTGGTATAAAGTGCTGCCGGTGCCGGTGGGCCAGGCGGCCGTGGAGTGATTTTCAGCTTTAACAACTACATCCTGTTTCCTTCTCTCCTGTCCCCTCCATTTTTTCTCTACTCTGTCGCTCCCCTCGTCCCCTGGCCTTACGGGGGACGTTAACAATTTCCAAAAAAAAGTAACGAACCATGCTGCGAAATTAAACCTTAAAAACCCTCTATTTTCTGCGGTTGCTTCGGTACGAACGCAGCTACGCTGATTTAAAAACGCGATCCTCCAACGCTGAGCGGCTGAGAAGGTACACGCTTTTAAAAATCATGATTTTGTGTCAGGTGTTGAGCTGTGAAAAGCATAAAAGGAAAAAGAAAGTGCAGCTTCATCGGTATTGATCAGTAACTCCCGCAGTTAAGATCATCTTGTTCTACAGAGCCTTCAAATTTCACAGATAACACGCCTCGAAGGAAGACGAGAGATTAGAGAGTCCTCTTCTTTTTTGGCCACAGGCGGGAAAAAAAAAATAATAAAGGATCCGAATGGAATATAAAAATCCTGAAAAGATAACAACACTATTCTGATCTTTAACTGCGTCTCCAGGGAGATCAACTTTGACAGATAACAGCCAGCGAGAAAACGTGGAGATGAGCTGTAATGTGTCTCCCGCCGTGACAGTCATATTTCTGCGAGTTAAAGTGTGTGAATTAGTGTGTGTTCGCGGCTTTTCCTCTCCCGTCTCCAGATCCCTGCGTGTTGTCACGGGGTCACTGTGCATTAAATCAGTGGGGAGCGATGAACACATGCATACATGACGCGCTATACGTATAGATCTGTGCACGCAATCAGGATAACTGGAGCTGCATAATGTCGTCGCTAACAGGGGAGCACAAGAGTGAAAACACATCTGCAGACACACACACACACGCACACAACTTACAATAAAACCCATCCAGCTGTCAGGTTTGTCCCCTAAAGTAAAGCAGTGTATAATTTGGCGCTTACATTTATATCTCATGCATTTATATCTCCACAGCTGTCAGGCCCGAAGTAAAGAAATACACAGCACACACTTACCAGCTCGTCTAACCCACACACACACACACACACACACACACAGCAACACACATATCGTAGTAACGCTCATTGACAGACGTAAAAACCAAACCGGAGGGTCAGAGTGTTTCAGATCCAGCAGGAGAGAACAGCGCAGGAGTTTTCCCTCTCCTCCTACACTTGGCCGCCGACCAACACCTCTGACTTTTACAGCTCACTCGCACAAACACACAACAAACACACAAATGCTGTAAATAATCCAACACACACATGCGCGCACACACACACACACACACACACACACACACACACACACACACACACAAGACAACTTGCAGCAGCTGCTTTGTGAGATTCAGAGTCATACACAAAACATTTGAAAAAAAAAATGTTTTGACAGAGTAGCAAATCGAAAGTTAAAGGAATAGTTCGACATTTTGTTTTCTTGCGTAGACTTAGATATAACAGTAAACGCCCTCCGTACAATAAATAAGACGCTACAGTCATGGCAGCTAGACGGGTCACACGCTGGACTTTCCTTCTGAAGATCAGGGCCGGCGTCTCGTTTGCGACCAAACCGTGACGTCTCACAACTTCAACACTCAGCAGAAGTCATAATATGTGATAACATTGAACTTCACTTTGAAAGTCTAACCAGATGTTGCATATACAATAAGATGCTATTGCTAACTTGACCACGGAGTCATTACCTGCAACGTTAAACCGTTCTTTTACTTAAATAACGTGGCATTCAGGGAGCTTTAGAATTGCTGGTGGGCGGAGTTTGCTATCTTTGGACGAAGCCAGTCTGGCTGTATCCCTGTTTTCAGTCTTTGTGCTAAGCTACGCTAAGCGGCTACTTGCTGCAGCTCCGTATTAATGTACAGACACGAGTACATACCTTCTCTACTCTAACTCTCGGCAAGATAGCAAGTTTCACAGTTCCTCTAAATGTAAAAATCTTGTCGACTGGTTTTTGTGTAAAAGTTTGTGTATACTTTCAGTCTTTCAGCGACGATTACAAACTACCGCCACCCAGTGGCACGGAGGGGTTATGAGCTCTTGATGTCCGTTTGGCGAGTCGGATCACAGAACCTTCCTGATTATCTTGTTTCAGAAGCGAGGCTGTCTCGTGTGCCAGGCCACCAAAGATGGAAGAGAAAAGGGCAAAAAAAAAAATCAAAAAAGGAAACTTCATTCTGAAAAGGATTTCTTGTTCACAGATGGACCGATCTGCCTAATTTGTCACCGAGCAATTCAAAGTGGACTACTCGCCAAAAACTGCTCCGAGCTCCAGAGTCAGTGAGTTAGTTGAGTTGACTTTTGCGTTAAAGGCCCAACAGCTCTGTAAGCCTCACAGCTTATGTTCTTAGCCAGTAGCTCCCCCCCAAAAAAACTCCCTGTCACCACACAAGCTGAGCACACACATATACATTTTCCCTCCCTGGTCAAACTGTGATCCGCTCATTTAGCAGTTCAACACATCCCCCATCCGTCTCACTTTTCCCTGGAAGGAAAATACAGCGGAAACCAAATATCTGCCGGTCATCTGCACTGACCTGACAGACGATGATGGAGGTTTTCTCACCGCGGATATGCAGACTTCTGATAAGGAAGCAAGAAAACACGAGCAGGAAAATGACAAAATCTGACACCTCCGCGAGGATTCGGATCGCCGGCTTATCTGAGGTTACGAGAGATAAATGTCAGGTAGCACTTTAGGTGTTTCAGCCCAAAATGAGACGTCTGTCATTTGACACGATATCCAAAGAAACTTTTTTTCTTTTTTTCTTTTTAAACAGCAGGCAATTTAGGTGTTTGCCAGGCAAAATGATACCACTCTCACAGGCTGAATGTGCTGTAGTTCAGAGGTAATGAAAAGAGAATTTCATGTATTTCTCTCCCACACATACTGAGCTTAAAAAAAATAATAAAAGAGCCCAAACAGTGAAAAGCTCTGACTCACCATTTATTGACAAGATTTCAAAGCCTGTGGGCGTTTGTTAGATTCTTTTGTTGTCAATTTCAGTGGAGTGCGTGGCTTCAAATGAGGCGTGCCTATTCCCTGATGGGGTTCGCAAGTTTGGGAATTAATTCTTGATTTTACCCCTGATCAATACAAACAAACCCAGAACATTTTCCCGGCTCCTCCTAAGTAGAGGAGTCTTTGACAGACATGATACCGAAGCTGTTAAGAGTCTGAGCTTTTTGTTTCTCATCCTGCGGTTTGTTTTTTTGGTTCCACTCTCAAAAGACGCAGCGAGGATGGAAGCCGGGCTGCTGTCCAACACAGCGGGGCTTTGCACTATGAATAAACATCTGCCTTTCATAAGTGTCGTAATCGCGTGTTCAATCACAAAGCCTGATTTTGATTGCGAGACGAGAGAAAAAGTAGTCCTGCCCGCGGGGGTACGATAACCTCGCGCAGCTCCTCGTGTTGAAGGAATTTAAAAGTTCCCGTCACGCGCCGTTTAAAGCAAATCATCCATCTTGTTTTCCCACACAATGGCGATTGATGATAAATCTTTAAAAATGTAATTTGGCTTTGAAAGAGAATAATTTACTAGTTAGCGAAATTTCCACTTATTTTAGGCAAAAACAAGATTAATGGCAAATAATGAGACTGGATGCCTGACGGATGCCGACATGAATCTTCGTCTCGGCGCCTCACAGTGAGAAGATAATGTGTCTTTTGTGACGGCTGTCGCAGCCGATTCTGAATGGGAGCCATTAAAGAGAATATATTGATGTTTTCAGTGTTCTGTAAACAAGTCAGAATTCTGACGCTTGAACATCAGCTTTAATAACCGCAGAGGACTCCAAATGTCACTCTGCGCGCTGAAACATGATGTTTTTCACTCTAAATTAGACGTGCTGGCAGCTGGAGTGTTTACTCTTCTAACCAAACGCTGGTGGAATCACTTCAGGACCTCGGCTTCATGAAACGAACAAAGGTTTTCCCAAGTTTGGATGTCGATCCTTGTTAAAAGAGGAGGTCCACAGAGCCGAGGCGTCTCAGTCGATTGGGTTGATATGTTTCATTCACAAAGATGGAGGCCATCTATACAGCTGGAGCAACCCAAAAGGTCTTTCTGACTACTTCTGAGACTTTTGAGGATTTTTTCAAGGCCGGAGAAGGAAAAAAAAAAACACTCTGGTTGTCAGGTCAAATAAAACGTATTGATGGAGCTAAAAATCCCAGGTTAGTCCCAGAGGGCTTCGTACACAGAGGTGAGTTAACTTTGATTTCACTTCTTCTGATGCATTTTTAAAGCAGCTGCCCTGAAACACGACATTCTGATGTGTGTGGTTCGTTCTTCATTATGGAGCAAACCAGCCAAAACTGAACCTGCTGCTTTGATTTTCTGTGTACACTAACTTTAAATATTGTATTAAATAATGTAGTGATATATCAAAATGAATGTACTTTTGACGCTTTGGGATGGCGGCCGACTCGTCTTGCATCCCCAAAATCTCAAACCTTGAAAGTAGTCAAGAATTATGCTGCATCGTGGATCACAACAGGCGAACAGGTGAATTCATAGTCGGTAAAAAGGATTGTGGATTTGTATTTCACAGCTTTGGCAATATAGTCTAGCAATTTATTAAGTGTTTAATAAGTCATTTAATTAAGCAAAAATACAAAATGTTGGCAGGTTCTGGCTTTCCAAATGTGGATATTCTTCTGTCAAAAACACACCACATTCACACGACAGCTATTTTCCTCTGATGTCGCGCTCAGGGTGGGAAACTCCAACGTACGACTGTGATTCCAGGTTGCAAGTTGTATAAACACAAAGAGCCTGAACGACTGTTATCAATCGCCACTTTCCAATTCGTCAGCAACTGGAAATACAACGGATAGCGAAAAAATCTTGCGGTGCGTTTGGTTGTATATCAAGGTAAACAGCATATTTGACGTTAGCATCCAACCACTTCCTGGCTCACACTGCTGTTCGATGCGGCTCGATATCCCTCCAGATTTTCCACAGTCCATCATCTTTTTAGTCGCTGATCAATCGGGAAGTGGCGAGAGGAAAATGATTTGTCAGGTTCCTGGAGGTTTATAAGACGTGTATCCTGAAGCACAGCAGTATAGTTGAGCTTCTAACATTGAGCGTGATGTCCGAGGAAAATGGTCGCCATGCAAATATGGTCTACAGACTCGGTGACGTAGAGGAAGAAAACACTCAACTTATAATCTTGATTTTCACTCATGTCATAATCTTTGGGATCGCAGGCGGGACGTGCCGAGTTTGATCACATCATATCACACGACTCAAAGTTATCTCTTGTGCCGGTGCCAACGTACAGTTGCGTCTTTGGGCCGAGCTTCTCAAAGTCATAGTCGGTGAGCTGATTTACTTCTAAAACCAGGAAAGTGATGCCAGAACTGAGGTGATGCAATTTGTTCTGCTGGCAAACACATACAATCAGAACTGTTTGCGGCACGAGTCGGAGCGTCAAAGGGACTTTTGATTCAGACGGGGAAGAAAGAGAACTGGAGGTCACGGAGGCAGGAGGTGAATAAAAGCCTGGCTGTCTCTCACCAGATAGATGATAGATGAGCGACACAAACGCCTTCAGTGGGGAACACGAACAAAAGACCAACACAAGTTTCTCCGTTTGAACATCAGTGGTAAGGTCACCATCAAAGATGAAGTCTAGCATCTCTGGCTGCCAGCGTTATATCATCTGATACACTGCCACATTCATTCTCAGCCTCGGCTTTCTGTAACGCTGCATTTCAAAGGGTCAGCAACAACAGACAGACAGGCCACTTTTGTCCATTCCATTACAGAAACGCTGCAGGGTTCCAACACGAGTTAAAATTCCATCTTTTAGACTAAAACGACTGATCATAGGACGAGTCTGCGCCCCGAGAGAAGAGAGAAGCGCTGAGCACCACTCAGACTGCAGAGCCGCGTAAGCAGCAAGGCCACAAAATACAGGAAGGTTGTGACAAGGACACAGAAAAAACAAAAAAAATAATCAAGGTTCCTCTGACAATGGACGCTGAGAGAAATTACTTTTTATGTGAGAGCAGCTGAATTTCCTTTTTCATCCTTTTTTATTTTAATTAGTAACTCACAGGCAGGGAAAGCAAACACAGAGACAATCAGAGAAAAGACAAACAAGTGTGGAAAAAAAAACCTCCCTGGCAGTCAATTTCAACTTGCTCTATAATTTAACACTCGAAGGAAACAACCAGTACTTGTAAGTAGTCAGACAAAATAAAGATAACGGAGCTTAAGTTCATGTAATATTAACAACGGATCATGTGACGTAGCGACAATCATCGGGAGACTCTTCAGTTCCCCTCAACCCTACAAATGTTTTTTTTTTTTTAGCCTCTTTCAGCTCGTTGTTTTGGTTCAAATGGACTGTTTTGGTTCCCTCTCACCTCGCTCAGCAGCGGGAAGAAGAAGACAATAAAGAAGCTTGACGAGCTGAACTGGCCGACATCAAACAGCAGACGAAGTTAACAACTGCTGGTGAACGATGTTAAACGTGGGAGCTGGTGGAGACCAAACCGAAGCTAAAAGGAGATTGACTGTGGCCAGAAACACGACTCCAAATGACTGCGAAAGAGGAATATTCAGAAAGCAAAAGTCTGGCTGAACATTTAACTGGTTTTCGACAATCTAGATGAGGCAAAAACAAACTTTTTTTATGAACAAGATGCTTCTAGTACTGAAGCATCTTGTTCATATCTTACTCTGAAAGTTTGTGGCAGAAGTTCTGGTTAGAAAAACAGATTTTACTACTTAACTTAAAGGTCTTTTCTCTGGAGTATTGTATGTTTCCGTAATGTTGTCAGACTCTTAGGAGAACACCTTCCGCCTCTGTCAGTGTGAGAAACAAACTCTCTTAGTGGAAGTAACTTTGACAGTCGTAGTTGCCCCGGAGGATTACATTACAGGCGATCTGCTGGACAGAATCCAAAACTCTTGGGAAGTTTGAATAATTTACGAACCAACACATGTCGACATCAGGCCGAAGGTTTAAAACAACCACAACTCCCCTGTATTTTTGCTCTTTAACTGCCTTATATATAAAAGTAGAACTGCTCTGTGTCACCTGCTGGAAAGGTGATAATATGGAAAGGTTTGTTCACAGCTTTGTTTCAGCTGCTCTTTTCTTCTGCAGCTGTGAACCACATCAGTGACTCCCACCTGCTGGAGAGTGTTTCTACGAGTTGTGGATTCAAATAAAATCGTCACTTACAGCAAAATAAAATCCTCGTGTCTCCAAGTAGGAGGAACATAAACAATGAAATAGGGTTACAAATTGGTGCGGAGTTAATATTTAATGTTCAGAATAAATATCCTACCAATAAACCACCAGAGGATGAAACACTGACTGCAGAGGACATATTTCACCGACCTGCCACTGTGGAGAGATAGCTGGAGATAGAAAAATGGTTGGAAACACTGCTCTTGCCACTCTGAACAGTAAATGTACCAATGTACTGTTTAAAATGTAGGTAATATTAGAATTCGATCATTTACAATCGAGCTGTGTCTACCAACAACTTGTGTTTAACACGGCATCAGAGAAAAGGTGGGGGAAAGAACGAATCAGCCTCTACACTCCGAAAAACAAGACATGTGAAAAGGACATTCGTGTGAACATGCGCGACCAAAAACCTGAAATAACCTGGACCGAGACAAAAGAAAAAAGAAAAAACATCCGTGACGAATGCGTCGCTAAGTATAGAGCAGAACACTGCAGGAGCAGCACAGGAGAGGAAGAGGAAGGTGTCCTGAGAAGAAGGGAAGCAGGACGGCGCTGCATTAAGTAATTGGTTACAGCGACGCGATGAGGCCTCTTCTAACCAGCGCTGGGAGGAGGAAACTTCATCCACATCTGCTGGAGTCTCAGCTGGCCTGGCAGAGACTCGGCTTTAACTGGATTAACAACAAAAAGCGGAGCTCAATAACTAATAGGCCTCTTCTTCCTCCTCTCTCCTCACTCTGTTCCTCTCTTCATCTCCGTCCCTCTCCTCCTTCTCCTTCCATCTCATCGTCTTCCTTCCCCTTCAGAGCGAGGCAGAGAGATAATGCGGAACACTTTCATGCCTTCTGCTGAATTAAACATGGAGAGAACAGCTTGTCCTGGGTGCTAAAGCTGAAGCGAGGAGAGAAGGAATATGGAAAAATAAAAAGGAGGAAATGTACAATTCCGCCTCTGCTCTGGGGTCCCTGGAGTGCTGCTGAGCGTTTCTTTACAATTAAAAAGATCTGTTCCTGATACTCCGCGCTGAGGATGGCTAAACAGGACAGCCTTTTTTTTTTTTTCCACTAATTGGCCGGGTTGAGAAGGACTGTCAGCTGTCGTCGGGCGGAAGCAGCCAATCGCCGAAGCGCTGGGGTGGCATCGCACTTGAAAATACTCCTCTGAGGCTTCCCTCGGCACCTTCAGCTCTCATTGTCGGCGCTGTAAATCCCACCTTGCCAATTCCTTATTCCTTTCACACACACTCTCTGTCGTCTTTACGCCGCAGCCTTCCAATTGGGCTCCACAAGTAACAAATCTGCCCATCTCTAACTCCGGGCTGGATGGTGAATAATTGACAGTCTTTCAAACGTTTCTCAGTCTCAGGTGGTTTACAGAAAAAAGAAAAACCTGGCGATGTCTTCTCATGCTCTCGGCAGGGGCCGAGGTTTCAGTTTATGTTCTGCCTCTCTTCTTTTTCTTTCTTTTCTAGCTCAACTTCTCTGATCTGAGAAGAAAAAGTCTCCCTCTCTCTCCCGGCCTATTTGGTATTCCCCAACTGGAGCACCGAGCGACCCCCCCCGCTCGTCCTCCATCCTCTCCGTTCCACTCTCAATCCCCTCTGACGGAGCAGAGTGACCTGTTACAGCCTCCTCTGCTTAGCAAGGGCTCCGCAGTCACGGCGGCAAGGACAGGACTTTACAGGGGTCGCGTTCAGGACTGCAAGCCACCCACAACACAGGCCGCGCGAGGTGTGGCGGCGGGCTAAAAAGAGCAGAGAGCTGCGCTTGTAACAAGCGTGACCCCATTTTCAACTCGGCGGTCGGGCTGCTGGGACAGCCGGCTTTAATCACTACAAAAAGAGCAACCCAACGGAGTCTTATCTCGTTTAAGAATGAATAAATCTCTTTTTCTGTATCATCAAAAGATAAATGATCTTGTTAAGCACCGTTTGAATTCATTCATTTAATTTGTTTCAAGGTTGCTTTCCAGCCTTCGTGTGAAGATCTTCGACACACAGACGCAGATCGTCTCCTCTGTGGTCTCGTTTTAACTCCGTTCATAAACTCAGCTGATAAAAAAACATCAAGAATCTTTATCGTGAATGCAAAAGTTTCCCGGCTTCTATTAAAGCCTTTAACAGACTGAACCGTTAGATACGTTTGACATTGTCCTGATTTGTATCTTGTTAAATCGTGTTAATGACTTTAATAATCACAAATTACGTTACGGCGTGACGGAACTTTTCTCCTGATTACAGGATATTTGAGCTGTTTGAAGATGAGGCACCAAAACCTTCCAACCCCAATATGCATCCTGCATACAAACGTGATATTATCAGCTGTTCTGGTTGTTTGGTCTCAAACAAGTCCCAAATATGTTTTTCTTAGCCAAGTCAAGTTGAATCGTTAAATAAACAAAGTTAATCCCAAGTCTCAGATCAGGTGAACCTGTGTTTTAGTCATTAGCCCCTTTCACGCAGGAGAAGATGCATTAATGCCGCAGCGCTGGTTCGCCAATTCTCCGCCGATGGTGATTCACACAGATAGAAGCATCTCTGCCTTAAAGATGAAATGCTGTGTAATTCACACAGAAAGCCGGCGCTGCGGCTCTTAAAGAGCCGTGATGATGATGATGATGATGATGATGATGATGATGACGTCGGTGTGTTTTCAAGGTGTTTCCCAGATGTCCTCCTGTCAATCTAAACCCGCGGACAGTTTATAATCATATGGATGCTGTTATAATGTGTTGTGATTGAGATTCGGACCCACCAAACATCCTGGAAAGTGACACAGTTACGATTTCCATGCAAAATTACATAATTACATAATTGCCATCATAATCATAATCGGTGAGTTGAAGTTTTTTGCTGGTGACAGACGCTGCTTTTCGGGCAGAAATGTCGTTAGGACGCAGCCGGCTGATCCGTTCACACTGGTTCGGTTCACCTATAATGCGCCTCTGATACTGCCTCAAGAGATGGATTAGTGAAATTTCACCCCTCACCGCCTCCGAGAGATTCACACAGAGGTGGCGGCAGGGAATTGGCGCAGGATCCTTGCATCCAAACGGCCGTGTGAACGGGGCTGCCGTTTCATCAATGTGGTGGCCGGAGGTTACTTTTTGTATTTTGCCCCCGCTGCTCTTATTTTGGCTCTAGTGCCGTAAGTGGCGAGAGCATTACTGGTTATTTGATTAATAGGCTACTTCTATGCACGATAACACTTATACTTATTAGTGGGGGATTTTATGTGTTGTTGTTTTTGTGTGTGTGTGTTGTTATCAAGATTAAAGAGTTCAATTTCCCAATTTTATGAAGCTGCGGTGGTGATGTCGCCCCAGCACGCCCGCAGGAACGAAGAGGAAACACTCATTATTGGTAATCAGTGAATTAAATGTCACAAAACAAACAAATAAAAACACAAATAACTTTATAAAAGCTTGTGAAAATCCTTCCATCACTTCTAAACAGTGACATAGAGACTAAACTAACGAGTCAAGTCATCATGTCTGGCTGTGGGTCTGTCAGCATTTCACTGTTTAAATGGCTTTTATCAGCTTTTATAACGTCATTTTTGTTTCGTTTGTTTGTTTTTTAGACAATTTAATTCACCAATTATCAAGAATCAGCGTTTCCTCTTCATTTACTCTTGTATGTCGGGCCAATATTGCCACCACAGCTTAGTAAAATTCGAAATCGAGCATTTTAACGAAACAGTACAACACATAAAACCACAAACAGAGAGCGGCTGAGAGAAACGTGAAGGTAAATGACAACAACAAACACACTAAAGAGAGAATTCATTAGATAAATAACACGGATAGACAATATTTTGTTACCTTCAGGGGGGACGGGGGAAATTATTGACCTAAAAAGGGTCTTAAATCAGATTGCACTGTGATCGGAGACTGTATCTGGATCTCTGAGGGTTAAGGTTACATCATGAGTCAAAAGTCATCTGAATCTGCATCCTTCTGCGGGTTTAAACAAGCCGTCCAAAGCAGCAGCAGTGCGGAAGTCCTCCCTCAACAAAACGTGATTTAAACACAAATGACGCCTATCCATGACGCGGCTTCCCCTGACGAGGAAAACCAGGAGAGGGAAATGAAAAGCAGGATGGTCGGAATGTTGATAGGAGTTTTCTCCACTCGGCCGTCTTCGGAGGCGTCACATCAAGCTGTGTTCACGCCGTCATGAGGAGAACGAATAAACGCGTCCTCAGCATGAGACTGCATTCCTAAAGCTCAAAGACCTCACACATACATAAATCAGCTTCATATATATATATTTCCGAGTAGCTGCAGATCAGTGGGAGGCTCTCTGGATGGCATTCATGAAGCTTGTATCTGAATAAAACAGACGCAGATCACATGTCATCACCGGGTTTAGATGTAATACCACATTCAATTCTGCAGCCCAGTGTTTCTGTAATGGCTCGGCTTCCAGGTGTGATTACGTGAAAGCGTTTGAACTTGAGGGAGGCCGCTGTGACAAACAGGAGCCTGCCTCTCCTCGTGTTCGCAAAACTTGAATCGTGTCCTGTAGCAGATCTGTTGAGGAGGCTAAATATCCCTGAGCAGGTGCAGCGTTCTGCGCTGTGCCGTGAAATGTGCTGAGGAAAGAAAGAGGTGTTGTATTTATAGACTGATAACACGGCTCGGGCTTAATTAATTACCAGCTTCTCCACAGAGGATTTTTTTTTTTACAGAAAGCTTTTTTTTTTTTCTTTTTTTTTATTGAAAATGGGTTGTGCAAAAACAAAAGTTATGACTGATGATGAGTTTCTTCTCACAGAGGGTGCGCGCACGCTGCAAGACTCTGGGACTAATTAGGCGCCAAAGTTGTGATCACAGTCGACTGTTTCGAATTATGGAGCTGCGAGAAGCCCCCGGAGAAAAGATGTGCTGAGGCATACGATGGCCAAATAGAGGCTAAGTGTGCTGGAGTGAGATGAAACCGGGCGCCTCTGAAAAGTCAGGGATTTTATTTTTAGGAGGAAAATCATCACTAACATTTCATCTACTTTAATAAGATAAGAAGACATGTTTTTAATTGGGAGATGCAGGAAAATATTATTGTAGTTCAAATTATAAAGTGTATACATGACACCATATGTCTTTCAACTAAACGCTGATTCAGGTAATTATTATTATTTTTTGTCCTCCAGAGTTTGAAACATCTGCGTCTTGGAGCGTGTACGCACCCCGCTGAGCTGAAAACACACTTTTAAATCCAAACTGTGCTGCAGTGATACAATAAAACCAGACAGACTACATGTGACACGTGTGGCAACAGAAGTTACAGTATGGCTCGTTTCTCGTTCACTTGCACTTTAATTGGCAACCTGTCCAAGCACGCTGTGAAATGCTGTGAAATGTCTCCACGGAGATGTATTGTCACATAGCAGATATAAACCGTCTCATTGTACAGAAGAACAGATTGCACAGTGAATAATGTTCAACAGCAAGCGGACGACGAGGGGCCCGCTCTCAGAGGGGGGGCGGAGCTGAATCTGGCGTCCTCAACACAACAAATATCAACCAGCCGCGGTTCAGAATTTCAGATTTGAAGGCTTTTAATTAATTGACAGGTCTGTGCTTTCATGTAAGACCCACAGACTACAACTTCTGGGTAATAAAATCTTCTATTTTACCACAATATACTCTAATGTGAGACGTGAGTAAATGAAATGAGACAGAGATCATTTTCAGCGCACCGGTCTGAATGCACCGACCTCTCCAGTGATTCCCTTTCAGATCCTTTTATCATAAATATCACTTGTGTTGCATTAAGAAAACCTCCAAAATATAAATATAGTGGAGCTGACCAAAACTGTAACTGTTTTATTTTTGACTTGGACCGCCGATCCGACACCACAGTAAGAAAGTGTGGTCGTGATGTGAGCATAGTGAAGCTCAGTTCAGCTGCTGAAGCATGTGGCACCAGTCTAGTTTATCCTTCTTTATGTTTTGTCTGTAACTGCGGCCTTCATCGCCATTTCTAGGCTCTCTATACGTCTCCAAGGACGTTTACCTGCACTGCAGAGACTTTTCCCTCCCTGCAACCTTCTCAACATAAAGAAACAAGTGATATCATTAAATAAATCGACCATTTTAGTGGTCTGACAAGAAAAAAAGATGAGTGGGAAAAACCCGGGACTCAATAAGGCAGATGTGTTCCAGAAACATAAGAGCTTAATGTGCGTCAGCAAATGTGTTGAAAAGACATCCACTCTCAAAAGGACTGTAAATAGGTTTAGTCCTCTAATCATCCAAATTTAAAACAGTAACTTTTTCAAATGCAGATTTGCACGTTCATCAAACTCATTTAAGACGTTATTTCGAGAGAATCTATAGTTCTGCAGCGTAAAAGAAAACAAAGTCCTGGGAGTTTGGTGAATTTCATTTAGCTGCTCTCTTTCACATCCTCTCTTTAAAATGTCTTTTAGGCCGCGTCTCTCTGTCCAATCAGAACACAGAACATGGAATAATCCGGTACATAGCCTAAAAACATTCTGCGGGACATGGAAAATGAATACATGAAATATCGAAGCCTCCAACAAAAGCCGGTGAATATTTTGCCTTGTTGAATGCGACCCAGATAGGAACATAAATACGAGTTATCCCCGTTCTCCCTGCGCACAGTCATCGCGGCATCGTCTAAGCCGCCCATTATGTAAATAAAGAAAGGGCAGAATCAGAGAGATGGAGAGAGAGAGATGAAATGTGTGTGTGGCACAGAGAAACATACAAATGGAGCAGGATGCACGTGGAACAGAAAGAGAGAGGAGACAGAGAGAAGAGAGGGAATAAGGAAAGAGCAACTGGAGGAAGTGAGAAGAGACTTAAAGAAGAAAATAGAGCGGGGAATAAAGAAAAGCACATCTTTTTTTTTTTTTACCCATTAAATGAGTCATTACCGACCCAATGTGGTACTGTGTGAAACCCCCAAGGCTCCCGGTGCGTCTTTTTCCGTAGCGAGATCAACACCATTACACAACAGTAAGAACAACAAGAGCAACAACATCTACGACGACAACAATAACAACAACTGTGCTATAGTGAGACGACGCCCAATATATAGATGATGCACATCATTAACACCACAGCCAGCCGCACATTAGCACACACTGTTCAGTCTGTTATGTCACTCAGTTTGGTGGCCCCCCCCCTTGCCTCGGCAGCACCTGTTAGGAAACCAGGTGGTGTCACAGGGTGGGTCGCCACTGGGATGAACAGAATCCCGTCTTGGTCGCCAGTTTGGCTTTTCAAGTTTTTTTTAAAACAAGACCCAGGAGAGTTGGCGTCAGTCGCAACATCCACAGAAGCCGTTTGGACAGTCTGATGTCGAGTTCAACGAGTTCATGAAGGTGTTTTTTCTATCTATTTTGAAAGATGAAGGCGACTTTTTCTTTTTTTTTTAATACTGTTGATTTTGGAATAGTGGTTATAGCGCTCCCGGCTTTGTGAACGACGTCTTCAGGTATAAAATACAAACAATGTTGTCACTCGACACAATCACACACTTGCAAAAGCTGAAGAAACAAGAGCGGAGCAATGAAGCGGCATCGCATCAGAGTCGCCGTGGTTTTTGTTTGCTTTTTGCAGTATTTCTTTTTTTTTTTTTTTTTCATTTTGTTATATATGGCTGACACTGAATGAGAATCTGTCTGCAGCAAACAGTTAAACACAGTCACATATTTAGCCACGGTGCACGACGGCCATCACAAGTTTCTCTTCATCAGCTTTACGACTTCTTTTTAACTTTCTGGTTCCTTTATTTTCTTCTAATCCTCTTTTTTTTATATAAAATCATACAGTCAGTGTCAAGCAGAGAGGATATAATTGATGGCATCTCTTTAATCAGGTTGAATGTTAAGCAGGAAGGTCTTTAGCTGATGGAAGCGATGTTGATCTATTTGGTGGCGAAGGGGGCTGCACTCCCCTCTTCCTCCACCACGTCTCCTTTAAATTCAGCCCTCACCTTTCCTTTCCTTTCCTTTCCTTTCCTCTCTCTCTCTCTCTGTACTCAGACATAAATGGCAGTCCGGGAAATAACAGAACCATCTCTCTGAGACTCCATGTCGTCGTCCAGGTACACGTCCATCTCTTCCTCACCGCCGTGGCCTCTGCGGACGTGATAGGCTGGAGGTAGCATGTTCCCGCCTCCCCCGACGCCTCCGAACCTATCGTATCGCTCTTCTTCTTCCTCCATGCTGTCGTCCAGCTCAAACTTCCTTCTCTCGGCTTCGTCCATCTCGCCACTGAGGAGGATGTCGTGGGCGGACGGGGGGTTGCCGATCGTGCCGTGGTGCAGATGATGGTGGAAGTCGTTGGCCTTTTCCGTGATAGTCCCTGTGGCGTCGCAGCCTTCTCGGTATGTGTAGATCGGCCCGTTGTTATTCGCACCCGTCCCGTTCTTACTGCCGTTGTTGCCGGTCCCGCTGAAGAGCAGGCGGGCTTTATTGCCATAATCGCCGCCATTGCTGCCGCCGCTGCCAGTCGCTATGGAGTCCCCACTGCTGGGGAAGCCACGTCTCTGCTGCCGGCGACTCCGGGTCAGGAGAACGGCAACGAGCGCGACAACCAATAGCAGGGCCAATAGGGAGCCGATCACGGCGCCCGCCACAACGCCGGCACTCGACGGGTCCTCCAAGGCTTCTGCAGAGGGGATGGAGGGGTTGGTAGGAGGGATGGAAAATGGGTAGAGGAAAAGAAAAGAAGGGCAGGAATTGATGGCTGTTTTTTAAGGAAGTCTTGCTCAGTTTTGGAGGAGGAATTCACAGTTCTTCTCGTATTGTAAGTGTGCTGTAGTGATAGTAGCAGTGTCTTCTTCTACATGTGTAAAAATCCTCTTACAAGTGTGTAGTAATGTTCTTCCCAGTGTAATCCCTTGGTGAGGGTGCAGTCAGTCATTGCTGGGATCAGGCTGAATGGGACTCATTCACTCTCTCCCAGCTGCTCATTGCGCTGCATTTTGCAGACATTTTGCTCTATACACATGTCTGTCCAGCTGCTGGCACTTGAGCTTTTGTCGCCCCGCCCCCCTTTTGCCAGCTGGGGAAAAAGCCTTTACTACTGTAACGGTCCATTGTTCTATACTTGATGTTGGTGTGAGCCAAGTTTGCCTCGCCACTCTTGTTTCAGTCGAAGATTGAAACAAAAATGAGAGATGGGTTTACAGCATCAGCAAAAAGCAGTTCGTTTTGTGCCTCTTGCTCTGTTTGCCATGGGTTAGAGGTACCGACCCAAGAGAGCCACAAAGACAGAGACAGAGACAGACACACAGGACAGACAAGCAGAGGGGTTATTTAAAGAGGTTCAGTGGAAATGAGCACACAGTCGCGCCTGGATAGTGCCGCGATGTACGTCACCCCTCGAGCCCTCCCAGTGTTACCCTCCCTTTCCTTCCCAGCCACCTAATTGTACCCACTCTTCATCCCCTCTCTTCATCCTCACCCTCCCCCAATCATCTGCTTCCACTGCTTCCTCCCTACGCCTCCCTTATCGGTCAGCAAGTCAAACCACAGGGCAGAGTGGTCGCCCGCTGTCAACCCAGGACCAAGTCCAGATCTCACTGATCGCAAGCTCACAAAAGGTAAAAGGTTCACACTGCGGTGCAAGACACTTGCCAGGACAGTTTTAAGAGGATTCTCCACAGGAATACGAGAGAGAAAAGAGGGCTGGCACAGACAGTGTCGGATTTGTACAAGTGGATTCATGCTGGGCTAAAAAGAGAAGAAAAAGAAAGTGTCAAACCAGGCGTGGAGAGCGTTGAGCCTCTAGTGCAGTACAACACAAGGCCAGCTAATGTTTTTTTTTTTTTCCAGTGGATTGCGTGCTGATTTCTCTTTGCAGTGCAGCGAGGGCAGTAGAACGCAGAGCAGCAGGGAAATTTGAACCTCTTCCTGTTTTATGCAAATAACAGTGCAGCTCTGCCAGCACTCCTGGCAAACACAGCGGTGAATGCCAATCAAACAATCTGCGCTTGGCTGAAATGAGCACTGTGTGGGGTTACGTGCCAGGGCAGCACTAGTGAGGGAATGACATTTTTCATTCTTTCAATGAAATCACATTGGACATCAAATAATGATCTGTATGGCGCTGGCGAATATGAGCTATGCTGACAAAACCAGTGGGGGGGATGTCGCTATAAGTGGGCCTGGACTGAGAGCCTGTGATTCAGACAAATTGTTCATTCTGAGGGTGTAGGAGAGAAAAAAAAAGGACATGAAACAGGAGAGGAATCGAGCGAGAGGGGAGAAAACTAGGAAGAGGCTTTCGGTTGAGAGTAAAGAGGAGAGGTCTCCGTCAGATTTCAAACAGTCTTTTGCTCTGGTCTCACAGGGGGATGCAGGAGGGTTATGCCAGGGTGAGACAGACGGGTTGGGCAAATGAGGCGGGACTCCTGGGACAGGATATGATGTCTAAATTAGGGGACAGTGTCTGGTGATATCCAATTGAAGTGACAGAAGGCATTAAGGATGATGAATCCAACTTTGCCTGTCCTAGTTTTCCCTCTCTGCAAACTTACCCACTGGATTGGAAACACAACCTGTGAGCCAGAATGGATTATTTTTATTTATTTGTGTCATTCATATCTTAAGCATTTAGCGATATTTATCAAGTGGCTGAGTATGAGACAGCGGAATAAAGGCCCTTTTGTGAAAGGTCTTTTGGTGGCTGTCGTTCTTCTGTTAATCAAGTGCTTAAAAATCCATTATTCTGTTCAGGCTGTGAAGAACGAGGCTCGTACGGACACTTTTTGACTCCGAAGTTGAGGGACACTGACTGATATTCACACATTAATGGTCTTTTTGTGAGGGAACTCTACTGTCTTTGTGACGGCGGTGAGGTAGCTGCCTCCTCTTTGTGTTGGTGAATGAGGTCAACATGATGAATTCAGCCACAGTTCTCAGGCAGGCGTATTCAATTGGCGGCTCACGGCCACATAACGACCCAGAAGACACCTGCAAGTGGCCCAATAGAAATTCATCTAGTGTATGAGTCAATATGTAAACCAGCCTGCATATGCAGTGTTTGTATGTCCATGTATTTCCACAGTGGTTTGCATGATGAGCTATTTGTCCACATTGGAAATTATTGCAATATACGTGATCTGAATGGCCACAGTGTCATCGTATTGGGAAAAGATGTGATGCTGTGTGAATATGGGGATAATGGCCGCCTGGAAGCCAGAATAAAATGCTGGCAGTGACTTTCTGCCAAGTTCAAATTTGCGCGTACCTCACTGATATTTCTACAAAACAAGTTGTTCACACGTTTGTACATTTTCAAGTGTGATGCATGAACACTAGATGTCTTTAATGAGACCTAGGAGCCTTGTTTTTAAAGACAAAATCAGGTGCATTGATCAAAAACATCTTTTCCTAACCCTAACCCAGTTGTTTTTGTTCCTAAACCTAACCAGAGCGAAAGCAGAAATGTACAGTTGCAACACAAATAAATGTCATGTTTCAACATCCATTGTGGCGTTTAGGTTTGCACAAAACTAGGGACAGAACGTCAAACTCCGAGCTCCGTTCTCACCTCCCACAGATAAACAATCATGGTGGGAAACGTCGAACTTTGTCGATTTTACAGTCACAGCCTCCTTCACTCCAGCATCAGACACTAGCAGTTCTGACTTGATAAAGGCCCCTTCATTGATTCACATTTACAGAATATCTGCTTCCTCAGTCACAGCCAACTTAAATGGATTGTTTGGTACTTTTATTGTGACGTCACATGATTATGAGCGCCTTCTGAAAAGGCTAAAAGTGCACGTACGTACGGTAGAAAAGCGATCTTCTATCAGACGCAGGGTCTCGGCGGGTGTTCTCTGACATCACTGACTACAATCTCAAACACTAATGGATGCGGCTCTGACGGAAAATGTGACAGACGCATAATCAACGTCAGTGTCAAACTCTTGTCAGCCGCCCAATGAGACGTTTCAGTAAACACTGTTCTATGATCACATCCCCCCCCCGCTCCAAAAAAAAGAAGTGAAAAAAGGGAAAAAAAGGCAGAGAAACTATCGTTGGCAAGAAAATAGGCCATGCCTGTCATCCTTATTTCTCATCAACAGCAGCAGCCTGCCTGCATTAAGAAGCACGGTGATAAATGTCATGGAGAGAGGCAGGGGAGCTTATATCAGTCTCTGTATTAGTGTCATGTACATGGAGGAGATTAGGGGGGGAGGGAGGGAGAGAGGGAGAGAGAGTGAGAGACATGAAAACTACCCATTTCTACTCCGTCACGTTCACTGCGGTAGGGATAATCTAAATGAGAAGATTTGGGATGAAGGTGGAAAGAGTTAGAAGGCTGGAGTGAGAACAGACAAACAGAGACCGGGAGCGAGGGGGACAGCAGGGTAGAATAGTCTAAAGGTTGTGAAAATAGCAGAATCCAAATAATCTTTTGCTGATCTCCTTCTCCTCCTCTCCTTCCTCTCGACGTGTATTGTTCTCAGAACTAAAATCAGGCCTGAAAAAACACAAAGACAAGCGACAGTCGTCCCGTAATAACCCAGAAGCAGCGACTGTGAAAGCTCTGCAGCGGGAATTCTCATTAAAAGCAGCTTTTGGTCAAGGACAAGACATTTGAGAAAAAAAAATGCACCCATGAATACGCTCCAAATATCGAAAACACCTTTAACTTGGAGACAGAACACAAAAGGACAAACCACAGAGAAATGTAGAGTTCACTTTCTGTATTAAATAAAATATTGCTTTGTTCTTTTTTTATTGTATTGGCTTCCACTTCGACGAGCGCAGGAGGCAGAAGGTATATGAATGTTTTTTTTTATTATTCGCTGAGCTACTGGATCTCCCAGTAGTGGGCTCATAAAGTTATTCAGTTATTACTACAGATCGCTCAAAAACTATTAAAAAGTATGATTTGAATAGTAATTTCAGATGAGCGATCTCCTGCTGATGACCTGTAGAGCAGCGGACCTCTGGGAATTCAAACAACACCTCCCACACAAAGTTGAGCAGGTTCCTCAACACGCAATTAATTGTAAGGTTACGACAAAGGCCAGCAAGATTACAAGCTTAAGTTTTTCTACAATAGTGCTCGAAGGGTTCAGTCTAAATAATGCACAATAGTTAAAAAGTGTCTCCCACGTAAGAAGACGAACAACCTTCAACTTCAACAAACAAAGTTTTATAATTAGAACAATCAGCAGGATAAATTTCATCAGTGTTCGTTTCGAACCACAGATATTTTGAAGCTTTCCAGCGACTTCATGTCGCAGTTTCCTCGGGTTCAGATTTATATTTCACGTAGGGAAAACGCTGCTGCTTTACCACTCGGTTGGGGTTCGGAGTAGATTTTGAAATACCTTGTTTTGTCGCCACAAAACCGGCTCAACATGTCGCGACTTCTCTTTAAAAACACACCTGGGATTGTAACCACCAGCACAGCTTGAGATGTCCCAACTTCCTGTCTGAAATTCACATTTCTTTTGTTGTCAGAAACACAATTTTAAATTGGCCCACCAGAGCCGTTCAAGTCGCTGTTCTCGAGCTTTGCCGTTAAATAATGGCCTGAAGTTTTTTTTTCTGCAGAATATTATGACGTCTTATGGAAGTTGACCTTTGGCCTTTTGGACATAAAAAGTAATAACTTCTTCATTTGTGCAAAATGCTGTACAAAACGATCATGAAATTGTTGAGTAACTGCCAAATATGTGTTTTGTGATGTCAGAGTGACCTTGGACTTTGAACTCTGACCACCAAATTGTAATCGATTCCCCCCTCAGTCCAAGTGCATGCTTGTACCGAACACACGGCGCCTTCAGCTACGGCTGCTGCATCTTCATGCTGGCAACTGGGTTCTTACTGTACTTTTGTGAGGTTACACAAGAGATGAGCACGTGGTGCCTAAACCTCTAACAATCAATCTAACCATCAGCTATTCTGGTAATATTCTGGCTATAGTCAGCGAGCAGGCTGACCTTCAACGATTGCGAATGGCACGATCACAAAGAACACAGAACAAGCATCAAACAGCTGCACTCAGAAACTCAATAACTACTTTTAGAAAAAACACATTTCCATCTAGCAAACAAAGCGCAGAAGTGCTCCATCACTATTCGCCCGTCATCAGCATAAAAAAATCTCCCCTGTTTTTCAGTGCAGGCTTCTCTTCACTTCATGCGAGTTACGTTGTCTCTCATTTTCTCTAAATTTAAAACCGGAGCCACAGGCATGGATGGAGAATCTCCTCAGTTTTAAACACAAATGAATGAGAAATGTTTTTTTCTGTTAGGATTCTAAGCCGACAAGCTTTTAACCTTTGGTTTATTTTTTAATGTACTATCTTTAAAAAAAAAACATTTTTAAACATTTATGATCCGTCCCTGACTTGCTGCTGGCTGAAACAGTATTGAACTACTAGATCCAGCACAACACCAGCATGGTTGCCAATTTAAGGGTTGGGTTTAAGGTTATATGACCCAAACACAACAGGAGGGTTACTGTGTGTGTCATGCAAGTATTCATTTGTAACTTTCTCAATTTTCATATCATCACTTCTCTCTTTGCGAGGCCTAACAGGCCCAACATTCCTCCGAAGGAATCAAAGGATCATCTTCCCTCATCTTAAAACGCTTTTTTCTTCTTCATAGGGTTGAAATAACCACGAGCATTGTTTGTGTTATGTCTTGTAATATAAACCCTGGTGAAAAGAACTGATTCATGATTTACCTTCACCATGTATAAGCAGCGTGTCTCAGAGGCACAGGCTCATAATCCTGGCAGATGGAAGCGGAGGTGGGGGAGGTGAGGCCGAGGCTAAATGTTATCACGGCAGGTTAATGGGACCCGGAGGCAACTCAGACAGGAAATCACAGATGTACAGTGCTGAGAGGATTTGAGGGTAACCTCTTCACTGACACTGCAGAGCTGAAGCTAAATATTTTACAGCTGACTTTGACAAAGTGCATTTTTATGGATTGCATCTGAGATCCAATTTTGAGAATAAAAACTTGAGCAGAGAGGTGCGAACAATGCACGATGGAGAAATCACAGGAGGTTCGACTGAAGGACGTACGTCATAAGAACGATAACTGATACTATTTTCCCAGTCGATGATAGTGCGCAGGCAAGGTACTCTTGGTGCTACTTATGCAGCATTTGACTGAATCTGGTTAGCAGTTATTCATCAATGACAAAGCGAGTCGATTGTGCCATTTTCCAGGAACATGCAGCGTTCTTCTGAAGTCCATCTGTGGCAAAGTACACCCCGGCCATTAAAGGTCTTTATACGCCATTTTTGTGAACCTGGCTCAGTGGGTTCACTCTGTGTAGGTAGAAGCAGTCATTTGAACAGGTAAAAAGGGCTGCACGTCCATTTCCATTAAGTGTAACTGCATCATAGCGAGATAAATAACTGCGCGGTACTGCTGCCGTACACGTTTGACAGCTGAAGTAATTACACCACATCAAAGATCAAACATAATTCTGCCATTGACATACACGACAAATAACACAATTACCCGTGCTTACTACTCCTACACTCACAACTGTGTATACATCTTAAACATATAAAAGCCAATAGGATGACTTTTTTTAAGCACATTTTTTTCAGACCTCATTAAATGGAAACCTTCTCAGAGAAATGAATGTTTAATGGTGACCTTATCCGGCAGCCATCTTCTACCGAATCAAACAACCGTCCTCTCCTTGAAGAGTGAAGACCAGGCTGAAAGTCTTCCACTGCCACCTTTGGATGAAAGTTTTAATGTCAGCTTCACCTCTGACCGCATCGTGGCTGTGAGCTGGATTTCACTCCGCTGACCAATCGGAAGGCCGTCTTGACAGCGGTGACCTTTGAAGGAACGTCCAGAATGGAGGAGGCTAATTAGCGGTGTTGCATTATCGATTTTCATTTAACCCTTTACCAGATTAAGACTGCGCCACGACAACAGAATGGTTCGCATACATTTGTTTGACAGGATTCAATGGTAGTCATTATGTCTTTTGAACAAACTATGTGAACTTGTCCTGTTAGCGACCAAGCTAATCAACCTGCTAACCCCCCTTTTAATTACACTCTTCACTGAATATTCAGTAAAAACTCTCAAATTGCACTCACTTTGTTTTCGAGTGTGACCAGGCCTTTAGAGAAATTGCTTAATATCTGGGTGGTTTTGGGGGGCTGTTTCCTTCTGCTTCCAGTCTTAATGTTAAGCTAGGCTAATTGCCTTCTCGCTCCAGACATTAACAAACAAAATAAAAGTAGTTTGGGCTTTTAAACTTCATGGAAAAGTGCGAATCTGGATCTGCAGATGGAAAAAAAAGCATGTTTGTTTGGTTCAGATCCCAAATTATGTGCCATCATCATGTTTTAATACATTTTAAGTAAAAACACCTTCAAAAGTTATGATTCCCACCAATAATGAATCATATTGTCATCACAATATCAGTCTTAATACGTTTTGTTCACCATATCGTGCAGCCTCTTGCTGAAGGGCTTACATTTGTTCCGAACTACAAGGATTACAATAATTAATCATTCGTAAATTACTGAGTTTATGACTAACAGCATGTCATACGGAACAATTTAACTTAAATTAAAGGACGACACAACATTATTTACAACGCAGAATTGAGAGCTCTGCGTGTTTCTTCACAACTTATAGAGTCGCCACAAAAACCTGGAACTTTAATCAAAACTGTGACAGCGACTTCACTATTATTTGACGACAGCTTAACTTGTGTATGAACATGACACAACATTTACCCAACAGCTCCGTCGCTTGTTGTACAGACTAAAATGATCCTCTGCTGTTCATATGTGAAATATATATATATATATAAATATATATAGATATATATATATCACATATATGTATCACATTACGGACATAATGAGGTTAAATTAGTTTGTATGTCACTGGCACTTAAATGAAAAACATTCAGCGTGAAGCTTCTCTTTACATCTTCTTTATGAACCACCACACACACAGACACACACAACCACACACACACACAAACACACAAATGCCCATGCATGCAAACATCATCAGTCACATTTGCATTAAATACAGACACCCTGCAGCAAACACACACAGCTACACACACACACACACTGTATAAAATGATTAATACTCTTAAATTCTCCTGCTTTCATGCAAACACACAGATAAGCAGTATTACACACACACACACGCAAACCTCCAAAACATCTATTAGCGACTAGACACTAAAAGCCTTCAGTGTGTATCTGTCACTTCTGTAACCCGTCCCCAGCGGTTGCAAATCACACACACACACGCGCGCACACACACACACACACACACACACACACACACAGACTCTACTTAATTACCCATGATGACTCAAACTTGTACACATGCAGACACACACGAAGCTAAAACCACATTTCTCTTCACTTAATCCTGATTCCTGATCTCCACATACACACACACACACATACACACACACAAACTTCCTTTGCCCCACAACCAAAATCGTGCCCCCGACCCCCCCCATCCTGCATCCGACCACCGGTGTTTCCATGACGATCTCAATCATTTCCTCATGCAGCCCCTCGACTCAGCAGCGAGGGAGGAAATTTCCTGCCTAAATCATCTTCAATTCTGTCTCTTCATCACGGATTCTAGCCAGTGCTTTTCATCTCCAGCGCTCTCCCCTCGCTTTTCATCAGCGAAGAAATAATCAGGGGGGTGGTATGGAAAAAAAGGAAAAAGTGGAAGAAACTAAACTGTAAACCACACAAAATGAGACAGAGGAAGTGAGAGAGAGGGAGAGGAAAAAGTCAGAATGACTTTTTTAAGCATCTTGTTTTTTGGCATTTTTCTTGGCCCATTGAGCCTGAGCTGTGCTTCGCTCTCCTCTGAGACTTCCAGGATTTTAAATGGATGTCTTCCGACACAGTGCAAGCAGATGGGATGAAAAACGAAGGAGCACAGACAGACGGGAAGGAGAGAGGAAGAAGAGAAAGAGGGAGGGAGGGAAGCCGGGTGGATGCAGTGGGTGCGGATAAAGGATTGGATGGATAGATGATGATAGATAGATGGATGATAGTGGAGATAAATGGAATCTTCTCCAAGCTCATTAACCCTTTTCACCTTGAAAGCTCGTCTGTGTTGCTTTTATTTTTTTTGCTGCAGAAAACACAAACGTACAAAAAAGCATGCACGTGAGTTGCACCTACACACACACACACACACACACATTCTCCACACCGAGCCCGGTCTGCGGCCTCCTGCCGGGGTTGTGAACTATAGGAGGTTTCCCAAGTGCCCCCCCACCTTCCTCCTTGAGCTCTTCACTCATTTAGCATCCAGCTGCTGCACACACACACACACACATACAAACACACACACACTGGCTCGTAAAAAACACTCCATAAATGACTCAGGCACACACAGAAACCCTCTCTGCAGATGATTTCCCCACTCCTGGCTCCATTCAACTTAATAACCGCCCTCAGCCTTAAGTGTAAATGCACAAAAATTACAGCCTGTACAAGCACATTTGTGCGAGCCCGTGTTCATGTACACACTCAGAACACACAAGAGAGCGTGAACATACAAAAGCACCTTAACTCACTCTAACTACTGGCGGCGTACATGTGTACAAGCACACAACCAGACTGCTGGCACACACACGCACTCACACAGGAAGTCTACAAATCCCACTCTGGACACCACAGGAGCTCGAGGAGGTAAAAAAAATAAAAAAATCTCCAGCCAGGAGTCTCTCTGAGCGACAGATTAACTGTACAGCTGTAAAATGCAGCCATAAAGACACACTGCAAGGCAACAAACTGGAAGCACCAGGACTGGATATTGATTTTGAGCACATGCACATCCACTAACACCGGCCAGATGAGCGCAGCGTCTGATACTAACTGCCCGTGGTGAACATTAATGTGCACAAACTGAGGACATTAACGGTTTTTAGGGCTGATGAAATATTTTTTAAAGGGCTTTAATCTGCAATTTAATGATGACTGCGCCGAGTCAACTTGCTGCCAAATCACATTTGAAGAAATGCGTTAAAGGAAATCAAGGTCAGTTTTAAAGTGGCTCAATTCAAATGTTAGCAGGAGTTGGATTTACTGACGGGTGTTTCTCTCCTCGGCCGGCAGGTTTTTTTACTGACCTTTTGTGATCGGACGACACAATATGTATATCACAATCTTTTTGAAAATCTCCTCTAAAGCACTTCACAAATGCAAGGCCTGGGAGACAATATTGTATGGATGCCGACTGGTACTAACACAATGAGATGTTTGCAAATGTCAGTGATGTGGATGAAATGCTAACAGAGAAGCTCCACTGAACATGTAACGTATTCAGACCACTCACTGAGCAGCTGCTACAACACTTCGCTTTCACCATAATCAATGAGATTGGCTACACCAGGTGTGAGAGCAGAGCTGAAGGCCAGTCCTCTATTATTACCTTTTTTTTATGTGTGACTCTTTCATAAAGTATCAGTTTTGTTAGATTAAACTTCCAGTACACAAGAAACAATTCCAGCTGGAATGGAGCAGCTTGGTTCTGAGTGTTTCCGTTATGTCTCCACCTGTGTCCCTTTGGTCTGTCAGCAGGATTATTAGGAATGTGGATGGAGGATCAGTTCTTGGACCCAGAATCGGCCTTTCAGAACCTTTGGTTCAGATCTGGATAATCTGGGTAAAGAAAGGGTTGTGAACCTTTTTCGTTAATGTCTCAGGTTGGTTATCTATGAGTAAAGACAATTTGATGCAGATGAACTGGACTGCTGGGCCTTGGCGGAGGTATGCGCTCGACTGAGTGCCATTCTAATATCGATTCCTTTCACTTGCGTCCTTGGATAAGAGCTGGGAAGAGAGATCGATGTAGCGGAATGACAGGGAACAAAAAGATAGGCGATCACAGTGATTTTTTGCTCAGTAACTTTATCCCTCATCTACTTTAGTGTGGTCTGTAGTTGTTAGATTTCAGTGATTACACAAACTCTGCAAATAGATGAAGTTTAAAGGTGGTTCTGGGTCCAAAAACTGAAAATACTATTCAAAAATGAAAGCTCATCGTCTTCTTCTGATCCGGTAGTCACAGTCGTATGAAGTATGTAGCTGCAGGTTTGGTCTGTCGGACATTTGGTCCGCATACTATGTTCAATGTAGCCAAATAGTCAGTGGGTCAGAACAGAACGATCTGGTAAGATCAGATAATTACACCACTGTATCGTCAGGTAAAGACAACACTTTTGCCATATCACGATATAACAAGATCCAAAACCTAGTCCGACATCATGATCGCATTAAAATACCAAGTTATTGCCAAGCACAACCCCCCCAAGGCCTAAAGGAAATGTCCTCTCAGTCAGCAGATCTTCAGATTACTCCACCTTCTCCTTCCACATTATGCAGACTAGTGTTACATCCTCAAGCAGCGGATAATTACGTGCACCTCCGGAATGTGTGAGAGGTGAGCGCCGTGACCTTAAAGAGCCTGAGAGCCTCCGGGGTCGCAGCGTGTCTTGTCACGCCGGCCGCAACCGTCTGCAAGGCGCAGTTTTACAATTAGCCCTCAAATCTTATTACAGGTAGACGACTGCAGTCAAGTGATGCGTGCATTTTGTGAGCCTGATTTAATCAAACCCAGATTGCTTCGTGCAAAATGAGCACTTACTACCCACCGCGCCAGCAGGGTGGCCTGTGATTACGGAGACAAGCCCGTAATAGAAGGATAGATTGAATTCCAGATCTCTGCCAAAGGATGTGATCACACCCTCCATGTTTTCCCCTTTTTTATGAGCCTGAGTTTACTTTGTCACAGCTTTTAGACGATCTAGAAAACAACGGCCTGAAACAACACACAAGTCAGAAGACTCTCAGCCTGCTTTGTTTACTTGAAAGCTTCTGCGAAGCTGACACGCTGCCAGGTGAGAGAATTACTGGAAAAAGAAGTGATTTCACTTCCTGTAACTTTAGTGTTCCTTGCCATAACTTTCCCTCCCTGCGAAGAATCGCAGCTGAGTGTCGGTCCAGGCTCCATTTTCCCATGGGTTCAATTTGTTAATGCTCAGCTTTCCAGAGATGAGAAACTGCTCTGTGTCAGGCATCAGCATCAGTGTATAAACACAGCACAGCCATCTAGTCTCGGTCCGACAGTTGGAACACACTAGTTCTACTCTTAACAAGCTGAAGACTACATGGTGTATTCAGGGGGTTTGGTGGCGTTTTAATGGCGCCGTCCTCACCTACGGAAGAGAGTAAACAAACAAAAAAACATGTGTGTGTGTGTGTTTCCCTCGTCGTCTTAAACAACCCTCACACTCGCGCAGCAAATGATTTAAACGATGCCAAGTTACGACTGAGATTATGTTTTGTGTTTCTGATCCTCATCGCTTCCTGGAAACTTTGAACCAGCCAGAAGTGATCAAATAAATACTCTCTGTCAGGCGGCCGCGTCCACATAAAGAAGCATTTAATGCAAATCTGCGGCGATCCATCATCCAACTGTGGTGCTTACTCACTGCACACACACACACACACACACACACACACACACACACACACACACACAGACACACACACACACACACACACACAGAGCTGTCAACTTGAGAGGGTTCAGTAGTTTAATGAACATTATTGATGGCGAGGCTACAGCACTGCTGGCGTAATTAGTGTGATGTCTCACACCTACATGTCTGTGGCTTCATTAATTCAGCGCAGACTCAAGCTAATATGCATGGGCGTACACACACACACACACACACACACACACGCACACATATACACACACCCATACGTCATAATCCAAAACCCTGGTAAGTGCTCTTGCTTCTACACCCCGTCTGTCCTGCATTATGCACTGAATTTGCATCGCTGTGTGTGTGTGTGTGTGTGTGTGTGTGTGTGTGTGTGTGTGTGTGTGTGTGTGCTGTTAGGATACTGTATGTGTGTGTGTGTGTGTGTGTGTGTGTGTGTGCGCCAGTGTTGTGCACTGTCAAATATATTTTTAGTCTTATTCTGCTTGGCTGAATGCAGGGAGCTGATTGGATCCAGACCTTGGCTGTTGATACTGATCAACAAAACCAGCTGAGTGAAAAACAGCCATCAGCCTCCGTCTCCCTCCTCTCTCTCCATCCCTCTTGCCCACTCTCACTCACTCAATCCATCTCTCTCCCCCCCACCCCTCATCTTCTCCACCGCTCCCTCGCTCTCTTAAATGGGGTGGTTTGTGGTCGGGTGACTCATTTCTAAGCAAATCTGGACCGTGGAAGAGAGGAGAGTGAAAGAGAGGGAGAGAGGGGAGGGGAGTGAGGGGCTAAAGGGGCCCAGGAGAGTAGAAAGAAAGAGGGGGGGAAGAGAAAGAGAGGGAGAGAGAGAGGGAGAGAGGGAAATGAATATGTGCTCTTGCATGCCTTTGCTCATTTCAGATGGATCACTTCCATCCTTTTTAAAAAAAGGAAAAAGAGGGAGAGGGAGAGGGAGAACGGGGGAGCCAGTGGGGGAGGAAAACAGCAAACCCAGTGTGGACAGGATTAAAGCTGCTCTCTAAAGCCACTGCTCTTTTTGCTTCTTTATCTACCTCACCCCCTCTCCTCTCCTCTCCTCTCCTCTCCTCTCCTCTCCTCTCCTCTCCTCTCCTCTCCTCTCCCTCCTCTCCTCTCCTCTCCTCTCCCCTCCTCTCCTCTCGCCCTGTTCATGAATCTGATCACAAGCACGACAATGAAAAACAAACATCAAGACAGTCGTAAACCCCCCCCACCCCAGATTTACGCCACGCTTATATCATGTGTTGTTATTGGAGCTGTGGATGTCTCTGCAGACGGATTCCTGCCTGTGCAATACTTTGTCAATGCGGTCATTAAAATGCATGTCTTGTGTACATGTAGCATTGCCTTGTGTGTGCTTACAGGAGATGTTCTGCAGTGCATCTCCTCTGCTGGTATGTATTGACTGAAGGGTCTGGGTGAGCCGGGTGGGGGGGAGTAGGCCTTCATGGAGGGCAGCAGTCAGAGTTTCAACAAAATTAATTGGATCTGTCACGAGGAAACTACATTTACAAGAGTAACTGTTAAACTATAAATACATAAATGGTAGTGCTGGGTATCACGATATTTTGCCCACGATAACGATAATATCACGATACAGTGATTTTGCGATAATTGATACATTGCAAGAAATTTCATCCACGATACATCGCGATATCTGTGTCACTGAAGAAATCCAGAATTTACTGAATCCATTTCACAGGAAGTAAAAAACATTATCAATCAATTTCACATGAATGACAGCCAAGTAAAACAAAGTGTACACTGCACAGCGGCTCTTCTTAACACACACACTGACCGCAACTTAAATATTACTAAATATCGATATTTGGCGCCAGTGTATCGATAGCGTACCTCAAGACGAAATATCGCGATATATCGCAGAATCGATATTTTGGTACACCGCTAATAAATGGGCAGTTCAGAGTCTGCAACAGACTGAAGAATTACTGATGCTAAACTGAAATCAGTGTGCTTGAATCTGAGGATATAACGTGTGATGTTATGTGTCACATGACCTGTGTGTAAATTTCTTTAGTGGAACTGCCAAAGGAGGCTAAAGTAGTTTTTTGTTAACTGACAGTGAAGTGTTGTGGTTACTGTGTCCTTTATACCAGGGTAAAGATGAAAAGTCCGTGTAAAAAGTAAATAATTTTATCACTTCACATCATCAAGACTAAAAGCAGAACAGTAGAATGCAACAGTTAGCCCCACAGGACATAGAGCAAACTCACCGCTAACATCACTGTTAGCTTGGTTTGGATGTGAAACGATCACTGAATCAGTCATTTTACAGCACGACACAAAAACAGAATGAAAGAGCTGGTTTTAAAGGTCCGGTGCGTAGTTTTAGTGTAGGCTGCAACCAACTGAATACCCCTCGTCTCACACTTGTCCAACAAGCTCTGGGCTACTAAAGAAACATAGTGGTCTCTGTGGAAAAGGACCTGCTCCCTCATGAGTTGTAAAAGCTTCATTCTGAGGTGATGAAAACACAACGATTCTCTGTTTCATGTGATTATACAACAGTGAATAAAAACCATGAATAATATTTATCATTAATATTAGATTACTCAGTGTTATTTCTTCCAACATATCCTTTTATATCCTTCTAAAGCCTACACACACTGTGATCTTCTGGGGCCTTCGTGACCACAGAAGAGGGACAACACAGTCAGACCACAGCACTGAGAATTTACTCTAGACAACTAGTGTCACGACTAGCTTTGTTAAACATAAGGAGAATGAAACATCGCCGATTCGAGTTTCTGTACGGCACAAAACAGAATGGAGGTGCGAGTTTTTAAGGCAGAAGAGTTTGTAATGAGAATGTGGGGATGTGCTACGAGGCAAAAGGAATCAGTCGTAATTACTGCAAACAAACAATCACCTTAAACGTTTGTCCTCCTGTTATAGAGGGAAGACTGAGCAACATAATTATGTCTGAGTAAGAGAGGCCCGATGTCATAATGAGACCTCAATTAAAAAACATGGCTGAGTGACGGTCCTGTCTGAAGTCTTCACTCTCCGACGAAAGACAATTTAAGAGAGAGCAATTAAGACAGACGTTTCACTGTATCAATATTTCAGCTTTTACAGACACAGCTTAATGCTTACAGTAGCTTTTAGCCTCCCGTCAACTAATTGTGTTTAGTCGTACTAATTGTACAACTCTGTGGCGAGAGGCTGAAAGGGGACAAACTGATGCTGGTTCATCATCCAACACTTTGTGTGGTACGCTTCATTAATTTGTTTTGTGTCCATCCATCCATCCATCCATCCATCCGTCCATCCATCCATCCGTCCATCGCTAGGAACAGTTTACATTTACCACTGACCCTGAAGACATTCAAGTGTCGAAGAATTGTTATTATTCCCACAGTTGACCTACAGTAACATGTGCAGCTGCATCAGTCGCCTCCACACATTTTTCCGCCACTCTTTTCCATCGATTGTGCTCGACAGGGAAGGCGTGAGGGAAGACAAAGTCGACATTCTTGATCTGTACAACTGGCAGTTGGTTGGACGACAGTTTCTCCATCTCTTTCTGTCAACAGGCACAACACCAGACCTGCAGTGCACGTGGAATCACTGAACTGACTGGAGATGTAGGCAGAGATTTATAGCCCGTTTCACCAACATGGAACCGGTTCTGTTCCGGTTTGTGCACTTAATTTCGATCATTTCACCCCAAAAATAAATGTATTCGCGCCTGAAAAGGTTCCCAGCTGTGCTTCCAGGTCGGAAGGAGAGGACAGAAGAGGCAACAAAGCAGAAGTCAAGGGAAGCTTTGCTTGTTTACTGAATAAAAACACGTCTGTTACAGCAGAACAAAAGCTTGCAGGGAGTCAATACGATCCACCATCTCGCTATTCCTTCAGCGATGACACATCCTTGATTACAATGGTCACGTTTACAACTGGTGGTTGGAACAATGTGCAAGAATCCTCGATGAAACCGGTTCAAGAACCGCGGCTAATTTGGTGGAAACGGCCTTCCGTTTGATTCTCTCCAGTCGATCCTGCCTCCATCCCCGGCTCCCTGCCTCCTCCTCCTTCCCGCCTAAAAGGTCTAAAAAGCATGTAACCTCGGTCTCCGTCAAACATGTCACCTTACATCCCCCCTCCTCTCCCCCCTCCTGACCTTCCACCTCTCCTCCCCTTTTCCCTCACTGCGCATTGATCAGTCCGCAGTGGATTAGCTGCAGATTGTGATTGCAGTCTGACCTCAGCTGGCCACGAACAAGCCCTGCCGGCTAATTGAAAGACAGCGCGCTGGTCTGCAGGATTAGAGACGGCTCTGTCTGGCCCATCGCTACACACATGCACACACATACACAAATAAACACACCGCCACACAAACATCAGAGCGAGATGGGCGGTTTATTGAGGTTTTCTGGATGTGTCAGGCCAGAAGGGAATAGCTCGCAGTCGCGGCACTGAGAGAAATGAGAAATGTGACTAAGCCCTCGACACAAATCGGATGTTTTGTGCCTGCTTGTGTGTGCGTGCGCGCTCGCGTTTGTCTCTATAGAGTGAAGCGAGTGTGTTTGTGTCTGCACGCACGCACCGCATCTGCTTATGTAAGTACGTGTGTGTGTTTGTGAGCGTGCGTTTGTGTGACTGTGTATCTGCACCTGTGTGGGGGAATAAACTACTTTTTCTTTTTCTTTTTTTTTTTTTAAAAGCGGGAAAAAGCGGCAGAGCAGCAGCAGGAGCTCAGAAGTAATCATGGTGCCGCTCCCTCGCCGTGCTTCAGCTGCAGGTAGCACAACTAACATCTGACCATGTGAGTCCGGTGGAGATTAGGGGCCCGTGCAAGGGTCCAATGACAGAAGTGAGTATCAGGAATAAATAAGCGTGCAGAGGCCAGTATGAGACATATGTTCAGAGTGCGCTGGTGCTTGTAAAATGGAAACCACTTTGTGCATTTCAACCACACACTGAAGCCACAGATGTACGTACAGAGCGCAGATATACTTGATGTGCGTCGTGTGCACGCTGCAGCCTTCCTGTATGTGTGTAGTGAACTATCGTATGTAATTCCGCCTGGAGCCAGACGGCTGAAGGAGTCCGGCTTCGTGGAAAAAAAATCGAACCTACTATAAAAAACAGAGACCCAGAGGACGTGGATACAGTGCACGACGAGCGCATGTGTGCGCGTGTGCTCGTTTGTACGTCGGAGGGTCGCCCACGCCGCACGCTGCCTCGCTCTGATTGAAACCAGCAGTGCTTCGGACTCGAGCTCGGCTCCGTCAGCGAGCTCGGCCCCTCGCTCGGCCCCCTCTCCTCGCTGCAGCAGCAAAAACACAAAGTCTTGAAATCTTGACTGCATCAATCCACACGAGCCCCGAACGTGAAATATTCAGGCGGGGAACGTAGAGAAACAAGTAACTCGCCTTCAAATATTTAGACTATATACCACGCAACACTCAACCCCCCTGCTCCGATCCCAACTCTGCTGGCTATATATCAATAATGCAGCTTGTTTCGACAAGATAGATACATTTCAAAGTAGAGGCCGCGTTCGGCTGATGGGAAGTCGAACACACCACAGGCCAGTTTGGTAAGTTTTTGAACTGGAATTCGGAGTTGTTGAACCGTCGGTGGGTCACTGAATGAAATCATTGTGGTCAGATACAAAGACAGAAAAAGGATTGATGAGGCTGCTGTTTACACACGCTATCACCAAGAAAAGCCTTCTAAATGGTCAATGTTCACATTGAAATACTGCAACACCAAGATTTCTCTGTGAGTTTCAAAACTAGTCATTAACTGCCTGCAGAGTTCACCGACATCAATTCAACCAAAGAGAAGCTGACATCAGACAGACTGTGTGTGACATAAACGACTTTACGTGAACAGCAATATTTATGCGTCTTAGATGGACCTGTGTTTCCGATTTTCCTCCATCTGGTCTATTTTAGTATTCCGCGGTACAGCTGGTGGCGGGTTTCTCCTGCCTCCTCGTTAGGAATGAAACACAGTCCTTGATGACTAAAATGTGTAACCTCCTCAAGAGGAGAGGTGTTGTTTCTGTGTCTGCTGGCGAAACGAGCCCTCGGTTCTTGTGGTCTCATCGCATTTCAGTTTCATTCTTTGTCTCTCGTACTGTCTTGAAGGACAAAAAAAAAAAAAAAGGGACAGCCGCCGGCTGAGGATGCAACACCAGCTTTTGGCTCGCTTCCCAGAAAATAATCTAGCAATGAGACTTGGTGGAAATATCCAAGATTTTTTATTTCTGTGGAGCCAGCACCATCTCCGTTCCTCCGCTTTCACCCCTTGAACCCTAGTTTTGTTCATTTTCAGTTAATCAAAGGCCTAATCCCCTCTGTTAATTCTGCTAATTTGGTCCTGTACCACACAGCCACTTTTTACAATTCTCTGCTATTATGCTCTGTGGAAGTGTTCCGTGTTTTAAGCTAATTATAGGCCTAATCCTAATTAGATGTCATTTTGCAGACACACACACACACACGCACACACACAAATACACAGAACAGGAGATTTACCTAAAAAGCCACCTTCTTCACTCAACTTCAACTTGGGTTTCTTTAATTATAGTCAAGCTGAAATTTGGGAACTTTAAATATTTTCCCTGGAATATATTTTTAACAGTGTTTACCACCCGTCCTTGCTTGGGAGTGTTTTCGATGACGTACCCAATCATGATGCTATCACCTGTTTACCAACGAGCCTGTTTACCTGTGGAAGGATCCAAACATGCTTTGGGCACAAGCTCCTGTCCAAACGTGTTTAAAACTGTGGCTGCAGGTGTGAATGAAGTCATTCCTGAAAAGAGAACTCTTATCTGGAGTACCTTGAGATTTTTCTGCTGCACACAATGCTGCACAACTCGCACCGCGACCAGCCGGCGATACAGAGTCAGCAGTGAGTCCGCGTGAAAGAACCTGCGAGATTCACATTTGACATTTGAGTCTTTCAGGACTGAGTGCAGATGGAGAGGAGGTGCAGCGCTGAAGACCAGCGACATGACTGCTGGTACATTCACACAGCCTGAACTGTTGACCTTTGAATAATGAGCCCTCCTCTCCACCAGGCCGCCCCGCTGCCCCCAACACACTTCTACTTTTTTTTTTTTTCTCCTCTTCTCGCAGCGCATCGCGGAGGGCAGAGTGCTGGAGCGGTGTACTGTACTGCTTCGTTTACTCACTGATCTGTGGCTTTCAGATATATAATCAGCCTTTTTTTTAAAGCGCGCTGATGATAATTCGTGATTACACGCTGACAGAAGAAAATTATACATTTTAAATTGGGTTTGGGGATGTGCATTATTTTCAGATAACCGCGCAGCTCTGATGTAATAAAACCGTTCACGGCGACGACTTCCAGCTGTTGCGAGGGTGTAGCTGCCTTCTCCTACTTGTTGGAGCGGTTAAGTAGTGTTTATTCTGATTCGATACACAAAAAGGGTTTTGCATCTCAACAGCACAATGCCCCGCGATGAGAATAAACATCACTTACTTTTTAATTGCTAGCATGTGCGACCGTCCACTCCCACCGCCTTCGTTAAGACAATACCACGCTGCAGAGCCGCGGCGCTCTGTGACACGCAGCCGGGGGCGCAATTAGTGCCTGTGTTAAATGTTAACTTTCAAATAACTGTACAGGATGTGTAATTTACCAATACTCTCACAGTTTCCTCTCTTGTCTTGTCTCTGTTAAGGAGAGAAAAGCATTGATCAGGGCCTCCACTGTGACAGCTTCCCTCTTTATAACTATTAAAGGAGTCAAATTTGGTCATTTACATGTTGCTAACTGTATTTTGGATTCCTACTAGAACAGTTTGACATGCTTTAATGCTCAAAAAACACACCAGTCGTCTCATTATGTTCCTCTCTGTCAGAAACGCTCTCTTTAAGGCTCCGGCTCCTTTTATACTCGGCTCTGATTGATCAGCTCACGCACGCCTGACCCAGCACCGCTAACAACAACAACAACAACAGAGCAGCCCCGCTAAATCAATTCTGACATCCCAAACTAGCTGCTAGGCATAAAGTATGCAAATGTCTGACATTGTGATGTCAAGAAGTCACGGAGTTAAAGACGGGACTGCTGATGAGGTGTTTAAGGAGCAGTGCTTTCTGTGGGAGAGACGAGCTTCTGTTGGCGCCGTCTCAGACTCTTTGTTGGGTTATCAACCATTTATAATACTGTTTACTTATCCCTCAACTGTAGCTGTAATTGCTCTATAATGTCATATTGCGAAATATCAATAAGTGCATCCAGCGATGGTGTCTGTAGGTTTCATGAAAAACTGATCACACTTAATAATTCTGATAAAAAATGAGTTCCCGCAGATCTAAGAGTATGAGCAGGAGTTTAAAGGTCATTCATGTAAGAAGATGACCTAATAAATAGGCAATGAAATGTTCTCCCTCTTGAAAGCGGCAGTCGATCGATTTGTATGGCAAATCGAGAAGGCTGGAGACAAAAGCATGATCTGCCTCACCTGCCAACAGGTGAACTGCAGTTAATAGTAATGTCATAATTAGGGTTTAAATTCTTGAGTTATGGCCAAGAACTTGTTCTGTGAGCTCCCTGACCTTTGACCAGTAAAATCCAATCAGTTCATCCTTCAGTCCAGGTGGATGTCTGTGCCAAATTTAAAGAAATCTCTTTCTCTGCTGGTGAGAAAGGTGGACGGACTGACCAAAACTGTAACGCCTCCAGCTGCTGCTTCTGTCGGTGCCGAGGAATACAAAGTCGTCTGACAAGCTGCCTGAAAAAAGTCGCTGACTCAACAAAACGCACCTGATATATTACCCATAATGTCGAAACACGGCTTCACTCTACAGAAAGTGACTGAGTCCCGTCAAATATCACACGACTGGAGACGAGATGATCATTTCCCACCATTCCTGGATTAACACAAACACCACAGTGTTTCCTGCGACTGCCCCGGGGTTGTTCTCTCTCTGACACACTGATCGAGCTCTAATGATGAACCCCGACGGTGACAATGTTCCATACAGTTTTCAGTCTTCCTTTTTTTTCTTTTCCTGCACCGGTGTCGGTAATCTGTTGACTGGACGGTCGTCCTGCTGCGAGACAGATAGAGAAATAGGCTGAAGTTACCGCCGCCGGGCCCCCGGTGATACCGAGGTGAGATACAAACCTGCCCCCGACTCAAATCTCTCTACGAGGAAGGCTTCACACACCCAGACCGTATGCGTCCGTGTGTGCGGGTGTGTTTGTGTATTCCCTCCAGGTCTGTGTGTGTGATAAGCCGTGGCCTGGAGGCTCTCTCCTCGGCTCTTATCTCGCTGACAGACGTTCCCCCTGCGTGGCCGCGGCCCCGACAGTCGCACCGAGGGGCCACGGCAGAGCGGCTTTAACTGTGACTTCTGCAAGTTTCTATCAGATTTCTTAAGCTTTGTTTCTGATTGTCAGACAGAAATAGTTTCAAACACAGATAGAGTCCCCTCCCAACATCCTGGCTGGATGAACTTGATTGGGAAATCACTGAAATGAAGCTCATCTGGATGAAATCAGTGTTTCTCAACAGAGCTTTCTCAATGACACAATCTCAGTCCTGTTACCACATTTTACCGCAACCCCTGATTTTTAAGTGGCCCCTTTTACCCCTTGATTTACAAGAGTTGAAATCTCCCCCTATAAAAAACCCTCACACATCATCACCAGTGAACATCGCCAAGACACCATTTTATCAGCTGTGGTGATTTCTCTTGCGTTAACCTGTAAACCTGGTGCGATCACAGTGCTGTTAGTGTGACGGAGAGAAAAACATGAACGCTCGTAACTTGTTTACAACTTTCAGTCAAGTCATCAAACAAACAAAAAAAGATCACTGATATTAGAAGAAGCGGTACAAAGTGCGCCACGTTTTGGCGCCATGTGCCATCAAAATTCATAATGCACAAATCAGCGACGACGATGTGACTTTAGTTATATAGCATGTTAGCTACTGAGACACACTTCGCCCACACCCCTCTATCGCGAACGTCGTTTTGTACGCTTTGGCACCTTCCAACAGTTTCTGAGTGTAACACCACTATCCTTGCGCCGTATCCTTGACAACTGGACTTCAAGAAACTGAAAAACAAGTCCAGTTGCCTAGGATACAGCGCTAGGATAGTGGTACGATCCAGCACTTAGAAGTACCATGACCTGGATGTGTATCATTCAGCCTTTTACAGCACATTGTACCATCAACGTGATTTTGAAACTGTTATTTTTGAGGTAAAAAAAGTTGCGTACTGTTGCTTTAAAAGTTTTTTTTTCAAGTCTTTTTGTCAAACAACAGCCACAAAATGATGTATTTTTCATTCGTCTTTCATTCTGTTAAAATATCTTTTTTTATCTCACAGTGTACGAGCAGAGAGAGATAACAGTCACAGTCGATAATATTGTCCTCAAATCTTTCCACCGTCCGCCCCCTCGGCCTCTCCTATCGGTAAAAATCAGAAGCTTGTATTGTGTTGATAAAATTATATAAAGAGTGATAGCATTGTCATAAAAACAGCTGCTCCTCTCCCCTCACGCTCCGGCTGCACGCTGGTGCATTTAATTCGCTTCTTTACAAGAATCCGTCACATCTCGAGACGTTTTTTCAAAAAGAACTTCACTCCGGCGTCTCTCCCCGCGTGAAGCCTCGCTGAAAAATCCAATTTTAACCGCACGTGTGAAGCCACAGGTGAAATGTCACTTCCGAGCAGCTTCTGATTCTGTTATCATTTTTCTTTTTCAGCACATTTTGAACGAAGCAACTTGTTTGTTAATAAGCAAACAGGGACGCAGCATGCAGCGCTGCAGTGAAGCTCCGACGGCAGCGTGTGTTTCAGCAGCCAGCTTTGATAAATCACAGCTGTGAGCGACAGGCGAGTCCAACACACAGGTAATAATAATAATATTACTAACAGAAAGAGAGAAACATCGAGGATTTTCACTTTTTTTTTTTGCCAAATCATGTGAATAAACAAATACCACACCGCTAATTGATCCTGTGAGGAAATCCCTCTCCGGGCAAAAAAAAAAAAAAAAATGCAAGCAAACAGAACTTTTTTTTTTCTCACCAAAATATTTGTTATTATTCAATTACGGAACAACACCGCGGCGCGCCATCTCAGCGGATTTCACAATTTGTGTTAACAGATATTTTAGCTTGACATCTGCCGCGTTGGATTTTTCTGGCAGCGTGAAGGTATCAAACCCCCCCGCGCACTTTATTAAAACCGAGCCAAGAATGAACCAGAACCAAGCTTAACTTTCACACCTCCCACGTCCTACGAGGAGGAAGCACGTTGTTCTTTTTTTTCTTTTTCCCCGCGTTTTCGCTCAATCGGGGCGCTGCAGCATCAAAACTAGAGGAAACTAAATCTGCTACGTCACAACGTGAAGATTAGATGAGATTGAACCAGTAAATCTGAACTGAGAGAATATTTTCTTGAGAATATATATACATACAAACACAGGAAGCCCTGAAGAGCTGCAGAGACATGGAGGGTTGACGGCTTTATGTTTGAACTTTACATGTGTTTTTTAATGAGAAGCACAGCGAGAGTGGATTTCATACAGGTGCGGTCACCTATATGAAATCCACTCTCGCTGTCCTTTTTTCTTCGTTCCTGCAGCAAATCAAAAGTCACCTCTTCACTGTATTTACTCTGGATCTGTGAGGTCACGTAGCAGGAGGTGTAACTACACACCACCAAGTGCATAAAGAAGAAGAAGAAGAGGAAGCTTCTTCTCACCAAACTTCGTGAATACACCTCTTTTTTTCTTTTTCCTATTCATGTCGAGCATCATCAACTTGTGAAGGCACGAAGCGTGAGGCATTGTTGTAATCGCTGATTTAATATGCAGTACTGTGCGCGCCGATTTAAAAAAAAGGTGGCGGTTTGAGGGCACGTTCGCTCATTTTCAGGTTCATACTTTCATTTTTGGTGTCGGCTAGAACATTTTCACACTCTTTAAACTGGAAGCAGACGACTTTAACTTCTCATTCTGAGGCAAATACTGATGTGGAGAAATGACATCATCTGCAACTAGATCATTTTTCCTATAAAGCTCACTGTCATTATATGATCTGCTTGGACGCCAGGCTGGATTTCCTTCCCAGAAGAAAGGACGGTCAAACTTACAGCGCTACGGTCAAAAAACAGGAAAAAGGGAATTGTTTTCTGGTTTTCCGTCCCCGCGTACGGGTGGAAGAACTGTGAGAACTCTGCACTGCAAGAGAGAAAGAAACCCTGCTGATGGAGGGGAGCGATAAAGGTGAAGAGGGAGAGTTTTTATACGTTCACAGTATCAGTACAGCACTATAAATATATGACCTGCTTCATAATAAAAAGAGGACTGAAAATTTCAAAATATCTTCAAGACGGGACCTTTAAGGGACAGAAAACAGCATCCTCCGATTCCCCAAATTCCGCTATCAAAACAGCTGGGAGTGTTTTGAGTGACACTGTACTAATATGTACACTATATTATACTGACAGAACTGTTCCACTGTCACTCAGCCTGGTCTGCGTGTTATCTGCCTACAGAATGTGTGTTTCATTCAGCAGAACAGAGGTTAGCTCAGGGTTTGTGTCCCAGAGACTCAGTGCAGAGTTCTTTCGCCCCATGGCGAGATCATCTGATTATTTCATGCACCGAGCTGCATGGTCCAATTTGCCTGTGTGTGCATGTGTGAAACACCGTGTGCACATGTGTGTGTATGTGTGTGTGCAAAGTGAGTTTGTCTCTCCAGTGGACGGCTATCTCGCTTGCTGCAGGCGATCCAGGAAATGCTTCTCCACTGGTCCCCTCAGATGTGACTGCGTGCACGAGTGTGTGTGTGTGAGTGTGTTTGTGTTTGAACGGCGACAACAGCCGCCAGCCCCGTGCCAGCTGGACTCCCCATGAAAGGACTGGATGTATATGTGGGGGGGATGAAGTGATGTGCAGAGGGGTGGAGGACAGAGGGGGTCACAGCCTCCTGCCAGGTCGCTCTTTTAAACTGGACCAGAAGTTATGCGACTTTTTTAAAGGACTTTCCTCCTGCTGCTGCCTCCGTCTGAGCCTCTCCGCTGCTTTCTGCCTCTTCCCCCTCCCCCCACCCTCTCTCCGCCCCCGACACTCGCCTTTATCTTGGTTTTCAGTCCTTCTGCAATCTCTCTCTCTGTCTTTTTTTCTCTGCTGCCCACCCCACCTCATGTCCCCTCCCGTCCTCCACTCCAATCATCTTTTTTCTGCCAACATCCTCTCCCTCTCTCCCTCCCTCTCTCTCTCTGTACGCGGTGTGCTGGGCAGATCCAGCTGGCGCCGTGGCAACCAAGCAAGCCATGCATAGCTGGCATCGTGTGCATGCGAGCATCGTGGGGTGTGTTTGTGCGTGTGGTGGTGAAGGGGGGATGCTGTACACATTTCACTCTTGTCAGCGAAACACTTAAGAACAAAATCTCTCAGGGGCTCAGGATACACGACAGAGAAATGGACTGCGAGTGTGTGTCTATTAGTTTCCTTTAAGGTATCATCCTCCTCCCCCCTGCCCCACCCCATCCCTACTTTCTCCTCATGCAACCCCACGTCTCTCCCCTCCTCTAAGTCGTGGCCCCGGTGGAGGCCGAGGAGAAAATCGTGACACGTGACGGCAGCTTGACGGCAGCAGAAAAAGCCAGACAGCGCGGTGCTTTCATCTCCCATTTAACAGAACAGAGTGGAGCCGTTAACAGTTCTCAGCAGGGAAATTAGCGGGGTGTGTTAGGCCCGTGTACACAAAGTGCCGGGGTATTAACTGTTACATTATTGAGAGCCGGATCCTTTCTGCGCCTGACAGTTGAGATCTCACGCTGCGAGACCGGAATCGGCTTCCATCACTGCAGATAGCAGCATGTGGTTTACTCACAACGCTTTTTTTTTTTTTCCCTCCAGGAGAAGAAACGCAGGATCTTCACGCTTTCCATGAAGATAAACAAAGCTGCAGTCACGAAAAACCTCATCTAAAAATCATGAGAATAGCGCAGTTTTGAGGATAATCACACGCTGACCTTTGATATTGTCAGCCTGCTTGATAAGGGGGGTCAGCCGGGGCCGCACCATAATGGTCTCCTTCCTCAACCAAAGCTGCGTCTTGGGCCGAACTAATTGGCTCAGCACATGCGTGGCGCCGCAGCCGACTGACGGTGTGTTCAGCTCGAAATCTCAGCGCCGGCAGTTTGCTATTGAGAGGGAAAGCAGCGCACAAAAAGTAAGCGCAGCTTTGACGGGGAATAGGTTTGACATTTTCAGTGCGATTTCTGTCAGCGGATGATTTTTAAATATTGCAGGAAGGAAGGCCACAGTGACATGAAAAGAAGACACACACACACACACCACACACACTTGTTGCTGTTTGTGAAAATGAGCCGTCATCACTCCGCTGCGCGTTGCTGTCCTGTGGAGAGCTGTGAGAGCCGCGCACTGCTGATCAGAAGATTTCACTGTGTGGCCGTATGGAAAAATGCCACAAGCGACTTCATGGCTCGTGCACTAAATGTCACGTGTCTGCCAGCGTTTAGTTTAACAGCTTATTGCTAAATTCACTCTGTTTGTTTAAAATACATCCATTTTCTGGAGGGCAGACGACGTATGATTAATTTGTTCGGTGGCAAACGCTTTAATTAGTAACTCACACACTGCTGAGTCATTCGGCCATGTGTGTAATCGTTTTCAGCAAGGTGAGTCAGACAGACAATGCAGCCTGATTCACTACCAACGGCAGACTGACCATCTGGAGTCTTGGGAGTTTTTTTCCAAGTGTGTTGTCTTCACATTCGGGCCATTGCAGAAGAGAAGATCATATTTAGTCACCGGGCTTTGGTTCTGATGACTGTCGTTATCGGTCTAGATTCACCTGCCGTCACCACAATTAGGAGTTTTTTTTTTATAGATCCCAAGTAGCACAGACACACAAAGCGAGAATCTCTGCCATGAAGAACAGGAGACGTCACAGCTTTTCCAACAAGTCTCTCTGATCAGCTAAGTTGTGTCAAAGTGCCCTTGAGCCACACACACAGTCCCTACAACACTCACGGGAAGTCACTTTGGACGAGTGCGTCAGCTAAAACACGAAACAAAAAGCACATTTCCATCCTTGTTGGTTGAGCGGAGCCAGCGTGCCGGCTCCGCCCTCATTTCTGGCGCTCCCGCTCTATAAGTGGACGCGTTAAATCGACAGATTAAGCCGCCGCGTTACTTTATACCCATTTAGTTATTTTAGTCGGGTGGAACAGAAGCAAACGGTGAAACGCTGAGGACAGAACACAGAGGAGGATGAATCACAAAGTCTGAGCTTGATCTCGGGGACTCAGAGATGAAACATTTGTGTGTGTGTGTGATACGTCAAAAGTACTCAAAGTGTGCGTGTGTGTTTGTGTGTGTGTGTGTGTGAACTCAACAGATTTGACATGTGTCTGCAAAGGATTTCAGCGTGTTAAGCCTGCGTGTGTGTGTTCTGAGAGGGGCTCGAGTACCCCTCCGTGATACTTTGAGTCAGTCACAGCTACGCTTCCAGCTAGAACAGTAGCAGCTTAGCCACTTCTGAACCTCCCACACATCCCTCCCAACACACCGCCCGGCTACAAAGCATCTTTGTTCTCCGAGGAGACAATTCAAATCTCCAGCTCTGATTTCCCACGGATTTTTCTAAATGTAGCTTTTCCCCCTCTATCTTATGGCAAAAAGAGTTGAGTTGAAAATGTTTATTTAGTTGTACCAGCTCAACACGGTGATTATTCAGACTAATCCCTGAGAAAAGAAAAGGAGAGGAAGGGGAAGAAAGCATTTTGACCAGTGAAGCAGGCAACACTGTGGGAACACACACACAGTGATAAGAAAGACACTCTAACAGGTTTAGAGCTCTGGCTGCTGATGTGCAGTGAGGCGCTGCAGCATGTGAACATGTTCCTGGGTGTTTGTCTGTTTGTGTTTGGAAGTGTGAATGTGTGTGTGTGTGTGTGTTGGATCAATGCGTGAAAGCGTCAGAGGGGCAGAGGAAAAGACACAAAAAAAAAACCCCGACCGAGCACCGTGGCAACAGCAGCCGAATCACCGGGCTAGCAACACGCCAAAAAAACCAGCAGAGAGATCAAGAGTGCATGCAGACCCGAGCGTCGTCCTCTCACCAGGCAGGAGAGGAAACCCAACAGAAATGAAAAGACAGAGCACACAGAGCGCTCGTGCCTCAGTGTTAGTTGTTATGTAACAGAAACAGTGGATGCAAAGAATGGAAAGGTGAAATAAAAAAAAGAAGAAGGAGAGAAGAAAAAACAAACCTGGGCAAACTGGCTCACACCAACTTCAACCCCTCGGAAGAATTTAGAAAAACCCAGCAACAATCCCAACACCGCTGCGTCCGCCGCGGGGCCAAAGCGCTGCGACCAGGGCGCCGCTCTCACTCTCATAAACCACAATTCACATTTAATTTGCGTCCAGCAGAGCTGCAGTTTCCCGGTCGCAGTGCGGCCGCGTTCGCTCCGGCTTCAAGAGAGAGTGGTTTCGATCTGAAGTGCTAAACATTGCGAGCTGGCCCTTGTCCTGCAATTTGGCCCCGCTGTGGCGGAAAGGGTCAATCAGAAGCCTCTGCCGCGCCTTTGCTAAAAGCCGGCCAGCGAGGAGGAATGCATGAAAGAAAAAAATAAAATCCAATGTGAAGATTGAGAGAGACAGCATCCCTGCAGCTCTCAGATCAGCCCTGATCCCAGCGTGTGTGTGTGTGTGTGTGTGTGTGTGACAGGGAGATTTATGTTTGTGTGCATGTGTAAGAGTGTATCTGCATGTTCGAGGAGGGATGTGGCCTGTATGTGCATGTAGATGTCGTGAACTGCACACGTGCACTGATGCACGGGATGAAGTGTGGAGCAGCGTCAGCTAACTAGTGTGACTCACACTGTGTGTGTGTGTGTGTGTGTGTGTGTGTGTGTAGGCAGGGATCACATGCTGTCAGAGAAAATCGTCCTGTTGTGTTTGACGGGCTGCTGTGCTGTGTCACCTTTGTGTTCTCATCAAATATGTATGCACGTGCACCTCGACTGTTCACTGCGTTGTGTGTATCCGTGCACGCTCCCACACGTGTGCAGCTAATGTGTGTTTGTGTGTGTTTGTTGTCGGTGGTTCGACGGACTCACCGATGACGATGGTGGTGATCTGGTGCCGGCTGGCCCCGTGCTTGTTCTTCACCTCGCAGATGAAAGTTGTGTTGACGGCGTCGTCCACCTTCCTCACCGTCAGCTTGTTGCCGTCCACCACCACCGAGTCGGGCAAAGAACCGGAGGCCCTGCAGGAGAGGGAGAGGGAGGGAAAGGTAGGACGGAGAGAGGGATGGAATAAGGCGAGGAGGAGATTTGTTGAGATGATTAGAAAAAAGAAGTGAGACGACAGAGGGAGGGAGAAAAAGATGTAAGATAAAGGAGTGAATTGACCATACGTTTTGAGACATTGGATAAAATGAGGTGAAGTCGAAGAAAATCAAAAAGACAAATCAATGAGAGCGAGGGAAAGGAAAGAAGAAACAGAGAGAAGATTGGAGGAGATACAGCAGCAGAGAGACGGTCTGTGACTGCACAATTCAAAGACAGCGTTACTGTGAGCAGAATCACAGACATGTGAACAGCCGCTCTGTCTCCCCGCTCAGCATCCACACGCACAGCACGCCATCTGTCCGTCAGGACGGCATGTTAAGAGCGTTTGTGCTTATCAGAAAATTGCTCAGAAATGATCATTAAAGGAAGGATTGTTGCGCACGCTTCTGTCATGATGACAGAAACAAGCAGACTGTCTGTCACTATTATATCTCAGAGGGAGACTGAACGCCTGCACAGATGGACGGAGGGGGGTTCTTACGCGGTCCAGGTGACGTCGGTGGGCGGAGGGTTGGCGGTGGCCTGGCAGAGGAGCACGGCGCCCGAGCGCCCGACGTACCAGTTGTTGTCGTAGCCCTCTATGGACACCGAGGGAGGGTCTGAAACAGAGAGAGGGAGAGAGTGGATGACGGACACTGAACGAAACCAAATGTAAGTGAGAGTCACAGAGATGTTCGACACCGTCTGGTTCACAGAGAAGCCACACGATCCGGTTCACCTTTTGTTATCACACCTGATTCCTAGAGATATATTTTTAATTATCCCTAACGTCTGTCCGACCCAAAGTCAATACAAAGCTGCAGCAGAACCATTTGGAGTATAGTCATGGTTTCGAGCTCTTTTTAAAGGTTATAAGTTGAATTTTTCCCCCTTGATGCTGACAGAAGCTCCGCAACTGCTTCTGGCTTCAATCTATAGGAGTTAGACCTCACTGAATTACTTATCATTTATTTTTCCCGTCTGAATTTCGGCTGACGTGAAAGTAGCTCAGGAGAGAGGAGAAAGAAGAGAGAGTGGGTCAGTGCTTCAAATATATACTCATTGGCTGTTGTGGGCTGTAGGGCGGGCTTACAAGCTCATATCCAATCGAATGAGCTGTCAATCAAACAACTGGTATCTCAGGATATCTGGTTAAGCAAAGTCCAAGCGGTCCAGAAAGGAATAACATAATCATTTAAAATTGGTTTCAGTGAAATATTGCTCTTGTTCAGTTTTCCATAGCGGCTGACTGTAAATACCACAATACCCATGAGCCTCAGCCGCCATTTGAATAAAAAAAAAAAGCAATTTGGAGGCAGAAATCAGAGTTTTAGTGTTTCCCAGTACGCCTCTGATCCCCTTGTTGCAGCTGTGAATGAAAACATGGAGCCAAAGTTACCAAAGTCATCCAAAATTGACTCCGAAATCCAAAAGTGAGAATATCTGAGCTGCAGTGTGTGTTGTTATCAGTTTTCTCCACAGTTTTTCCAATACTGGATGCAAAATCACATAAAATATAAGTGTGGTTCAGAGTTATGCATCACATAAAACAAAAACTTCTTCACACATCTTAAAACCAAACCTCATTTGGCCGACAGAGAAGTGTGAAACGATAAAGCAGCAACATGCAACTCTCTCTCCCTGCCGATCCTCTTCATCGACTTTCACATTCATTAAGACGTATTTGGTTATTAGCGTTAACCTCGGCATGCTGCTCAGATTCACACTGACTTTTCTTTTTAATGTTCTGCGTCGGGCAGCGGTCGCCCAAATTAAAAAAGTCTGCTGCTCTCGTCTCCGTCGATGTGTGTTGCGTACCGGCCGCTGCAGAGCTTGACGGTATCGACTGGACTCCAGCTCATACCAAAAACAGAATAATAATGTTTCATCCTCAACAACCCTCGGATCTGTCTTATTTGTTTCTCACTTTCTTTGACCTTGCTCGACATGTTTGATAATCTCTCAGGGAATAAAACATGGATCTTGCCAGGGCATGAAATTGGCACCCGCCCACACGCCAAATGCGGGTAACTTTTGTGATTGGCGGGTGAAACTGTCAATCTACCTGCCACATTGGCGGGTAGCCAGCTGAATGGCCGTTCTGATTGGCGGTGTGCTAGCGAATCAGCGCGGTGTGTGGGAGGGCGGAATACTGCGTGCGCTTTGTTTTTCTATGGACTCCGGTCCATCATTCCTCGTTTTCATGCTTTGCAGTACTGGCACGAGACTGGCTGTTATTATGTCCGTTCAGGACGAATTAATATGTGTTCGTTTGGTAATGCCTCGCTGCATGTTTAGTATGCAGCTGTTTTTGTCTGAAATAGTTAAGTTTCGTTTTGATCGAAAGTAAAGAGACTTGTTTACAACTCACAACAAAAGCCCCAGCCGCTTATTGCATCTCGCGCAAGCGCAGAACGTACACGCTGCTGTGGAGAAGGCAGCACGTCAAAGTGGTGTGTTTCAGTGCAACTTTTGTGCCGAACGGGTCAGACGAGAGGCAACAGAGTGGTTGGAGAGTGGTCGGATAAGGCAGTTGGACGTCTGGGCGGTGTGTGTGTTTCTTCACAACAGAAGAAATGTACTGTCAGGATTGCCGTATGCATGGCTCGGAGAAAGCAATTTTGGCTGGTGAAAAAACACTGTGGCGGGTGGATTTCAAAATCCACCCGCCACAGTGGCTTGTGGCAAAAAAGGTAACTTCACCCCCTGGATCTTGCTGTTGAGTGACAGTACATGAATGAACTTGCATTTCTCTGGCACTTTTCCAGCGTACAGACCGCTCAAAGCGCCTTACAGCACTTGTTCACACATACATTCATACACTGATGGCAGAAGCTGCCATGCAAGGTGCCAACAGCTCATCAGGAGCAATTTGGGGTTCAGTATCTTGCTCAAGGACACTTCAACATGCAGCTAGGGGGAGCCAGGTTTGGAACCAGCGAGAATCCGATTACTAGACAACTAGTCGCCCCCTTACTTTAAGATCTGGCGAGCGCCAGTGATGATAAGCGGTTGTGGATGGTTTAAAACTTGAACTTGAGTCGGGGCTGTTGGGTTAAGTGTTGGATCAGGATTGAATTAAAGGGGGCTGTTGGGCCTTGGCGGAGGTATGCACTCTACTGAGTGCCACTCTAGTTAAATACTAGCACTAAATCCTTGTGAGTCTGTTTATAATCTCAATATTAAGGACCTCTCATACTTACAATAAGACATGTTATTGCTGTAAATGTTAAATTCAAACTCTGCAGCTCCGTGTCCACTCACGGATGAGCTATCGAGCTAAGACACCAGCTAGCGACTGGTTTCAGCCTCTCAACACGACCGCGACACGAACATCTTTTTGTTACGTGACCGCTTCATGTGCCGCGCTGTAAGATCAGCTCAGAGGACTGACGGTAAAACAAGGTGACATCAGGCTGTCTTCACCGATCTCTGCCATTTTGAGATGTTTCATCAATCTGTGTCAACATGTTGCACAAGAAAACAAACTTTATATAAAATAAATAATAAAGGGGGGATGCTCCGGTGTGTATAGTGATGCATTTAAGTTCTTCTGTAGCAAAAAATGTCAAAAAACATGGAAAAAGAAAACCTGAAAGAGCTTTTCTCCCCAAAGTCACTGCGCTCTTACGCGAGGAGGATGAGAGAATCCGTTAGCATCACGCTCACATGAGTCTAAAGACAAACCGAAGCTACGTGAAGCACGTAGCTCTGTTTCTTCTGTGTTAGAGAAGACGGAGAGACGAACTGAGAGAGAGGAGGAGTGAGAGGAAACAACAGTGTGTCGAGGCAGCGAGAGGACGAAGCAGCAGGACAGGAGGGCGAGTAGTGTGTGTGTGTGTGTGTGTGTGTATGTGTGTGTGTGTGTGTGTGCTCCTCCTGGAGAGCGCTGACCTATAAAAGCTGATCTGAGTTACACAGCAGACACGAGACATGATCCCTCACACACCGTCACTAAACCAACACATCCACAAAAAGAGGCGTCACGGCGCGCGAGTGTGTGTGCGAGGACCGGTTACGAGGGTGAGGAACATTTTCGTCCACGTCTCTCGCTTCCATTCAGAGCTTCTGTTAACCTTAAAGACGCTGAGGAATGAGTGTCAGCACAAGTATTAACAGGTATTAACGGCCAACAGCTCGCACAGGTGAGATTCCTCCACCTCGTTTTCTTGAGCGAATGTGAGGTTAACCGTGAATAGAGATACTGTAAAAACACGTGGACGGACGCCCACACACATACAGATGAGTGAATCAGTTTGTATTCACACCAAGGTGCAGTGTGTGTGTGTGTGTGTGTGTGTGTGCGCCTTTTAATAGCCGATAAAGATTCTTTGACAGGCGTGGGCGAGCTGACCCCCGAGCATGTGAGAGGTCGTATATACGTGCAGAAGGAAATCTCACATGTATTCCTCATTATTCCTCTCAGCAGCTTGACAGGCTGCTGGATTGTATGAGTGTGTGTGTGTGTGTGTGTGTGTGTGTGTGTGTGTGTGTGTGTGCAGTCTAAATATTGTAAAAAACAACAGGAGGGCTGAATCTGTTGTGGGAAATGTCAGCGAGGTCACACAGTTGAGACAATGCTGTCAGCAGCCAAAAGCTCAGCAAGCCACGCCGAACCGGTTCTGATATTTTAATCCCATGTAAATCAGAACGGGATCAAACGGATTAGGAGGAAACATGCGCTTTCTTGTGTTTCTGTAGAACCGAAAGTTTGAGCTCAGGTTAGAGACTGGGCGTCACCCAACGGGCATCCGCTTCGTCTTCCGTCGCGTTGTGTGTAATTACACAATCCTGACTCATTTGTCATAATCGGCTGTGATGTAAATAACAGGAATGGTGTTGAACACAAAGACCTTGAAGGATGCTCCGATTAATGAAGCGCGCGCCGCCCAGCTGTCGAGTGGCTAATCACCAAAGAATCTCACCAGCGGAGATGAAATGTAGACGTGTTGGTGTCATAACGGCGGGCCGACTGTAATGCACGTATGCCAGATCACTGGATGTCAGCACAGTTGCCAGGATATCATGCTAGCAGTGTCCGAGGTTGACATTTGCATCAAACGTGGCAACTCACGTTCACATTATATGCTTGTTAGCCACCTGTCCCAGCAGGAGGTGGAGGGGAGGGTGGTGTTATCACATCCAACGAGGCTGTCAGCACTCCACTGGATGTTTCTAAGGACATCCGGAAACATTTTCATCAGGTTTTGTCGCCTATGTCGGACTCGATCGATTTGACCAAGACAGGTATTTTTAGCCGAACCACGAGGGTTTTTGCATAAAGCTAACCAGAGAAAAAGTACAACGTTGTGACAAGTTGCATTGTAAAGAAAGATCCAGTTTTAACTTTCCTGTGGTACTTGGCTGACATTAAATGTCACACCAAAATTAGCGTGCAAACCCGTGAAAAATCAGCGACCGACTCCTTTCCCTCTGCCAGGAGACGAGTTAGTATGAAGAATATTGAACAGTCGAGAGCAGCGGATCATATTTCTCACCAGACTACATCCGGAAGAAGTTCAACAAGTTTTAAAAAGTCTTAATAACATTTTGAATTAGACACATCGTTGCTGTGTTTTTTCCTGACAAAAGTAACTGAGGAGCGAGACATCTGGCTTCTTCCTCATCTCTGCTGAGAGTTGAACCAGTCAGACAGCTGGCGAGGATTTGGAAGCTAGTGATAATGTAACAGTTCTCACTTCTTAATAACTTTTACTTCAGTCTCTCTTTCAAACTGAACAGAAATGGAAAAGTGTGAACGAGCCAGTGGCCTTTCCTTTAACGCATCGCGCCTAACAAAGGGGCGTGTCCACCCAGGTTTTGTGTTTCCATCACAGCCGTAGAAAATACATTTTAGGTGAAAAAAAGGTTTAAACCAACTTACGCCAAGGACCAGGGCTGGTTAGACATAGATGGCTGTATAATGAGCTGTCTACGTAACACATTAAATGGTAGTAGATAAAACACTGCGAGTAAAAATTCATCACGTGGCAATCAGTTTCATTGTGCTCGTTGTTTACGCCGCGGCCACGTACGGCGCTCTGCAGGGCTGCCACACCGTACACACACACACACACACACACACACACACACGCACGCACGCATACACACGCACACACACCGCCATCCATTACAGAAAACACTGACTTTTATGGTTGATTGTATTCCTGCAGTGTCTCATCCATGCAAATAAAAACCAAAGTGTGTTTTCAGATGTTACGGCGAGGAGGCCAGATGTTTTTTTGTCATTGGGATCATTAGAGGAGCTTCAGAAGGGGAGTGTGGAGAAAGAGCGGCGTGATAACATATTAAAGTATCATCTCCTCATCACTGCTGTCGCACCGTTTGCTTTTTATATTTGGCAATCTGCACAACGTGTAATATATTTATGAGGCGTGCAGTGTGTGCAGGTGACAGCCAAAGTAAAGGCCTGCAGGCTCGCTGATCTGTGTGTGAAGTTGTTGGCAGTTGGTGCTTCTGGATCCAGCCAAGTTATTCATCCAGTTAATTTGTATCCTTGGTTGGACCCATGACACATGATTTAACTTTCCCTCCAGGCTATGCATGATTTTTCAATGTTATTACTAAAAGTGATCTAGTATGCTTTTTTCTTTCTTTTTTTTTCCTTTCCTTTCGTTCGGTGTGTTATTCAGGTTCTTGTGCATGCAAAAGATCTTGAGAGTTAGAAAGATCAAAGTCGGCACAAACAGAAGCTCCTTTCTACCACAGAAAACGCCTTCAAACACATCTTCAAGAGTCAGGAGGGGGAACACAGCGCTGCAACAGCGAACAGCAGAGGTGGTTTTCATCGCACGATGTCGAGATTCAGTTCCCGTCGGTCAGTTCGGAAGGAAGACTTGTTCATATCGTTCGTCGATTCGTTCGTTCAGTCGTGTCTCCGGTACAACGTTGTTGAGCGGTGAATCACGTAATGCAGTTCTCAGCTCCTCGTTCTCAAACGATCGTGCTAACGGTCAACATAACACTGCAGTTCAAGGCAGATTCATCTGCAACTTCATGATTATGTGTACTTTTAGGCAACACAACAGTGGATAATGTGTATATTCACCTTGACATTAAATGTACATGTATTGAAGGTGAGCTAAGTCTGACTGACTGACTGAACGAGAACGATGAGCTACGAAAAAAGTGAAATGTTTTTTTTTTCATGGAAACGGTTGCTATGCTTTCCTGCTTCTCATTGGCTAAAATTCGACAACAGTGTCTTAAACTCAGCATATGACTGGCTGGCTCTCAGTCTTCTTCACCGCTCTGACAACTAAACAGTGAACAACACAGCGACTCGTCTGTGAGAACGACAGAACGAATGAGAGGGAAGTGAAACGTGGAATCAGATCAGTTTGTTTGCGTTAAAGAGTCGTTCCTTCGAACCGGACAGTACGAGGACTGATTGAAGCATGTCGTACCTATTCGAGCAGCGACCCAAAATATAATTCATGGACCAGAAAATGAATGCGTCTGCATGTGTGTCTTCCTTACACTCCACAGAGAGCCTCACAGAGAGAGCCCACGGCCGCTCCTGCGTCCTCTGCTCCACCATGCAGGTCAGCTCCCTGCCGTCATCCGCCGGCGTGGGAACCAGCCGGTACTCGCTGCGCACGGTCACCGTGCCGTCCGGCCCGTTCGTGGTGCTGGTCGAGTGGTTGCCTCCGACCTGCGTCAGCCACTTGATGGTGGCGGCCGGTTTGCCGTCCGCTGCCTCACACTGGGCCACCACCACCGACTTGGAGCCAGCCTGGACCGTCATGACGTTGGCCGAGTTCTTAGGCTTGGCTGTAGAGAGAAAGAGGGAGAGAAACAGCAGAGTTAAAGTCAGACAGAGACAAGAGAGGTAGAAAGAAAGTCAGCAGATGATAGGGCTGGAAACAAGAGGTGAACCGGGTGGGCACAGAACAATGAAAAACGGCAGCAGAGGGAGGAAGATAAAAAAAAGAAATAGTGGCGAAAAGAAAGAGACATCAAAAGTGAAGCAGGGAGAGAACAGAGGAGGAGGCGATTCAATCAGTCTGTTGTGAATATGCACCGCGGCATCCTGCTGAGGCTGTAATGAAACTCTGAGAGCGAGGCAGCCTCCGGTGTGACCCCGGGCCGAGCAACATCACAGAGACAGAGAACGTAGGGCCAGATCCTAACAAAAAAAAGGGTTACTGTAGCTACATTTAAGGCGTTATAGAGCATTAGAATGTTTTAATCTAATTAATATGTGTTTTTCCACGGTTTAATGACAGCTGGTGTGCTTTTAGAATAATCCAGGACGAAGCTCATCCCTCAAGTACTTGGGGAAATCTTGCAAACTTAAAACTTTTAAGGGAAAAAAGTGAAATATTTAGCGTCTTTCACATCAACCGGCAGGTTTTGAGTGAGCTTCATCGACACAGAATGTTTTGCAGGAAAACCCCCCAAATATAGTGAAACTTAGAACGGTCTGGAGGTTCTCACATTATCACAGCAATGGGAAAAAAAACACTGCACTTCCTCCTCCCGTCACGTTAGCTTTGTTAAATCAAACCGGACTTACCTTACAAAGTGGCAATGTTCCATGACAATGTCCTTCTGCTCTTAAAGGGAAAAAACCCAACCTATGACATTCACTATCAATCAATCTATAAATGTCAGTGAGTTCAATTATTCTGTGATATCAAGTGTTATATATATATTCCCACTCCTAACATGCGTTACACAGTCCTGTTCTGCAGGATGTGAACTGGTAAATTTCCCCTGAATGCCCTTCAAGTGCGTCGTAGGCAGCTGTATGTGTAATGTGACAGTAATGGACTGGAATTGAAAGATTTCACTACTAAAGAAAAAGTCAGGCAATTATTGTAAACACTGTTTTTTTTTCTTCTGCCCAGTGCATCCCCTGCTGGTTTACTGAGGCTTCTCACAGCGGAGAAATTGGTTTGTCTGTGTTTTATTTGGCAAATTTCCTTTTTACTAAACGCGTCAAGAAAGTAGTCCTCGGTCTTTGGTTCTAAGGGACCGAAATCAATGTTGATATTTCCATTAATTTTTAAAAAGGGTTGAAGATTCATGAGTGAGAAACCAAGCAACCAACAAAACAGAGACGAGGTATATCATTAACCTTCAGCTCTACTCTTAGTTGTTTTTCATTAAGGTCTTACAAACACTGATTATGTATCTACTGAAGGTCTTATTTTCATCACACCAGCCTTTCAAAGACACAAATATTTCGCATCAAGTTCAGAATGAGAAGTCCGCTAACAAGTATCACGCCATCTCTACAGTGGTGGTCTAAAAGAAAACAGGAAGCAAAGGGTGGAAAAGGTAGAAAACTATCGTAGCTCATTAACTTTGTTGCATCATGCACTTCTATCTAACTCCCTCTGTCTACTCTGTTTCCATCTTACTGTGACGCTCAGACCATCAATATAGCGTCGGTTTTGCACGTGAATGGCTCCGTTGTCAGCTTAGTTATAATACATATACGCTATGTGGTTAGACTTTCAAAATAAAAGCGTGCTGTGCAAGGGTTTGGTTAGGTTTAGGCACACAAAATATTGGCCGTACTTCCGGTTAAAACTTAGCTGAATGGTTGTTAAGTTGTCTGGGGAGGGAACTCTCTCCAACTGCATTGTAGGTGGGTGATAAGTTCCAGTTTAATACAGACAAAGAATCCATCTGTGTCAAACTGGAACGGCCATCTTTGAACAGGGGAGGTGGACGATGGCGTTACTTCCCCAGACAGGTTAACAATCATTCACACCCGGACTCGCCTAGCCCACATCCTGGGTGAATCCAGTTGCCTCCGATCAGGCACTTAGACTTACCACGACCTCGATGACTGAGATCCGTCATCAACAGACACAAATACAGATAACGGCGTTCCTACTAAAAAGATCTTCCATATTGACTGTCCTGAAGATATCATCAGACGACAGCACAAAAACAAAGAGCAGGAAAAGGCATGTAGACGAAACAAGGCGAGAGAGACGAGAGAGGAGATAAGCAAAACAGAGGAGGACATGGGAGGTGAATCAGACATAAACAGAAAGGAGGAGGGGTAAAACAGAGGCAGAAGGGTTTTATATTGATCTAACAAGTCCGGAGTATCCGTCCCTGATGTGTTTCGTGACACCGCATCCAATTGAGCCCGCTGCTCCTCCTCACATCGGTCTGAGGCATGCTGAGTACAGAGTAATTACAAGGCAAGCGGGAAGCCATGTTAACGGAGCTGAATAAACACTTCAACCATCCCTCCCCCACACCCCCACACCACCCACACCACCCCCGTGTGGTAATATCAACAGGCTGAATGCCAGAGACTGACAGCGAGACAGGAAAAATGCATTACAGTAATGTTTCCAAACACTGTTGACTGCATGAGATGTGTTTGATTTATGAAACCGAGCTCTTAAAAGGTGAACACTCTCCTGCAGCAGTCAGACGCGCCACATGTTTTCCTAACTAAGTATTCAAATTGCATTTTGATGAGTGCTTAGCCAAAAGGACTGTGAACAGAACTATTCCAGTTATAAACTCTTACAAACTCCCACTCACATTTGTAGATTACAATACAGAGATGTCATTTTCACTCCGGAAACAATTAGACTTTATTCCAGAACATTTGCCTTCCCCTCCTTCAGAGAGACATTTGCTGTGACACATGGTCCCTGTGGCTGGTGGGGACAGTTCAGCGAGGCAAATACTTGCCTTGACTTGAACCCGAGACTCCTCTCAGGCTGTCTTTCTTTTCACCTTGGCAGTAGTTCCAGAACAAGGCCTGTGACTGGAAGATTGCCAGTTTGAATCATAAACATTCGGGAGTATCCGCCAAGTGTGAAGATTTGTAACCGAGCGAGAAGCCGGCTGTTGCTGAATTAAGGTGGCATCCACACAGGACAGCTGACATCTGTCATCGTCACACGAGTTTGTGGTGAGACCAACCAGACACCCGAGAAAGCAAATTAGGAGAAGCCCGGCGCTGACCCACATTATTACTTATATTTGGCTCACATTCTGTCGCTCAGTAACAGTGAAGCTCTTACAATCTGACTGCAAGGACAACAACTTAGCCTGGTGCAGAACTGGGCCAGACCACAGCCACGCTGAAGACCTGCCTCGAAATCAGATAACAAGCTGTTTGTTGATCTTGGCTCAGTATCCAAATGCTGCATATATTTTACATGCGGGTGGTCAAAGACGAGCCAGTTTTGGACCAAAGCCCCCCTGCTAGTGCCTTAACTGACCCACTTTATCCTTAAATCAACCAATTTTGACCCAGAACCATCTCCTATCTAGGTTGTGTCACTGTACGCTTCCCATGAACGTGTTTGAAGCAATCTGTTTCAGAACCATTTGAAGCTATCTGTGTTTTAGTCAGAAATACAAACGACTGATGGATGGATTGCCAAACATACAAAGTCCCCAGAGGATAAGGTCACCGCCAGCACTGGTGATCGCCTGACGTTTCCTGCAGCACCACCAGGAGGTTTCACATTGTTTTGTTTTAGCAAAATGGGCAACTCGTTTAAGTGGATGTTCCATTCATGTTTCTGGGACCTTTCATTTAGCGTCAGGTCACCAGTACTCTTCATGACCACATATCTCCAAAACTAAAGAGGCTGCTTTATGGACCCTCAGCAGTGAGTGCCGCCATTGGTGTGTGACGTCAGACAAGTGGTCCGATTTCAAGTTGTGCCCCCATGTTCAAGAAAACACTACAGAAGCCCTCTTGGATGCTCCCATAAAACATGAACAAGTGCCCACACTGCATGCAGCTAGTGTCCTTTTTATTCGTTTGCCACTGTCCCTCACACACGAGTCTGCCGCTGCACTTTTGTACTTATTTCTCAAAGGACGTCAGACATTTTCCGAGTTCCGAGTTGTGTGGAGTGCAGCAGCATAATCAAAAAAGCCTCAAAGAGCTGCTAGCATGGCTGGAGCTCTCAGACACTGTTTACATACGGTGGGTTTTTTATAGCGCTCGCATCTTCCGTTCCCAATGAGGAGACAGCGGCAGCATGCAGCCGCAGCCGCAGAGAGAAGAAGCACTCCGACTTTTCTCTGAAGCTACTCCGAGCGCTCCTTGTTGAAAATATCAGAACTTTTGAGGAAGGCGCTGGTATCAACGGTCTTTCTCTGCCAACCAATCAAGCCTTAGATTGGGTGGGATTCATCCACCATCAAGCTGGCAACAAAGAAAATAGCTGGCTGCGTATGTCTCTGTTAATTAAAATGTTATAATGCACAGAGACAGAAAAAGCCTTATGTAGGAGTAGATGGACCCAACTCTCAGTGTTCGTGTTGTTGGTGTTGTAAGCTTGTAGCTATCTTGTTCTTACTGGTGTCGTCATCCCTCTGTAAACGCAGCATTAAGTTAGCTACCTACTGTAGCAAGAGTGATCAAATCAAAAGCTCATCAAAAGCTCATCAAAACCAGCATGCAACGTTTTGTCTCTTGCACAAGCGCTTTATCCCAGCGCCCTGACGCTGCTTCTCTCCAGGCAAGAAACGCTAGATTACACATACGTGGCCTCAGTCCTGATATTTAGTGACCTTCTGACGTGCTGCTCATTGATAAGTCCATACGCTGACCCTGACCGTCAATGCCATCCATCAACACATCCTCCAGCAGTATATTTTAAATTTGATCTCTAGAGCCGTAGATGATTTTAATCCCGCACTCGAACAACTTGTTGTGCAACACACAAAGAAAAAAGAAAAAAGAAACTGGTGACGATAAAAGTTAACTGAACACAGAACCGGATCCTGCAGAGCAGATACTCGTGGAACATGTCAGGGTTTTCCTCCTCCCGCTCTGAACATGGATTTATTCAACGTTGTACCCTAATGAAAGCAGCCAAGTGATGTTTTTGTTTATTTTTTTTTCTAATTTTCTACATTGCTGCATACATTAGCCAAAAATCAATAAAGTCTTCTGGATGTTGTTACATTTTTGGAATTCATGTCTCACCAGCTGCCCAGGTTTGTAAACATCGTCTCTCAGCTTGACACACTGCGGCTGAATATTTTCAGACATTGTAGGGGAAAACATCTGTTTGGCTCTCTATGTCTCCTCAACTGTTAACAATACATGAATATTCAAGGAACACAGGAATTGGTTTATACTGCAATTATTCTGTTGTGTGTGTTGTTTTGACAACTCATTACTGGCTGCTAGAAGTGTTGACAAAATGCATTTATTCAAGCTTTAGACTAATGTTGCAAATTTAAGATTGATAGCACCGGCTAAGCGCCTAAAATAGGACAACTAATTAATAAAGAATGCCCTCCAAACCCACTTTCGTTCTGCAAAAACTAAAAGCTGCAAACACATCCGTTTGACTTCTAAACCGAGCTCAGACTTGCCTCTAAACACAGATACAAAAAAGCACCTTGAGGCGTCGCATTTCAACCCTTTACACTGCTGCGTTTATCTGTACGTTGGCTGATTCAGAGCTACGATTTGAGGGCAAATGTGGGCTCAAAGGCATCCGTCTTTTATATTTTTCTCTTACCTCTGTTATCAACAGCTCAGCAACACAAAGAATTGCAGATGCTGTTCCAATTCGGCGAAGAACAGCAACATTTGTTATTATAGTTTCGGTGTATCTGCTGAGTGACACATTTTTAGTGCTCTATACTTTTTTTGTTATCTTTTCCTGTCTCCTTACTAACTCTAGAAGTCATGATATCTCAGTTTAATGAGGATGGTTTCGGAAAAACAGGAAAAATATACTAAACAAACACCGGCCTTGATTTGTCATTAGGGCTGCAACCTGGAGTGCACAGCACACTGCTCTAGTAGTCCAAACGGGATTGTTTTGTCTTGTTTAACCTATATTCTTCCAGGGATTGTTTGCTTTGCACACATAATTTCTTGGGAGCGAGACCCTGTTTTTTCGCTCCAACACGTTTTCTCACCTGGGAACTTCCCAGTGCAACGGCATCTGACTGCTGGCTGCTCACTGGAGCTATCAGGGTCATGATGTTTTAAATAGGAACGCCTGGACGGCAGACGCCGAGGACGAGAAGAGCATTTATTCCTGCATTCTGTGACTGGAATCAATGCAGCTGGAATAACACATATTTCCAAGATGCAGAGCTGCGCCAGAGGCAGAAAAAGTCTCATTAGCTGATTTAAATCACAATAAAACCTGTTAATCCTTAATTCCAAATTAAAATTGAAAGAGTATAAATGGCAGTATTTCATTTTATCAGTCATTAGATCACAGATGCCAAGTGGGAAAGTTTGCTGACGAGGCTATCGAGATGGCTAAAGGTGAAAAAAACACTTGATTTAACTTCTCCTCATCTAATTGGCAAACCAAGACGGCATTCGACCAAAGTCAACATGAGGTCATTTCCCCCTGCATAAATCTTTAATCAAAACGAACAGCATACTAAAGCTAAGGGTGGGAATCCCGAGATACGATACGATACGATACGATACGATACGATACGATACAATATGATACGATACGACACGACACACAATTGCCATAAACTGCCAGAAAGCAGAACAGTTCTTGAGTTAAAATGTTTTAAGAAAGGACACAAGCATGGCTCACTATATTCCTACTAGTTTACACCACAGGGAGTTATGAGGTAGTCTAGTAAGAAAGTAAAAAAAGCATATATTTTCAATAATCAATGAAGCTGATGAGGTAAAACATTCAATATTTTGTCTTTGTGCTGTTTTCAGTTCAGCGTGTGTTAAAAAGGATATGATGCATGTGATGACACTGGTTTTTCTTCAGCCCTCTTTCTTTTTTAATCAGTCAGTAACTACAACATTGTCATTTTCCCAAAAAAACATAATGTGTGCCTAAAAAAAAAAGAAGACTAGAGTATAATATGCAATCAGGTTATAGCTTGTGGCTAATCTGAATTTCAATTTAGTGGCTAGATGGCTGTTCCCTCATTTTATTGCCCGCCTGTTGCCTCTCTCATCGAGCTTCAGGAAAGTTAACTTTCCCTGACAAAAAAAAAAAGAAAAGAGGAAGGTTTTGAGGAGCTTCACTTCACTCCTCCACTTATCCCCTCTGCTGATCCGTGGACTCCAGCCAGCGACCCTCCACTCTGCGGTCCTCTCCTCTAAACCTCTGGACTCTCACCGTCTCTCTTTTCAAATTCAAAACAATGAGCACCATTTTTCACTCGCGGGGCTCAACAACACTTCCAACAGGCCTCGACTCTCCTCGACTCTCCCCCCGCCTGCAATTGTATTCCTGTCCTGCTGGCTACACTATGCCCAGTAAGATAAAGTGTAATTTGCTACCATTCATTTTGTATGGTCCCCATCCAACACTATACGATATCATTCACTGCCAAGTGAGTGATTCTTTATTCACACCCCAATAAGTGGTAATAAGATTGGCTGGTGGTGGAGCTGTATCCAATAAGTTATAATACAATTGGCTGTCGGCATTATGTATTCATACTTAAATAAGTTGTGATATCATTGGGGTGCTGGTGGTTCTAGATCCAATAAGTTGTAATATGATTGGCTGCCAGCAGTTGCGGATTCGATAAGGTCTAATGTGATTGGCTCATATGGATTCTATATCCAATAAGGTAGAAATATGACTGCCTTCCAGTGACTTTGAGACACTTCGTTCTCCAGAATCAATCCCAGAGAGCTTGGCACCGCATGCATCTCCAGACAAAAGGCGAGTCGGAGAGCTTTCCAGCAGGTATTTCCCAGTCTGCTCCTGTTCGGTGCCAGCAGAAGCAGTTTAGGAGGCTTAGCCCACATCCAACTGCAAGCCCGCCAGAATATCTCTCTGTGTTTTTTCAGCATCGCAGCCAAGTTCTGCATCTCCTGTGTGCTCCGCTCTCTGTGAGAGTAGCTTCCAGGGTGGATTCTGTATTGTTGTGCGAAGGTTTATTTGTAAAAAAAAAAAAAAAAGCTACTGGGGGAAATGTTACTGGCCCAGCTTGGGGAACACAAAAGGAATTGTAAAACACTTCTTTTAATGAACCAAACTGGCTGCCACAACTAGGGTAGTAGTGTGGGGATTTCTGGCGCAACTTCACCCACTTCCAAGGTGCACGGAGAGGGGAACAAGTCTGAGGAAGTCAAAACTCCAAAACACTTGTACTGTAAGGAACAATTGCATTGTCACACCAACGCTTTTCGGCCTCCATCAGCAGTTTGTCCATGAACCTGACGATCTGTATTCTCTGTTCTTTGTACTACAAGTGCTGCTGGAGTTCTGACCCCGCGTAGCAACTGGAGTTCTGTAATTGGCCTTCTTGTAGAGCGTCTCCACAGTGGCTTACATGAGAGTCGAGCAGGTAAAGGAATCCCCAGACCCCCATTCGAGGCAGTGGCACAATAACTACACGGTGCCTCAATGTGTGCTGGCATGTTTTCAGTTCTGTCAGAAATCCAATTCTTCTGATTCTTCCTCTAATTGCACCAGGACCAAATCAATAAAATGTTATGAAATTGCACCCCAAGAAAAAAAATAACAGGCTCGAACATCTCGTGTTTCATCCTGACAATGAAAAACATTAAAAGGGAGAAAGCATCGGACAGATTTGCATTAAACCGAACAGGATAAGACTTCAGCAAATGCTTCAGTTCAAAATGCGTAATCTGCATTTCGTCCCCTGAGCCTTCCACTATGACAGTAGCTCTTAATGTATGAGCTCGTTATCGTACAAGCACTGATGCTATGGGCCATACACTGCGAGCATGGTGAGGGAATGATTGTAATTCACATTCGAGCACGAGGTCTCCTCAGTGCGGTTCACTGCGAGAGGAAGACACCAGGCGTCTGATTCCTTCTGCAACCGGAGTGCAACCGGGAGGACATGTGGGTGGATGAATAACACCAGCTGTCTCCGATTACAAACAGGATGCGTCAGCTGCTAACAGCAACTAAACATCCACTCACTTTCAAAAATCAAGACAGTGAAGTCACTTTGAGGAATTCTCCACATTTCACACTCGGGGGTGTTTTGGCTGTGTTCTTGCGGTGGTTTAGCTCGGTGATATCTGAGGATCAACCCCGTGAAAACTGACCTCGACGGGCTACGGGAGATTGTCGTTTGCATAAAACAACCAGAATAGCGAGCAAAGCCCACACTTTCTATCTTCCACTTCATGACTTTGCATGTTCTTGATGCCGTTAGGGTCGGTTGATACGACGTAAAAAATTTACGTCAAGGTATTTTTTTTGCGTGAGTTTGGCTGAGACGGTAACGTATCACGGTTATACAAAAAATAAAAGCTTCATCTCAGAGTTAGACAAGATGTAGGAGGCATCTCTGGAGTATTTATAGAAAAAACAAAAGAATATTCATGGAGGTTAAGTACAATACTCTTGTCTTGTCTATCAAGTACATACAGCAATAATTAACCACACAGGAGGATCACGGAGCAAAACGTGCTTTCACGTAACGTTAAAAACAGAACCAGCTGAGCAAAAACTTGACAAACAATTCCCCCACATCCAACCTACAGCTGTGGTTATTCAATCAGCCTTAAACAAGGCTTAACATTCACACAGTCTCCCCTGACTGTGAGCCAACCGCCCCGGCGTACCCACCCCGAGAGGACGCCATTACGTTACGTACATTTGGTTCGGTGCAAAACATCGTGCCGACATGTGGTGGAGCCGGTCAGCAGTGGGAGGGGAGCAGAGAAGCAGTTCAGAGTTTGTGCAGAGAATAAAAGCTTGCAGGTGTCTAAAGTATCTCGACACAACCCAATTACATATTAAACAACTTTTTATTTAATTACAGCGGATGTTTTTTAAAGATTGATACTGAATGCTTCCTCGTGGACAATATACAGACACCCAAACTTCCTCCGTCACTCCTGGGGAAATATTTCTATATTTCCATGTAAATTCCTTTGTATTCTGCTAAAAAAAAAAGTTATCTCAATGAATAAAATATGTACATCATTCAAAGTAAGTTAAGGTGTGTTAATAAATATTTTGTTCATAATTCTACATTTAGAAATCATTTGGATTTTGTGTTTTTATTCAATAAAATCTGATGAAAAATGTGTGATAGTGTGAGATTATGTTAATCACCTTCATCTTATCATCACAGTAAGGGTCCTCAAAAAAGTAATTAATCCAGTCCTTTGGCCAAAACAGACCCGTCTCTAATTAAACTGAAATTCAAACATGTCACGAAGGTCGCGCACAAGTGGTCGGCTTGTTGGTGCGCTTGTGGACGCAGACGACAACAAAATGACAAGTTCCTGTGTTAAAGGTCAACGTCTGATGAGCATCTATTAAACCGCGTTCATGCCGAAGCACTCATCAGGATAATATAACCTGCAACACAATGTTGTGTAAGCAAGCCAACAAGGTCAACAGCAAAAGAGACGCACGCTCGCTCGTTACCTGCAGATCTCACAGCTCCGAACACACCTGCTGTCAGAGACATCCGCACATCCTCCAGTCATTACAGGAGCCATATAGCAAGTGACCCTACACATACATTTACATATATATATGGTAAACACATTCACCTTATGGAATTCATCCACAACCGTAAACAGCTGATGGCAGACCATCATGTTTTAATGCATATAGATGCATGTAGAAACCTGGGTGAGATGTCTTGTTAGTAATCACTTTATTCATGAATTCATGGTCCTTTCACATGGAATCTGCTTTAATGGGTGCATTTTCCCAGTTAGTGTGTTTCGCTTGGGTTGGTGGGTACGTTGTCAATCGCACAACTGCACCAAGACCGCTTGAGAAGGAGGACCCTTCTTTTCAAACTGACTCTGGTGCTATTCATTTGTGCTGTAAAGTGGACTGAGCACAGGATTTTAAAATCTTATTTACCGGATTAAAAGCCTTTAACGCTGCTGTGCTCCAAGCCTCTTCGTCTCAACCTGTTCAGGTGATCTTAAAACGCGGTTGGCTTGCAGTCTAAAGTCTTATTTCTGCTCCCTTTACATATGAAAATAGATTTTCACAGGATGTAACTGTCACTTCCCACATGCGTCCTTCACATTGGCATGCATGTTAAGCCAAACAACCACCGGAGGGCGCCGCTCTAAGTCAAACTGTTCTCACATGGACCTCCACTTGTCCTTCAACAACTCTTTCCTCAAAAAGTTCCACCCTCTTTAAAACGTCTTCCTCTCGTCCTGTGGTTGTGCCTCGATTAAACTATTGGCTCCACTGCTCACATCACAGCAACACATGAACAATGCATCTATACAGTACAAAAATTGCTTTTTCTTACTCTTTGGGTCCGATGGGAACCTCTTTTATAAGAGGAAGCAATAAGCTGCCAGCCAGTCTGAAGCATGGCCCTCTTCTGCAGAGATGCTCTCAGCTACTCAGACACATAACCTCTCTACTCACCGAGCATGATGAGGGTGGTCGTCCCTTGTTCGTTTCCAGACGGGTAGGTGGCGTACTCGCAGGTGTAGCGGCCGGCGTCGGACATCTTTAGGTTAGAAATCCTAATGGACGGGTTCTCCAGACTGTTCTGGAGGAAGACAACTCGGTCCTTGAAGGACAAGTTGGGGAAACTCTGTCCGTAGGTCGGGTGGTACACGGCGATGTTGTCCCTCTGACCATCGATGGGTTCCCATATCCAAGACACCTGGAGAGACAGAGTTGAACCAGAGTTCATGGTTTGAACACTCTGATTTCTTTACAACTTTTAAACAACCTCACTCAGTTTGTTTGAAGGATAAGTAGCCCATTCGGTAGCTACGTCTGTTGCTAAGCACCAAAATACAACTCTTTAAATATGAGTTTAGCTTCGTAGTCCACAAAACATTTCTGGAGCCTCACAGAACAAAACAGCATTGCGGCATTCAGCAAGACGGGGACTTCTTTTAAAACAGAACATATTTACACCCTTTTTTTTTAAACCCAAAATTGTCGCTCTAGCGTGCGCTCCATCTGGAGCTCCACTGTGCATCGAGGGTGCAGATTTTGTCTCTCTCTCAATTTGGGATCTTGGGGTTTCAGCAGACTTGTTTTCTGCTGAACGAGCTGTACGAAGCAATTTCTTGATTACTTTAAATGTGTTACTTTGGTTTAAAAGACGTCTCGAGCTACTTCAGTTGTTCAGGAGAATGCTGTAACGCCGTTTCGCTGCGAGGCTCCAGAAATGTTTGGTGGACTACGAAAACTTCACCCGACTTTGCATCCGCATGAGGGGGAGGAGATAATGACTGAACTTTCATTACTGGGTGAATTTAACTGCCTTCACCGACTTTCTGTCGCTGTCAGAACACCTGTGTCATCCGTCTTCTGTCTCCTCATCATTAACAAGCAGAACGTTAATAAATTGCTGCCAAATGACATTTAAAAAATCATGTTAGCATAATTTGTCATCACTCTGAACAAGAGCTGATATCTGCGCCGTTCTGTCTTCATCGACACCTGCAATAATTTTACTTTTAGGGGCAAAATGTTGAACTCAATTAAAGCTGTCTGATTAAGGAGCTGAGGATTTATTGAATTCATGGCCTTTCACACTCTCGTAATGTATCAGAAAGTCCTCTCACAGGGTTCTCTTCTTAAGATTCCGGATCTGTGAAAGTTTATTGATATCTGCTATGGTTTTATGAGACTCTACCGCAAGGGACACTCCTGTGATGTTATTGCAAATTGATTTTTCTTTTCTCCTCAGTTTTCAAAGTGACAGTGTTAAATACAAACTGCTGGCTAAAGTGGTAGACCAGGCAGGAGACGGAATAAAGTCCATCAATACACATTTAGCAAACATCTATTAAATATATGACGTCTGGAGGAAAGGGAGCGGGAAAGCAGACGGGGTTGAAGGTTGCAAAGAGGAAGACGGATTGTGACCCAGACGTCAGCGCAAATTAGCGGGTGAAGCTCCCTCGTTAGCTGGAAATTGGAGGGAAACTATGATGGAGGGCAATTTATCCCGTCTGCAGTACCAGTTTTCATATTTGAACAAATTGCCTATCGATTCCACACACGGCTCAGAGGGAGGACAACATCAGATCTGGATCAAACTGAACCAGCAAACGACTCGTAGCACTTTGCTTCAGCCTACATGGTGTGTGATGCATCGGAGCAGCTCGGGTGTGTCAGATAAGATAAATAAAATGACTACAGAACAGTCAAACAATTTGTATTTTTGTGTTTTGTGTGTGCGCTCGGATCTCCGTCGGGTAAGATCAGGTGAAAAGGAAATGAGCTGTGAGTCGACGTCAGACAGCTGAGTGTGGTCAGAGTTCACCGCCGCTGCTGTCATGTTTGTGCTAAGCTAGGCTAAACTCAGAATGAATGCACATCTTTAACACTGACATTGACAATCGCTTCTAAATCTTGGATTGTCGACCTGAAAAAGATCGTATTGCTGGTCGGTACATAACTCTCATATGTGAATTAACCACTGCTGGAAAGACGGTATTTCATTAAAGCTGGATGTGTGCGCAGTCAATACTTGAATGGATTATAGATACATTATCAAGACAATCATCTGACGGTGCAGCAGGACATCTGTCTGGCTGAAGCATATAGAAAAATATTGATATTTTCCGCCAGTGAATCAGTAATTGTACCGCAAGTGATAGAGTATATTGCCAGATCGATATTTTGTCCCATCCCTCCAAGCAATCAGACGTTAGCTTCTCTTTAGTGCAGATGAAGGCGAGTTCCCCCCTGACAGTACGTTGCGTCCTGGGCTTTGCTCCGCCCACAATGACTGTGATTGGTTTAAAGACAATCAAGCCAGAGAGTTTGTTTCTGCTAAACCAGAATGTGAACAGCTGCAGCCAGTCCTTTGTATTTATTTGTTATCTCCTCTGTGGGTGTTTTGGCCACATGCTCCGTGTACATCCTGATATATTTGCTGAGTCTGATCCCATCGCACTTTGTCACATTTTGCCTAAATCGATACACCAACTCTTCCACCTCAGCCAAGCGTAAAGACCTCAAATCAGGCGGAAAGAAATACACTTACTTAATGGCTGGTTTTCTGTTTCTAAAACATACACAAACACTGTGCATGAGTTTAGTACGTTTTCGCCTACGCAAGAAAAATGTCATGTTGGAGAGATTGAGCTTCTTGACCTCCGAGCACACCAGTCCTCTCCTTCCCATGAAATCACAACATTAGGCTAAACTACCACCTCAACTGCTTTGACATTATGAGCTTCGCAATTGTTGCCTTCAGTCATTCCCACCTGTGTGAGTTTGGTGCGGCCTCCTCCGTCGATGAATTGGCAGCGGAGGTCGACGGACTCCGTGGGATACGCCTCCAGCTCCTCTTCCACTCGCACCTTCTGAGCCCCGATACCTGGAGGAAGGCGAGAAGGAGACAAAGAGAGAGAGAGATTAGACGTCGTCCGCTGAGACAATACTGTCTGAATAATTCAGCGTGTTTGTTTGCTTCGGAACTAAATGAGAAACTTGAACAAACAGAGACTAATGGGGAGGCGACTGAGAGAAAGAGACAGAGAGAACAATGAAGTATCACAAGCGTCTCGTTATGATTCTGTTATTCAAATGAAATGTCGGTGATCAATGTTCGTCTCTCCCACTCGTTCTGTTTCTGTCAGACGGGAAGATCAACCCACTTAATGTCTTCAAGGCCATTCGAAACAAGGTTGTAGACACAAATGACGGAAACAGAGGGAGAGCGACAACAAGGGGGGATTTTTTTAAAGAAAAAGATACGATTCCATTCAATAGAAAGCAAAAAAAATGGAATCATGAGCCTTTGATGACAAGCCTCAGGCGGAGCCTTCGCCAACTTCCTTCAGCGAGGCCTCGTCCTCATTACAGTAAAAGCTCGTCGACCAGGAGGCATCGCTAGGGGGCGAGCCTTCAGGAGCGCCGGTGCCGCCTCTCTAATCTGGTTTAAATTCAGTCGTAGACACCTGTTCCTCTTCGCCTGAGCATGAATAACACGGTTGAGAGAAGCCCGGCCGGTCAGCGCGGGTTCAGCGACGTCAGGCCAGGAGAGCGGCCCCCCTCCGCTCCAATTTAAACAGAGATTAAAGGAGGACGGTTAAAGCCGAGCAGCACCGGCTGACCTGCAGGCTGTTTCAGTATACACAGTTTAAATTGGACAAGTGGAACGACTTCTCTCGACTCCCTTTTTCTGTGATCTGCTGTGTGCAGCACAGGCACAAATCATGTGTCGCAAGGTGCTTTTGAACTTGAAAAATGTCACAGTGCGGTTGTGATACCCTGTTTTTTTTTTTTAACTCAAAAAGGAATCAGTGTTGCTACCAATTCTGTCAGGTCTCTGCCTTCAAACACACTCTGCAGGAGAGCTCGGCTTCCTCTGAATTTCAGATGGATTTGACAAATAAAACTGATGTAGCGGAAAATGCATTTGAGGCTTTTCAAACTGAAGCCACGACCAGTTTGCGTTTGAGAGCTGCGGGAAACTCTGAGCGGGACAAATCCAGCTAAACAACAGGATTACAAAAGCACACCTGGATACCGTTTGGTAGTAAAGTGCACTGAAGCCTCGTCTGGTCGCGCGCCACCCTGTGAAAAATGCGTTCATTAAAAGCACATCAGCGGCAGACGTGAATTGTCCTCGCCTCTTAGCGATGGCTCTTTTTATTTGCATTAGTTGTCAACAAGCAGCTCTCAACCAGTGAGACGAATTGCTGCGGTTGTGCCTTATTAGCGAGTTATCTATACAGAGGCGGCAATTACAGCATTGCATTTGCCGTATTACATTTCTTGAAACTAATGAACTTTAATGAACTTGTAATCCTCGTAATCATGAGCCGGAGAAAAGAGAGAGAAAATGACTCAAAGAGAACGAGTAAGAAAAACAAAAAAAAAAAGAGCGAGAGAGAGCAGAACTGAGAACTTGTAATCCTTCGTTAATGCAATCTAGTCCGAGTGCAGCAGCAGCCGCAACGTGTTTGGCAGCTTCCATCTGAAATCAGACGAGGCTTCGAGTGACGATTTTAGAGTCTGCGATTGTTTCGTGCCTTGGATCAAGTCAGCGAGCGACAAAGAGCCCAGTCACCGAATCTCCCGATGCTCACTTTAGTAGCCTCGGCATTTAATGATTCATTTTTTTTCTCTCCTCTCGCTCCTTTAACCGCTCTCTCTCTCTCTCTCTGGCTCCCATGCTGTGATCCAAACCCCTGCCATGAGCCCCCCGCCGACCCGGGATCAAATCCTACCAAGGTCTTTTCTCCCCCCGCCTCCCCCCTCGACTCTCCCTGCCCTCTCCCGCCAGCCTCTGCGCCTGCAAAGATAAAATTCTTGCGGGGAGCCGGCCTCTAACTCTCCACACAAGAAAAAAGGGGGATAAGCGCTCGCTAACCACTCGCAACCCCCCGGACGGTTCCAGAGAGAAAGCCTCTTAGTGTGCGAGGGATTGATTAGGACAATATGTTACATGCCACAGCATGGAGGTGAACGGGCAGGCCGGGCTTTAGCCTGGAAATCAGCTGTAAAACACAGTTAGACTAACAAAGAGGCCAACGTGTGTGTGTGTGTGTGTGTGTGTGTGTGTGTGCTGCCGGGGGTTTGTTGGGTTGTTTGGGATTTATGGCGCGCATGCCTCCACGTGTCCGCCCATGTGTGCCGGAATGGATTCTGTGTGTAAAAAAGCATATGTATGCTTAACATCCTGTGTGTGTGTGTGTGTGTGTGTGTGTGTGTGACTGATTTACTGTACATCTGAGCGCATGTTTGCATAAATCAGAGCATCTAGTTGTGCTGTAAGTGCATATGAGACCGACTCGGTCATTGAACCACAGTCGCTGCCCTGAGGGACACAATGGGCTGTCAAACCAGTTCACCATTCCTACCGTAAGATGGATTCACACGCACACACACACGCGCACACACACACACGACAAACATGCACACACACGCCAAACACGCAAACGCAGATTGCTGCCTGTCAGACGAGTTTTTCCACAGCTTGAATCAACAAGAATAGCAGCGTTGAACCGAGAGTTCATCCCCGTCTCTGTTATTTGCTTCTCCTCCCATCACATTCCGCTGCTTCTCTCTCTCTTTTTTTTTTCTTTCCCTCATGCACAAACAGGCAGATTAATTTCCCCTAATTAAACACATCAACACACAACTCCCACTATTCATAAAGAAGCTTAAATACAAACACACACACACACACACACACACACACACCAGACGCTCTCACCAAAGCTATGAAACTAATAAACCTCTGGGTTCACAGTGGTCAATGAAAAATCTTCTGGGGGAAAAAAATTATAAAAGCAGAGAGAGAGTAAAAAAAAAGAGGATGGTGGAGGAAGAAGATGTGGTCGTCAAAAGACTAAAAGAGCTAAAGACTGAAAGGCGTCAGGAAGACATGTGAAAGGAGCCCGAGAAAGAGAGGGAGATGGAGATGGAAGAGAAATAAATGCAACAGAATAAGAGAGTGACACAAAGAAAGTCAGGAAGGAGGTTTCAGAAAGTAAAGTGACTAAAGGAACGACTAAAGCAAAGACAGAGAGAGAGACTGAAGGAGGGAAGGAAGAGGAAACCAGAGAGAGGCGAGAAGAATGAAAGGAGGGCACGGAGAAGGGGAAATCTGAAAATGGCCCCAAAAAAAAAAAAGAGCTACGAGGAGAGAGAAGTCGAACACTGAGCGAGTGAAAGGAAAGAGAGCAGAGAGCATGAGATATCACATCAGAAGTGATTCATTTCCTCAGAGCCCGACTCCAGAAGAGACCCGCCGGGGCCGAGCTGAATGGCTCAGAGGAGACGAGACGAGCAGAGTTTCACTTCTTACGCTTCTCACGGCCGCTCTGCTCGCCAAAGTCGTCGACACTTGTGGGCCGTTTTGCCGGGTCAAGCATCAGAGCGAACACTGTGGGGCTGTTAAACTTTATCAGTCGGTATTTACACTGGAGAAGAGTCAGTAATTCATACTTCACTTGAGCTGTGGGGAGTTTGGATGCAATCTTTTTGAAGTCACTTGGGAGCGGACTGTCGTTCCAGGCCTCTAGACCGGCGTTACAGCCATCGCCATCTTGGTGTTATCGAGCCAGAAGTGACAAAATCTGGACGAGACGGTGGAGGAGATCCTGATATACGGATCTAGCAGCGACATTTCCACAATTTACTTAATGAACGTTATGCTGCATTGAAGCAAACTTGAGACAATGAACTCATGAGAAAATTGTATACTGAGGTCATAAACAAGCGAGAAACAGATGTAATTTTCTCATAAGCTTACATACAAAACAGATTCCGTCTGAAGCCGGTGCATAACCCTAACCCTAACCCTAACCCTGCTGGCCAATTTAAAAGCCCGCAAATTTAAAGCGTTTTTGCATCAGCGTCACTTCTAAAACCCCCAAAAGCTCCGTCCTTATTTCATACAGGCGACGTTCCAGATGCTAACGCTTCATTCTGCTCGTCCTGCAGAACATGGACGTACGTCGGGAAATATTGCATTTAAAGAAACCCTGGAACTACAGCCACGGTTCAACAAAGAGACAATATTACTGCCTATATTTTCTCACTGCCTCTCAATCCAAGTCCGGTTATGTTCCATCCCTCACTTTTATTAAAGCGCACACTTTTAAAAAAAACGCAATTATTGGAGGCAAACTTTCTGCCCTCTGAAATCACTCAAAGCGTTTCACACACACACAACACTCGACTATCAGGGAAAAACGGTGTCAGTGCACCATCACGACCCTTATCTCTCCGCCGTTTTCCATTATTCGCTCGCGACCCCGGCGATCGCGCAATTTGCAGCTCGTTCGCTGGCTGCACTCAGCGGAAGTCGCCGCGGATCGGAGCTCCGGCTAAACGCAAATGGAGAGTCAAAGAGTGTGTGTGTGTGTGTGTGTTGGGGGGGGGGGCGGTTAAATGAATGGCTCCACCCTGCTCGGCCTCCCAAAGCACCAGAGAGATGAATCACAGCTAATTGACATTTAGAGGCTTGTGGCATTTGCCTGTTTATGTGCAGCTTCCTCGCGTAGACAGGCGCGGCGTGGAATACGCTGATGGGGTGCACACTCATCCACATTAACATCCAAATCACATGCTTATGGAGGGCAGTGAACCACAGCTGTTTTGTTTCGGCGTTTCTTTTTTTTTTTGTTTTTTTGTCATCCCGTTATAATGTCAGTGATGTCAGCTTTTATCCGTGTGATTGCCAACTGCTGTCAAACACTCAAACGCAAAGACCCGGCGGTGCCTCGTGGAGAATCATCATTCAACCCGCGTCATTAATGTAACTACACGAGACTGAGGACCAGGTGAAAAGGTTCAGTAGCCTCCGTGTGTAGAAGTAGTAGTTTGTCTTTATTTGATATATGTGTTGTTGAAGACGACGAGAGGAGAGGTTATTTACATCTGATGCAAATCGCAGGTGCTTTCCAGAAAAATCAAATTAGTATCTTGGTGTCAAGACTTCGGGTGTTTCTCATTAATGTGTAAGTGACACTGGGAGCATCTTCACACCCTTCTCGAAAACAAATGTTGATTGCTCGTTTGACACAGGAAACGCGTTCGTTTTCATTGTTTGTGGCCAAAAAAAGCACAGCACACTGACTAACAATGAGGATTCAGGCCTGTTATACTGTAAATACCTGCAGTACCTCTCTACTTCACTTCTTTACATCATGAACACACCAGCACGCAGGATGATCCACCAAAGACTGAAGCATTATTTAAAATTATGACGTCTGTGGCAGAGGAAGTACTCGACTGAGTAAAGCTACTAAAAATACTAAAAGTGTTACTGTTAAGTAAAGGTATGCAGACAAAATCAGGAGAAAGTACTCAAAATAAAAAGTACTGAACGCAGAAATTTCCCCGGTGACCGTCACTAATAAACACATCATTAGATTATAATTACTTATTGGACAGTAACCACTGATTATGTTGCATTATTGATTAACCTTGCTGATTAAAAATATTGGCAAATAGTAAGAAAAACCCAGAGCCCAATGTGACACCTGCACAACATCTGCTCCGTCCAACCAACAGGCCAAAATTCAAAAATATATTCAAAGAAAACATTCAAATTATCACCAAAAATAAATGAGAAGATGACACATGATAGTTTTCTGTCAGTCAACTCGTCATCGGGTCTTTACATGTTCATGCTGTTGGGAAGCTTTGTTAGCAAAACGACCAGTACTTAGCGTCTGAAGCTAAGTATAAATGTAGTGGAGGAAAAAAGGACAATATGAAATAAAAAGTCAAAGTACCTCAAATTTCTCCATGACAGTCCTCGACTAAATGTCCTGGTAACACTTTATAATAACCTTAATAACCAGTTCACACTCAGTTCACACTGAAACAAATGTGCCATCTAAGTTCTCCTGCGTTCACTGAGGAGGGAAACAGAACCCGTCTCGGCAGCAGAACCTGCAGGTACGGCGGGTTAACTGAGTGATCGCAGAGGAGAGACGCACCATTTTTAGCGGAGCGACGGCCGTCGAGAGCGCTGAGGCAGACGTGAAGCTTATGCCACGACGGTGACTGCCCTGCTGACAAGGAATGAAGAGGTTTAAAAGACTCGTGCAGTCGCTGCAGCTCGTGGCTTTGTTTTATTGTTGTGTGAAGAATTCCAACACAGTGCGATGAATCTCCCGCGACAGATATCAATCCAAACGACTCAGACAGCAGAGATGAGTTTCAGAACAAAGTGTGAGTCAAGATGACGACAGGCAACAACATCCTTTATGTTACTGTGAAGATTTTAAGTGAACTTAAAAAACGATGCAGGTATTCCTCAGATGGTTTGTTTCCCTGGATCTCTTGTTGCTGATCATTCAAATTGTCAGTCACTTGTAGGCAGACAGACGCGAGCTGTGAACACAACACCGACACTCTGTCGTGTTTTTCTTTCTCGTTATGTTTTTTATGACGATCCCCATGAGGACCAGCGTAACAATTAGCTTTTCCGCTTGGGGTCCCGCATACAGTCGTACACACTTAAACACACTACAGCCGCGTAAACACAACCAACAAACCAGCTCATTTTACGGAATAGACAAACAATCAAGCTAACGTGTCAGTTTAGAGTCGTCTATTTCCACACCCAGCAGAACGATGGATTAAAGTCTGATATTATCTCATTGAATTCCATCAGTATCAGCCTATTTAGCTTCTAAATGTACAACAGCGGTTGTCAGATGCTTACTTTGTCTGTCTGATGGCATAAATTGGTTTATTAGAAACAACTGTCACAAATGTTGAACAAATGTTTAGAAAATCAGCTAAAACAACGTTAAGGAGTGCTCGTTTCCATCCGATGTCATCATGTGATTACCAGGAGCTGGCTTAATTGAGATAAGCACGAGGAAGCGTCAGTCCTCCAGTCAGAAAAGTCATTGTAGAAGAAGAGAGCGCCTCAAGATGATGCAATTCAAAGGACTCGAAGGAAATATGACATTTCTGTTTGTTTCAAGTATTAATGGAAGGAGGGTTACGCCTGATCAAAGTGGATTAACTGTCTTAACCTCCCACTATTTTCCATCTCGTCAGTGGAGCAAAGCTTCAGGTGAGACGAAGTCACGTGAGCTCAACGTCTTCAGAAGTTATTTGGAAAAAAAAAAAAGGTATTCTCCAAGATACTCACACCAACTCTTTGTGGAAGGTAAAAAAAAAACACCTAAAGAGAGCGTGAAACTTTAATTTGTCCATTTCAATCAACTCTGTTCCTGCGATACTTTGAAAAATTGCATAAAAAGACACGTAGCAAGTGAAAGTGAACCACTACAGTAACGTTTCAAATTGTAAATCCCCCCAAAATTGCTATAAGATGCTGAAACGTTCTTTAGAGCTCAGGGAAAAAGCTCTCAGTGGGTTCATAACAGCCTTCCCACGAGCAGCCACGTGATCTATTGTTGATACAGTGACAACGATTTCTGCAGGAAGTGTTTTATTGATCACATTATTAGTGTTTGTGTTCATGAGTGAGTCACGCGTGTTGACGGGCTACAGTATCCGACACCAATCAGTGTGGACTTTGATATATACAACACGCAGCAGCCTCATTAAACAGGTCGACACCCATTAGAAGCTGCTGCTCACGACATTCACACATGAAGAAAACAAACAGATGTAATTATTCAGATGGCAGAGAAAGGACGAGGTGGAGGAAGGCCGGTGCTAAGCGACTGTCTCATCTCCCGCGCACCACAGGAGCTGAATTAGCGGTAATTGACATGTGACAGCTCCTGATCGCGGCATTTTTGCGGTAACGGACACTTGTTAACAACGTGTCAGAGGGAAAGGAAAGAAGAAATTAGCTTCTGTTTCACACAGTTACCGTTTAGCTGGCGAGTCTGAAGACACCTGGCATCTGCGAGGATTTGTTACCACAGACATGCTAACACAGCCGAAATGAATTCCAAAATGAAGGTCAAACACAATCAACAGAGGATTCGCTTTCAAAAATTACTCCACTGCTCCCCAACGCTTCAAGCGCCGGAGCTCGATCCACCACCGTCCGCATTTCACTGGCACAAAATTTAAAGCTGAAGATGTCAGAAGTTGGAGGATAATAGTTTCGCCGCTCTTTCGTGTAAACAGATTACGAATGGCAAACTTGGGCAGGATTTAAATCAACAGACGTCAACTAAACAAACAGTAATAAGCTGTAATTGAAGATCGGAGTGGGTATCAATGTTTGTTCTGCACTGAAACACTCATATACTGAATAAGAAATGAACAAATCAAAGTAAATAATCTAGATTGTTTAGCTGCTGTCTTCAAAATATGAGCCAAACAAGACCTCTGCGTGGTGGAGAAGGAAAACCGTCCCATAAATCAAAGTGGTGATTTGAACTGAGTGCAGAAAAAGACCAAAAAGTTCTCACATTACTGCAAGGAACTGTTGTCTCTCGGCACATCGGCAACACTGAATTACCTCTAATTGGTACTGAAAGCTTTTGGTCTTTGGCTGATTAGATATAGCTCTTACAGCATTAAGTGCTCGGTGCCATTCGGAGAGATTTAAACGGAAAAGTTTGTCACAGCTGGAAGCGTCCTCAACAATCTCTGCGAATACGCAGCTTTGTTGACGAATGCTTTGTGCGATTAGCTCCCTGATGTGATTTAAAAACTGCCTTTTACAAGCGGGGAGGGATTTATGAATCGTAACGACAATAAAACAGACCACCAGGCACGCCTCGAGTGATAGTGAAGGTGTCTGAAATGTATTCACCAACACAAAGGTGACATTTTAGCTTTCTGTGCATGGCTAGATATCAAGTAAAAAAAGGGGGGGAACAGAGAGAGACTTCAGACTTTGCAAAAATATCAAATTTGACTCACATCATGCTTCTCGCTTCAAGTCAGAATGAAACAATTTCATTTTCAGAGCATTTTGCTCCGTTACTGTGTGTTACGTCCTGAAGTGACAAAACACAGCAAGGGGTCACTGAGACAGACAATTAATTGGAAGCAAGTTAACGGTAATGAGTGTTACAACAGCAGGACGCGGCATTAAACACAATGTCTTCAGTTCTACCTTGAAGCTAAGCTTTGGCATCATTCTGATTTCCAAGAACAGATATGATTTTTTAAGATATTGCACTGAAAGCACCCTATAAAACTGTGAAAACATCCCGCTATATTACCCCAATAATGTCACCATTACACTATGTTTTAATGTTGAGCATTTAAACACTTAACGTTTTATTGTAAGCAGGTAACGTCTCACTAAAACACATCATACTACTAAATGTTTTTACCTTGTTTCTATCTTTGAACGTGTTTGCACAATATTATCTTTACTTTTCAGCCACCTCATTAACCCATTGTAAATACCAAGCCGTTACACGGTAATTAAACATCATAATTATCATTATTACCTCTATTAACAGTTTATTACCCTACTATCATCATGTTGTTACTGAGCTGAAATGTGAAACGCTACCTGTTATTTCTATGAAAATGCTTGTGACAATGTTTTGTTGAACAATGAAGTTGAAAAAGTATGACATTAAATACTTTGCATTAGTTTTGTATGTTTGCTGGTTTCATTACAAGTGATCTGAGACAGTTGATTAATAAGTCTCATTCCCAACTCATCGAGAATTGACACCGTTGGATTTTAGGTGCTAAAGTTGGAAACGAGACTCAAAAATCAACTTTCTCACAAATTTGACCTTTAATGACTGAGGGAAAAGTAGAATATCTTATTATTTAGTGCGTCCCCCTCGTTTTGCTTTTACCAGAGCTTACACTCCGGCGGGCACGGACTCCACATACGTGAAGTATTTTGACTAATGGTCTCAGATTTTTTTTGACCATACTGTATTTAACTTAGGATTTTAGAATAACGTTAATGAGCAGCTGACAGCTCAGATAACTGGCATGTTTACACTGTGGGAGGCTTTTCAGGTTACAGGGTGTTGTCAGCTGACAACCCATTAACTCCAGTCACGGTGATCTCATGTTTTTTTAATCCTTAGTGGGCTGAGAAAACGATATGACCCGTGGGTTTATAACACTTTTTTTCTTTTGTTTAAATCCTCCTGCATTATTTCCAAAATGCAACAGTGGACGATCTCTTCGGAAGTCTCCCGTTGTTCGTTAGTGAAAGGTTGGATGTAGCCGAGGAGAGGCGTTCGCTCACCGGCTTGATTAGGGCATTAATGCATTTCCTGCAATAGCTGTGTGTGAAGATTAAGCGCCAGTGTGTGAGAGAGACTTACTGTGAGTGCGAGAGCTGACTCACCAGTAATTGGTATTTGACACCAACTGACTTCTGCTGTATATAGTCATCTTTAATCAAGTTTTTGTCCTTTTGATGATAGATGAAGCACGGATTTCCCATTTACACACCGGCACCTCTGCATTGTCAAGAGGCTGACAAGGTTCACGATACTCCACACAAAAGCTATTGTTATCATAATGAACAGGTGGTGGATATGCAATTTAGTTGCACTGTAGAAATTGCAGGGCACCTCGGTGTGGATGGCTTTCAACTCCCACCTGTTCAGGTGTGTCATCCATGCATCTCTGTTGAAAATCCGCTAAAAGCTACAACGGACATTCGGCCCTCCAAGTGTCGGATTTGCTGCTCCTGTTATTTTAATGTGCATTATGTCTCGCGTTGGCGTTAACAGGCAGTTTGCGCTACTGTTCCGTTTCTTTGTGTCAGGGCCCACACCACGCCGTGTGATCACAGGGAAATACATCGTTAAAAAGGAGCAACTTTGATGCAACACATGCCCACACATCGCTTCATGAAGGAAGCGTTTTCAGGCATTTACCAATTTTCAAGGTATGAACGATTTCACGAGTGCTCCAGACGTGTCGAATGAGTCAGACAGACTCTCCTCAGGGACAAACATTATATCTGTAATTGACTTTAAAAAGATGTTTAAAAGCATCTAACCATCTATAATGTCTGGTACCAGTATTTTTCGACTACCAATACGACAACTGACGGTGATAAACGTCTTGCATTTTTGTGTGCTGATTTCTGAAAGCTGCATTAAAACCTTTGTTTTGTATTTTGTTAAGTCGTGTTCTTACATTGTCCCAAATGTTTCCAACAATGTTTAAGTCGGGAGGAATCCAGAAGTTTACTCAAGTTAACCACAGCGGTCACTACTTTCAGAATACAGAAGTTGGCGCTCGGGACGTCATTTTGTGTAACCTTGTCTGAGAGTCTGATCGCGGGATCACCAGAGACTCTGGTTCTCTCTTTCTCCCCTCGGCTCTCTGTAAAGTTACGCCCATGAAGAACAGTACATTTCCTTTCCAGCTCCAGACGGCTGTCGGTGGAGGTTCTGGGTGTTTATTCCTCCAGAAGGTCCGGCTCTGCACCCGACTCTTTCTCCAGAGCCGGCCGGCTCGGAGCAGCTGATCCGTCTCCCAACACAACATTCCGTCTTACGTTTGACCTCTGGTGGGATAACATGATGTGCCTTTAAGAAAGTTTAGTGAATCCAACTTTTATTCTTACAAGCCAGCTTCACACACACTAAAAAAAAAGGTTCCCATACGACTCCTATTGTAATCCATCACAGATTCTTAAAAGTTTACACTATAAGCATCGAACTTCGTCTCCACCTGGATTATCAGTAAAGCTTTTGAGGCTTAGTTTGGAAGAACCGAACCTCAATTTCACAAGCAATAAAACAATTGCTTCACACCAGCTTTGTGTGTTTTATACAGCAGTGCAACAAAACAACCTGAGAAAAATACCTATCCTTCATTATCACAACAACATCTTCAGTAACAGGACACGTGACGCTGCACGACACCTTCTGATGTCTTTTGATTCCTTAAAGCCGACAGTATCGAAGCCACGGGAGCGAGATTCTGCCTGAATAATTGCTGGTGTGTGTCTGGGGGCCTTTTCTCAGAAAGCAGGATTACCGAGTTAACTGAATATCTTTGATGAGTAAAACCCGGAACACCCTTCAAAGCTGGAACATGGTGTGAAGTAAAAAAAGAAGCTGTTCTGGGTGTTACATGGTGTCCAGATAACTTTGTAATCCTGCTTAGTGAGAAAAGACCCCTGGACAGGCTGGCAAAGTCTGGGAAAAGTGAGCGAGACATATTCTTTCTTTCCTTCAACAAAAACGGCAGTCGTGCCCTTGAGCAAAGTGTTCTCGTGGCTTATGTTCCCCGGTGCTGAATGTAATGGGACTGTCTACACATGGACGCTCAGTCCTGCAAGTAGATTCAAGCTCAGAGAATCTTTTCCTGGGAAACAGCAAAGTTAAAGCCAAAAGTTCGTTTGCACTGGTTTTCTCAGGTGTTCTTCCGACAGAACGCACCGAGAGACTCGCCCGAGTGCGTAATCTACAAACAAAAGCCTTCCCGCTGCAAGCTGCGTTTACACATTAAATAACAAGAGCACCAACAGCGACGTCGAGGTAGAGAACAAACGGTTCAATATCTCTGGCCTCAGCGTTCAAAAGCCCACCTTCGCCGCCCTGAGCTCCTCCTGTACGGCATACAAACAACAACAAATGCATTTGAAAGGCAGTGAAACTCGGATCCACAGGGCGGGAGGGAAACAATACGTTCAAGAGCCGCCGAAACGAGCAATCGTACGGAGAGTTCGCTGAAACAGTGTCGACCGTGCGCTTTTTCAGGGAGGACAAAAGGCTGAAGACGGTGGAAAGCAAGGCGTGACATTGTCCACACGCCGCGCTGCCTTTAAATGATACATCTCTGTCATATCTCCACAAAACAAAAGGATCAACAGAAGCCAGTGTCGGCGGCTTTTTGTTCCACGGCTCCTTTCATGTGCAGACATTTCTTTCCACGGCGCTGCCTTGTTGATCAAGGCTGCACGGTTCTCCTCGGAGCTCCACTGAAGAGTTCAGCCTTCCTCTATCTGATGTGCTCAATACACTTCTGCTGCACAGATCAAAGGCCAGCGGGGAATTCATCAAAAGGAATAATTCACAAAAAAGAAAGAGGAGACGAGGATCTAGATGTGTGAGATGTAGCTCTGAACAAATTAGATGGTTATCCAATATTGGTAGAAAGGACAAACAAAGGCAAAGCGGACACAACGAGCGTGAAATCTGGGGAGAAAACTCAGGATTGAAAGAAAAGAGGAAAAAAAAGGACTTGACATAGAAGTGCATTTTGTTCCATTGGTTATTGAATTAGGGAATGTAGAGCAGTTACAGCCCTGGACAGAAGTAATTAGATTACATGGTACATGATATCTGCACATCGGGCCAAAAAAAACCCTGAAACGATCGACGTCTTCAGCCCTTAAAGTTCCACTTAAGCTCTCGCAGACCATCACATGTTCCCTCCTCAGGCAATCTTGACAACGAAGGCTGGTTGATGCGATTCGACAGCAACAATAACAGCCGTCCTGTTAAGGTTGAAGCAGACTGACATTGGAAAACTAAAAGCCCCGACTCGAACAGACCGTGGATGATTATCAAATTCAATAACATTCCGTCGATTCTGTCGTGTCCTTGTGGAGCTATTTTTTTTTTTCCTCTTGCCCAGAAAAGAATCTTTGGAGACAACTTGTTTATTTCATCAATCACACTTGTGCTGATTACGCTCGCTCTGTACTACAGACTGGAACAACAACAACAACCTTTCACACACATCGACATTTTTTTCTAAATTAACTTCTGGAATCTTTACCCACCATTTGTTCTCTTGCTAACGAAGGACAGAAGAGTTGAGTAACCGTTCCCTGCGTTTCATGTTTGTACTTCACAGCGACGGAAAGAATTTTAACCATTTGTTGACGGCGGCTGCGACCAATTGATTTGCTTTATAAATCAGATGCTCGGTCTACAAATGTGTTGCCTCACCAATAGTCCAAAACCAAGAGATTACTATTATCGCTGACATAAATCAGGAGAGGAGCTGATGTGCCACAAAGACAGTGATCCTAAACATTTTCCATTTCAAGTTCCAAAACCTTCAAATTTCCTTCATGTTGGTAGATTTCTCCAACCATATTTGACCTCTGAGTTCATATAACTTGACACAATGTCTGCTAAAATGCTCGTATGTGACCAAGTAATCGTTCGTAGCTCCGTACTGTAAACTCACACAAATCGATTCACAACAAACAATATTAAAAGCACAACAGCCCTGAAGGTGTGCAAAGACAGTCCATTTACTTTTCTGGTAACTACATCAGTGCACAACACACACATATTCAGACAAGCTTAATATTTGTGATGCATGTGTGTGAATATGCTGAGCTGTTTACGACACACTGCACTTCTTGCCTTGCTTTGGAGGACATCACTCAGCCGCTCAAACAGTCGTGGACATTTGAAAAACTCTGCTTGCAGGATACATTTATTTTCAGGGATTCTGATCTCTACATTTCAGAAACATGATTCAGGGAAATAAGCCTATTATTCACCTACAAGTACATTTACAGAGGCCTCGCTGGCAGCTCCTCAGTTGCAGATACTCAGTGCGTCTCATTCTCTCCGGTACACACTTTCTATAACGAGGCTACTGTAAAACGTAGTTGTAAGAATATGTGAGTCAGAAGCAGAGTCCGCCAAGTGCAAAACGTGGGCATAATATGTGTTTGGCGAGTAAAGCTCGTACGGCTCTCCGCCACGCTGACAGATTGTACCGAAACTCAGTTAATAAAAAAAACTGTGTTCAGTGTCTGTGTCGCGTTTCCGTGTCGCTCATCTCCGTAGATTTACGCTTCTCTCCTCCGCTGTGCTGTCTGTCAGCGCCGGAGTTTGACACACTCAGAAGGACGTAGTGGTGCATCTCATTACAAAAGGGTTACACAGCGGCATCGTGAACTTAAAATTCAAATGGTGGACTTGGAGAATGGCGACACCTTTTATTCTTCCTCTCCTCTCTTTTGTTCTTACTGTGCAGGAACCAAACAAAAGACCCCGGCCTGGACTCGAACCCGGCTGCCGCAGTCCAGACTCAGCTTTGATACATACACACACTCTGCCAGGTGAGCGACAGTACTTGCAGACCCTATTTCCATTTTTTAAATTTTCGCCAATTTCGCCAGGCTGCTCCTGGCACAGGAATAATCACACTTATCCACCAGGATCTATTTACTGGTCCCTATTTTCGGTCCTGCGTCTCTTCGGCCGCTCGCCCAGATCTGGCTGCGGCGATTTCTGTCCAAGTACGCCTCGTGCCAGTCTCTCTCTGCTATTACGTCCACCCACACCACAATCAGGTGCGTGTGGCAGCAACGTTATGAGCCCATTTGTGACTACTTTCAAGAAAAGTGCCACTCGTCCCGCTTTGTGATCTGCTTTTTAACCGTCGCACGGCTCGCTCAAAGAGCTTATCACACAAAGGAAGCTGTCTCATTAGTGTGTGTGTGTGTGTGTGTGTGTGTTCTTGACACCTGCAAATCTCATTTCCATTGCTTATCTCAACTGTGCGTACTTCGCAAGACATAATTAAACACATTCTTCATATCACAGGGGTCCACTTGTCAATCCGTCCTGAGCGTAATCATCCAACTTTTTAAAAAAAACCTGTTTTAATAAGACATAGACCTCCAGCAGGTGAGTCTAAAATTGATAACTCTAAACCTGAAAAACAGCCCAAAAATGAAGCCATGTGACTGCCAAGTGAAGCCATAAATATGCATAATGGCTAACAGCAGAGGACATTTTAATTATCAATTAAAGGAAGAAGCCAAGAAGCTCGGAACATTTAACATCTCACAAGCAAAACAAATTCATCACAAAGTCGGAACCATATTTCCTCAAGTTTCACAGATTAGATTTGGTTTTTTAATCTATTTGTCTCCCCCCCCAAAAAAAAAACAAACCTGTGACTCATCATGCCTGGGTTGGCTGAGAGTCCGTGTCGCGGAGATAGACGGGTGGGTTCCAACAATGGGGGTGGATTTGGCTCATTTGGTTTCAAAGCGAGCGCGGGTCCGTTCTAACGAGCGCTCTCCAGTAAAACACTAAGACGAGGGTAATGTGGCCAGCCAAGCACTGAGCCCTAATTACTGATATTTTCTGCCAGAACAAGAAGCAAGTGGCAAATAACCGGATTACAAAGCTGAACACAAATTAATAAGGGGGGATGATCAGGAGACGAACACCAATGTTAACGCTTCAGACGGCGACATGGAGCTGAGATGGGAGGAGGAGGAGGAGGAGGGGGGGAAAAACCCACAACAACCAGCAAAACATTCACAGAAATTAAATTAGAGGCTCTGAAATGGGGCCCAGAGATCAATGACAGATCATGAAGTGCTCCAAGTCAATGACAAGCAAAAAGAGTTTATATAAATCAGGATTTAAATCTTCTAATACGCATTTCTGTGTTACTGGTCAGAATTAAAGCGTTTCTATTGAAAAGATCATCATGTATCTCATGTATATTTGCTGCTATGGTTCTCTCAACTACTTCTGGAGGAATGAACACCCAAAGTTACGCCGACTGATGAGAAGAGAGCTCAGAAACCTTTCGGATAGCAAAGTGGATTTATCTTCACTCCTGTTTATCAGCCTGACTGCAGCTGTGATGACGCCATTGTTCTGTAATGATGACTGCCGACTGTTATTTTCTTGCTCTCTTCTCTCTGTAGCGTCATTTAATTGAAGCAAAACAACATTTCCCTTCCAGCTCCAGTTCAGTGTTTGACCTGAACGCAAACGGACAGATAACGCAGCCTCATGTGCGTCACTGCTAGCTAGCTTACGGCTAATATACGTCAAAGTAGTCTTGGCTTCAAATAAATATCCCGCAGCTAAACCTGCAAGCGTGAGTCAGGCCAAAATGTTTATGGATAGTTTTTAGTCACTTTAATGCAAACGTTCTTACATATTAAAGCTCAAAGCCTTTTCAGTAATTTATTTATTAAGTCAAAAGTAAAACGTCACTGTTCTGGAATCCAGTTGAGCTCTGAGGCACACTTCTCGCTAATAAAGTCGGTGATTCTGGTAAACGCAGCACATTTATCCCTCCGGGCCAACCTCCGCCTGTGAATCCTCATTACACCTTCAGTCAGATGTCATAACACTCAAACACGGAGCATTCACTTCACACGCTGCTGGGAAGAGCCTTCCTCTCTCTGAAGCCGTGCCGCCGTAGCCAAACAATTAGCTGACGAGCATTATGAGCTAATAGATTCATTACTTCACAGTCACTCTCAAAGTTACGGTCTTCACACACACAATACTGAGCTCTGCGATCACCAGACATGACATCAAATGCTGTTCCACATCTGTAAATTCCAGCCCACTCTCCAGAGCCATTACGTCTCACAGCCGAGTCATTCTGCAGCGCACACAGCTGACGTACGAGGGCAGAGACCGGAGCTGGCGTCTTACCACAGCCCAACATGAATGTTCCCTTTTTTTTGTGAGCCACAATATTTTCCAAACCTTATTAAAACCACAGCCAGAAACTGCCATGCCCACAATCTTCCAGTCATGTTAACCAGAGCTGCCATTTGCCAGAAACAGATGTGGTTCAAAGAGCAAGTGGACATTAAGAAAGAGTCGAGGAATGCAGTCCTGGATTTTGCAGAATCATCCTCCATCAGTGATCTGTCAGGCCACAGGGTTAAACCACTTATCTGTGATCCAACTATCATGAAGGAAAGTGTTTGTGTCTCACTGTAAGTGGTTTAAAAGCCAAATTGAGTCACCTTGAAGTTCATTGCGCTCATCACGCTGCTGATGTTCCTTCTCAAAGTCAGGTCGTATTTTTTCCAATTTGAATGTCCACGCTAACCTCCGTTCATACGGTGTGAGATATAAGCTGCTGCTTTCACCATAACGGTGACTCTGAGTCCTACGACAGCTGCTCAATGGTCCAAAAAGCCCCGAAAAGAAGTTTGACGTCCTTCTGCGTAGCTTCTGTATAATGTGTCCCACAGAGCCTGCACACAGAGGAGCTGCCCACTTCTGAGTCAGCCCTCCGCCAATTTGAACGGGGATAAAATGATTTAGCGGCGCAGCTCTTCTTCCAAAATATCATCTGACCGGATGGATCAAACTCTGAGGGTCGTGACTGCTTGTTGTAAGTCGAGGCAAGTTTAATCACATCGCACAATTCAGACAGAAGGACTCAAAGTGCTTTACAGGGGCATCAAAATTAATCTGCTTTGGGATTTTCTCTCCTCGAGTTTTCCACGTGTAGTCAATATCCAGTCCGAGCGGCCGGCTCATCATCGACTGCTAAGTTAGCAAAGTTATTTATTTATTTTACAGTTTTACTCCTAATGAGGTTTTTGAATATCGAGGTCAATGCGAGCGAGCTGTGATGTATTCTCGACTTGGAGAACGCCGTGACCTCACATGACTTTTCAAGCTGGCGAGACAGTGAGAACGACTGCACTCTTAACTCAACCCTCTTAATAAAAAACACACTTCTGATCTTTAACAGAAAAATAAAGTTTATTGGCGTCATAAATGGAAGCAGTAACCGTTTCTCATCGCCGAAGCCTGTTGATACAATATTTCACGGGCTGGCGATGCAAGCGGCTCGTCCTCCTGGGATGCATTAAGTGACCTCAAATAAACAACAAGCCAAGACAGAAAAACATTTGCGGAGGGTCGAAAAAAGCTACCGTGCAGAACAAAAAAACAGAACAACGGAAAAAAAACAGAGCGTAAAGCACAGCAGCCGGCGGAAAACAGAGGCGGAAAATACCTCCACAGACAAACGATACAAGATGCCAGACGGACGAGAGCAGAGCAGCAGAACCGAGCGGGGTGAGGAGGAGGAGGAGGGTGAGGAGGAGGAGGAGGAGGAGGAGGAGGGTGAGGAGGAGGAGGGTGAGGAGGGTGAGGAGGAGGGTGAGGAGGGTGAGGAGGGGGGAAGTGTTGGAAATGCAAACGAGAGCTGAGATACACACAGACGGCAGGACGGCGAGGGAGCTGGTGCTCTTTGTGCTCCGAAATGAAGAGAAATGAGAAGAAATGGATGCAGGCCTGGAGGGAGGGAGGGCAGAACACTGTGTACCAACACATTATAGTCTGAAATTACATAGGACACAATCTCTCCTCGCTCCCCGACACGATTCAATTCATACCCAGGATTCCTATTTGTCTCTCGTTCGCCCCCCGACAACTGAATTCATATACAAGAACATCTCTCTCTCTCTCTCTCTCTCTCTGCAGTGATGACAGCTCCACCATATTAAGGGTGTGAGAACTGCTGCGACCGGGCATCTGCAGCTGGTGTGTGTGCCAGTGTGAGTGTGAGTGTGTGTGTGTGTGTGTGTGTGTGTGAGACCTCTCCGAATCTATTATCACTGCAGGTATCGGGAGATCACATCCAACCGTCTTGCAGGCTGACCAATCACTGCCAACACAAGCTGGTTTGTGTGTGTTCGTGTGTGCAAGTGTGTGTGTGTGTGTGTTTTTGTGTGTGTGTTTTTGTGTGTGTGTGTGTGTGTGTGTGTGTGTGTGTGTGTTTGTGTGTGTGTGTGTGTGTGTGTGTATGTGGGTGTGTCTTTGATCCCAGGCTGTCCTTGCCATGCCCCCCATATCTCTCTCTCTCTCTCTCTCATACACCACACACAGGGCAGCCTGTATTGGCAGTAACACACACACACATAAATACACACACACACACACACACACACACACACTGAGGGCCCCCAGCTGTTTCCAGTCTCTCTTCTGTCGAACTGACAGACACTAAGCAGACGGATCTCCTCAACTCGAGCCGTCAGCCTCTCCTCCTCCTCCCCCTCTGCCCTCTGACTGACTCCCCCCTCTCCCTCTCTCTCTCTGCTTCCCTCTCTTTCTGCCCGTCTGTTTTCTGTCTTTGTCTTCCATCTCCATCTTTCTCTCCCTCCCTCCCTCACAGAGTCTCCACCCTTCTCTCCCTCTCTCTCTCTCTCTCTCCCTCTCACCTCCTCCGGACCATCTGACATCTTCACATTCTCTCACTTCTTCGTTTGGCTCGGTGCAGTCGCTGGATGGCGGCGCAGCGACGGGACGAGATGGAAAATTAATAGAATTTTTTCTAATTAGTTTTGACTGAAATTACCTTGTTTTGAACCGACGCAGTGCGTTTAGAGTGGTGGTTGTACGAGTGACATCTAGAATTAAAATGAGAGGGAAAAAAAATATCCAACGTTTACATACGGGGCTTTAAAACGAGCGCTCCCTGCTGCATCCCGACACGATGAAACTACATGTGAAATCTGCTGAATCACCTTTGTGCAAGAAAAATGTAGATCTACAACAACTAGATGAAGTTTACAGGAACTAAACGACACGTCGAGGCCGCTGCGTCACCTTGTAATTATTTAGGCCACAAGTAAGATAATTCAGTACAGTTTTGAGGTACTTGAGTTTTGTCCATTTTCTGCAACTTCATACTTCAAATGCAAATATTAGGCGGCTGTGACTCAGGGGTAGAGCGTCCAGTGTCTTGTTATCGGAAGGTCACTGGTTCGATTCCCCTGGTCTGCATGTCAAAGTGTCCTTGGGCAAGATACTGACTGTCGCTTTGGACAAAAGCATCTGCTAAATGCAAATATTGTATTTTTGACTTCACTACATTTACTTGACAGCTGTTGTTATTAGTTGCAGATGTTGTTTAAGATCAAATAATAAGAAACAACCAACAAATACGTTATGGTTTCATACTACAGATTGAGATTACGCTTTATTGAAATACCCCGCAGATTCACCAGGAACACATTAATGCATCAATAAATATAATCCAGTAATATAATCTACATTATTCTGCATTCTGAGTTATTGAAGTATATCTTGATACTGATAAAACTTTATTTGGACTTTTACTTGTAGCAGAATATTGTGACACTGCGGTACATGAAGATAAACGCCTTCCACCTCTAAGCGGAATGTGCGGGCATGCTAACATTTGCTAATTGGCGCAAAACAATCCAGACGAGTCCAGTGTAAATGAGCACAACGGACAAATGTGACATGTAAACACGATGGCGACACGAAGAGTCGGGGGAGGACCCGAGTTATTTGGATTTATCGGCTGAAGACCGTCGAGAGTCGTTCAGCAGACACAGAGACGGACAGCTGACGCGGCTACAAACCCCTCGTGTTCAAAGATAAACATATTCTTAACTTTTTTCTTTGTCTGACAATATCTTAAGACATAAGTTGACCACAAAGAAATTCCAGTGAACTCTATGTTGAACTCTGTGTTACTTAGTTACTCCTCCACATTTCTGCACTCGACGGCTGAATATCGCTGCGTTACTGCACACACACTGACAGCAAAGAATATGTAAAGGAGAGAAACAAAGCCTCTCGTGCTGCCGATGTGCGATGAACATGTCGGAGACAGAGGAGCTCCTCTGCTGCTTCACTCGCACGAAGCCTCACGCCTCTTTATTATCTGCCTGTTGGCCTCTTGACTCCAACAATATGTCGCCACGTTCTGCTTCCAGTTTGACGGTCTTATCAGCCTCGGGGGTAGACAAGCTAAACTGATGTAGTGGGCGGTGAAGCTGCTGCCCTATTTATGTTTTTCCTGGAAACGAGACTCCATATATATATATATAAAAACAACAATGTTTTATTTTGCGAGCGCTACAGTGAGTTCGCCGGCTCTGAGGGGAGCGTGATGAAGCAGAGAGCAGATTGGAGATTTACATGTTTGGTTTGTTGTTGTGTGTTTTAATTATACAGTTTGGGACAAAACCGCGTTCACCTAATTAAAAAGGTTCAGGGGAGATTTCCTCAGTTACCTCTGGTGGTAATGAGCAGATAGTTTCAGGGTGTTATTTGTCTACGTCCCTCCGCCCCAACGCGGTGGTGGTGGATGGAATTTCTTAGGCGGTGCTCCCGGCATTGAAGAATCACCTTTGAAATATTCAACAGTTGCACCTCTCCCTGCATCAGTGTGCTCATTACTCTGGATAACCCGCAGAACTCACTCTGCAAGAGTTTCACTGGGACTATTTCTTCACTGGAAAGTAGTTCCAGTAGAAGCTGTTCAAGACGGAAAATGTTGACGCTGTTTTTGTTAACGGAGTGACAAATTATGGAGACATGATGAAATATTTTGGGGTTATTATCGGTTTATTTTTTTGGGACAATTTGAGCGAGTGTTTGTTTGGAAAGCTGTCGGATTTCTCCGCACACCCAGCAGTTAACGAGCCGACAGGACAAAACATCCATCAGTGATATCCAGTAGTGCTAATATCCTGGACGACACTGTGTGGCCAAAAGTATGTGGACAACCTCACCAAGATTCATTAGTCTGCTTTTGGTCGAGGGCTGTTTTTGACCCCGTTAGTCAAATTATGGGAAAGGAAATGACATTTATTAATATTGCGTTCCCAAGCTTTGAAAACAAGAACAAACAAACGTGCTGATAACAAACAATGTGAAGTAACCTTTTTATTTTTGTATTCATTTTCAGCCGATTTGATGTGTTTGATATCTAACCAGTGTCTCAGACTAACTGTTAGTTTGGGGTCAGATAAAGTTCTCTTTAGTCTGAACTAGGTCTCCAAACTAATTACTAGGTATGAAAACATCAATTATGAATTTTAAATGAAGCAGGTGTGTGTAGGATAGTGTGTGATACGGAGGTTCTCTACCTGGAAGTCATTGTAAACAAGTATTGTGATTGGTTCTAAAGCAGGTCCATAAAGAGTGCTGACCTCTGTCCCGTCCAGCACCTCCAGGATGAGCTGGATTGGACCCGGAGTGTATCGCCCAGCATCAGTGCTGGACCTCGCTAATGCTCTTATGGCTAAATGAGAGAAAATCCCTGAAGTCAGGGTCCAAGATCTTGTGGAGAGAGATTTAGATCCACAGATCTGGAGACAGCGCCAAAGTGAAATGTGTCAATTAACACCTCGTAATCCAACTATGTTGTCAAGGAGAGAATTTATCAGGTACCACACTGTTCCCAAACTGACAACATGTAGTTAGTAACCTTCACTCTCTCTCCTCGTACGCCTCCTGCTCACAAGACTGTCGTACGTCCTCACCTTCCCTCAGGCTCGTCAACTCTCTCGGCTCTGCTTCCCCTCTCCTCCTCCTCCTCCTCCTCCCTCTATTTCTGTCTCTCCTCCTCCTTTTGTCTCAGTCGTGCCCTCCCTCGCCCACGTTTCTTCAGCCCCCTGCCCTCCTCCTCTGTCTGGGACCAGTTCGTCCCCGTCCTCCCCGCCTTTCTCTTTCATCTCCATCATTTCGTGTGCCCTTCTTCATCTCTCGCCCCTCCACGCCACTTTCCCCTCCTTTCATCTGCTCCCGGCCAGAACTCCACCATCTTCACATCCAATGGCCCGTTGCGTGGCTCATTTCTGTTTTCCCCTCAAAGCCCGGCTCCCTCTACATCCTCTCCGTCTGTTTTCTACACTCGAGTTTTCCACAAGAGCAATCAGCTCGCGCTCTCGCTAAGAGACGGTTCAATCTCAGATCCTTCCAGAAAGGTACTTGTCTAAAAAGCCTGAGGGTTGTGAACTCACATGGCCCATAATTCCCTTCTATCGCTGCAGAAGGTTCGTATTACAACATCGTCTTTGTTATTGAAATCAAGTGCTCTGAAAACCTCAGTTACATTGTTTGTTTGTCACCAACTGCAGCCTGTTCCTCCACGTTTCGGACACGACGCCTCGCTACGTAAACGCGTTGGCAATCCAACATGTCGTCTCACGTTTGAGTAATTGAATGTCAGCCGAGTGCAGACGGATCAACGTGGAGCACGAGGTAAACTTCACAAAGGGAAATTAAAGAGTATCTACTTCTGCCTTATTAACAGCACTGTAATATATGCATCGCCCACACTTTCAGCTCGTGCACAAGGAAATTAAATTGAGTTTAATAAACCGCGAAACACTTTAAATGAGCCCATAAGAAGTCGGAATAAAAGGGTTTTTCTAATTTGTGATACACGCAGGAAACACTTACGACCGCCGTACTGGTTGTTAGTCAGGCTGTGATCTATCTGTACGTCTGAATATCCAGAAAAACTGGTGAGCGAACATGAATGAGTCCAGGTGACGGTCCCTGATTCTAACAGTGACGCTGGAACTCAATCACAGTGAGGGGTCAGTCTATACGTTCTGTGGGACGTTCATGTGTTTTGCATTAATTCAAATGGCCAAAGTGACTTTTATCTAATAGTTGGAAAATGTTTTGCATCACCGCAGACAGAGAATGGGAGCAGCGACGCTCCGCAGGTCAAAGCAGCCGCAGCCGATGACGAGAGAGGAGACGAAGACGCTCCCAGGCTGCCTTTTAAAATAGCTCCGCTTTGTGAGGTGTTGAGCTCGGGAGAAGTTTTCTAAACTTTTCCAGAACAATCATGGAGGAGGAGAGAATAAAGTGGATCTGCCTGTGAGTCTCTGTCTGCAGAGACTTGTCGAGTAACCTTCGGCGTCATGATCAGAGTTTTTTTATCGTGTCTGCAAACGAGCAAGTTTTTAAAATGTTTCAGGGTGCCGCACCCTCCTCAGCACTCCTACTTCCCCGTACCTCCATGTGGTCACCGGGTCCTTCAGCGATGTACAACACTTCTACATTTATTCATTTCTTAAAACTCACAGCTGTTTTTTTTTTTTTTCCCAGCAGCTCTGTTCCTCCTCAGACAACAGGTTATATCTCAGAGCACTCCGGTGCTGTAATGGTCTTGTCACGTCTGGATAAAGATGTCTGAAGAATTTACATAAAGGTCACCGTCGCCTCGCTAAAAGCCAGAACGGACAGATAAAGACACGGCGATGTTCTGTGTTAGAAACAGCAGAGCGGCAGAGACGCTTCTGGAGAGGAGACAAACCTCTCCAAGCGGTTTGTATAGAGACGTCTGTCACGCCAGCGATGCTGAAAAAGAAGTCGGTGTCGTGAAAACGTGTTCATGTGTAGTGTAAGTAAAGCCTGTGGGAGAAGTCATTGGACTTTTTGAGCTTTTTGCATTTCTTTTATTCTGCCGTCACCATTGAGAGTGAGGTGATGGTCCTCTCCCCATCCAGTTCAGTCGGTCCCGGGTCTTGGGAGCCCAGAATAACTACCCGAGATGGATGCTGAGTAGCAAGACTTGAGCCTAAGAGGACTTTGCTATCAGCAGCAACCTTTACAAAGGCAGGGGAGGCAATTCTGAAAAAAGAAAGTTGATTGTTGAGTCTTCAAAGGTCTTCAAATACCGAGCTGGGTTAGAATTTCAGGCCCGGTGCACAACGAAAGTGTGTGAATTTGACAGCCTTGGAATAAGACTCAACAATCAACACGTCTCTCACCAGAATCTCTCAGGAAGTTGCACAAAAAAAATGAGCACATAAAATGAACCAATTCCTCTGAGAGAGTTAAGTTTTCACTTCAGAAGTAAGTTTGAGTCTTTCAGGGTGGAAAAGTCCAGTTTAGAATAAGTTCACTACCATCATTAGCGTCTACGTACATGTTTTGCTATTCAGGACCGGAGGAGATGTGCTTTTTTCTGAAGCTGCCACCTTATTTTTAACATCACTGATAACACAAAGGCTGCTTTGACCTTTTCGCTTCATCTGCGACATGCCAGCAGCGCGTTGATCACACTATCAGCGCGACGCTTTGAGTCCCTGTGAGTCGATATTCTCGGCGTCTTGTAGTTTACTGTAATGAAGCGACATCAGAGGTCGTCTGAAACACAGGAATCTAATCTTCAAAAAGCCAGTGTTGCAGTCTGGGAAATGTCCAGCAGCACCCGTATTCATGAATATATAAAGTTAGATATTAAAAGTCAGATGTTTATGTACGGTCGTCCTATGTATATCCATCTGTATGTAAGTTGTAAATCCTTTCTCTCCTCGACTATCACTCTTGTTTCTGTCGTCGCTCCCCGTCTACTCCGGCCCTTTTTATCACGTCGCTTCTTTTTTCTCCTCTCTCTGTGTCACTCATCGCCGCGTTCTCGCCCGTCTGTCTCCGTCTCCCTTTTCCCACATTTTTATCTCTCCCTTTATGCCACTTCATTCCCGTCATTTGTCTCTTTTGAGTCCGTCGTAGACTGCTGGTGTGTGTGCGTGCGTGTGTCTGTGTGTGTGTGCATCTACGCTTGCGTGTGATTGGTTGTGTGCCAGAGCTATATAAAAAGCGGCATACTGAGAAAATTAAAAAGAGATTTAACGGTTTTTGTGTGACAGATGGAAAATGAAGTGTATGTTGGTGCGTTAAAAAACAAACTCTTGGTTTTATATTTGTGCGTGCATCTGTGTGTGTGTTTGTGTGTGTGTGACAGAAACAGCAAGGGCGAGAGAGCAGTATGGTGATGGAGAGAGAGAGAGAGAGAGGAATAGCATCATGTCAAGATTCGAGCATGATAGAGAGGAAAGTACTTACTTGCGTGAGTGCAGGCAAGCGTGCACATATCAGAGCGACGTACACGTGTGTGTGAATGTAGGTTATGGTATAATATGCATCTGTGCATTTGTGGTTGTGTGTGGTGTGTGTGTGTGTGTCACATTACATAAAGACACACACACACACTGAGCTGGAGAGGCTCATTAGGGTCCAGCTCTTTAATAACCGCCTCTCTCTACCTCTTACCGCGGCACTTCTACAGCAGTGCACGCTGGGTAAAAAACAAAATATATCAATAAGTCAAACAAACCGCCTGATTCCAGACGATTTCAACAGCACTTTTCCACAATAGCACAAATTATCAAAAGCAGCGATCCAGCTAATAGCAGTGGCACGAACAAAAACAGGCCCGGGTGAAAGAAGGAGAAACCTCAGCAAAGAGGGTGAAAATGACCCGCGGAGTGACGGCTGAAAGGTTCTGTCGGCATAATGCACATCAGTGTTACCCTGAACACACCACAGTCATGTTACAAAAGAAAAATATGATTACCTTCAATATGAAAGACCTGCAGCGCGGCTCCGGCGGCTTAAAGGAGCCATTTGGAGGATATCAACAGAATTTTGAACAGAGTGTAAATAAAAGCTGTCAGTGACATTATGTGCTGTGCTGCAGAGATGCACAGAAGTCAGAACGATAGCTAGCTAGCTCGCCGCGGCCCGTCCTGTCTCTTATTATGACTTTGTACCACAAGAGGTGATAGTTTGATATCCAGATGCAGCGTACGGCTGCTTAAAATACAACTTTCCCGCTTTCACTACACTAAGACAAGTTTCACTGCCATGGTACAGCGACCTTCTGTAGAAATTGGCATTTTCTGATAAAAACATCTGGCTCTTTATCTCAGGGGCGCCGCCAGGGGGGGAAAGGTTAGGACGATTCCAAGGGCCCGGCACTGACAGGGGGCCCTTTGAGACATGGGCAACCTATAAAAGGGCCCAACTAGATTTTTTTTCATGGGGCCCAAAATCCCTGGCGGCGCCCCTGCTTTATCTGATAAATGCTCCAATAGTCTAACTGAGCCTGCTGTTTGTCGCTGGGCGGAAAACTAAAACTAAAACTGAAACATGCTAGCACAAGGAGTCGCGTGAAGCGTCGTTAATGTGGAAACAAAGAAGAGCAGAGCGGTGATTGTGAAAACATTAAATATTTAGACGTCGAGGAAATTATAAAGTCTCCAGTAGCTGAATGATTCAAATTCGATTGAAATCTTGCTTCTGTCGAGATACATCTTGGCTGTTTGAGTATCCACGGTAGGTAAATCTGCTGTTCTTCACGAGCATTTGTCCAATTCATGCGCGGCGCCCGTGGGTGATCACAGGGTCGGTGGTTTGTGACTCCATCAGTCACTGAGCTCCAGTTGCTTCCAAAGGACAGGCCAGGTGAACAGCTGTGTTCGCTCCAATAGAAAGGCACTAGACTGCCGTATATAAGTGCAGTGCATTAACCGTCAAGAATTCCTCTTATCTATTAATGTATGCACAAAAGGCATCTAAAAGCAGCCGACCTGAATCACGCGGGAGGTTTTTTTCTGCCTGGCTCAAGGACAATTTAATGTCTGATCCGGCTGCTGTGTCTGTTTCTCGTCGCTTCACCGGGTCGGCCGGGAAATGCAGCTCCACTCGAGAGAGCGTAAGCGTAATAATACCAGCCGATCTTTAAACCTCAGCCGCTGATTACTCCGATATTCAAGGCTCTTAGATAGCAGCGAGCACATCAAAAGCATAGAGAGCAGGATTCACACTCTCTGGGCAATTTGTCCACATTTAACAAGACAGGAGAACCACTGTATTCCTTTCAACTTCTCCACAAAATATTGCATTAACATCTTTGATGCAAGTCATAAATTAACCAGGCGAGTGAGACATCCCCCCCCCCCCCCCCCCCCCCCCCCCCGCCGTCTCACAGCTACCTCCACATTCAACTTATCAAGTCTCCCGGAGAGCTAATTAGCTTCCACAACAAAGTCCCAAGACCTCAAAGGAAAAGCTAACAAGCTAGCGCTTTTCTGAGCACGATGGCGTTTCATTCTTAGCAGCATTATACGGCCTGACAGCGCGTGGAACTTTTATTGTTTGTTCAGAGACGGCGTGCACGTCACAGACACTGAAAACATGAACTCGAACCTTTTAGGGGTAATTAGCTAAAAAGGGCTAATCTGAACCCAAATGCTAAACTGTAAAAGTTTCCACCAAACCGACCGCAAAAAGCCTCAAAGGTGGGCTAGTTTTTGGAGCTAACAAGATCCCGCGGAGTTCCCGCGTCCTGTTGACTGTGAGAGCGCACGCCCGCCTCGCTTTGAAAGGTGAGGAGCTAATAAGCCTTTTTTTCTACCCAGCCGCGGCGCCGGCACTCTGCAGCACCTCTGTGGAATCCTGCAGACGCCAGCCAATTAAAATTCACAGCGAGGCGGGGTGCGTGGTCATGCAGGATGCGAGCAAGTTGCCGGACAAATTCCTTTGTTGTGTCTGGGCGAGCTGTTGAGACATGATGCATAATCAATCAGCGTGCCGGGGGAAGGAAAAACAAGGTGGACCTCGAGGGTTTATAGGGAAGGAACAACCCTTCCTGTTTATTTGATCCGAGGTGTCACCGTCGGCTCAACCAATTAGTCATATCTCAAACATGGACTTGTGCAGAGTTTGTTTTCACCACAGTCCTGCACTTTGGAATGATTTCTAATCAACAAGCACACTGAACCTGGTCTTTACATGTACACTGAACTAAACAAACACCACGCATCTATTTTGGCAACTGTAAGTAACATCCGCCTGCCCGACTGTGTCACCGAGGCGCTCGTGATGGATGTTGCACCTTTCATTGAGACGTAGGCATCCACCGGACTCACACACACACACACACACACACTTCCATGCCTCTGCCAAAGCAAACACCGGCACACACAGACACGCTATCTTGGAAGCCCAGCTCCGGTTCACACATTCACATCTGCATTAATAATGCTACACCTGCACTCACTTAAACTCCGCGGTGACAAATAGAAGCGCATTAAACCACGTCAGTGCTCTTGAGGAGATGCATGTGCACGACAAAGCAACCTTTGCACGGCCTCAGAAAACAAATACACACACACACACACACACACACACACACACACACACACAGACGTTTGCACGGTAAAGACAAGACAAATGAAGACTGCATCTCGTTTACTAGGCGGTGTAGACAGGCCCTTATAAAACATGCATGCCATGTATTCCCCGGCTATCTACCTCCACGTACACACTCGCGCTCTCACAACAATCCAAACGGAGGCTGCAGAAAGTACCGATCTGTGCTCTGCTGGCACGCTCCATCTTCTTTTGACAGGCAATTATTTTATCACGCTCCGCACGTAAACACAGAGAGGGAGAAAAAAAAAACAAAAAAAAACATACGCACAGGCTAATGTACGATCACATCTGACGCGAGGTGTGCACGCCAACACACGCTGTTAATAATTCAAAGCCCTGGTTAAGAGGGGAGCGCTCCCTCCTTATTAAATTATTGAGAGGCAACATCTAGACTCTGTGCTGCTGACCTGAGGGACGGCCGGCGGGGAGGGTTGGAGGGGAGGTGAGGTGGGAGGAGGGAGGAGGACAAGAAGCATGTGTGCGGTCGAGGAAGATGGAGAGGAGGATGGCCGAGGAGGGAGGGGAGTTGAAACGAAAGTGCGAGAGAGTTAAATGAGAGACAATGGGTTCGTGATGTGATGGAGCGAAGGTGAACCTCAAATAAATCCTGAAGGCCTTTAAACTGGAATCTGAATGGAATTTGAGGCGGAGAGCCGGAGCGAGCTGAGCGCTGCAGCAGCTGTGTGCTGCGTCTCTGCTTTATTTACCAGCCTGTCTGCCTCTTTGTTGCTAAGGGCTGCAGAGCTGCTGCCTCGCACTGTGTGTTCATTTCAGAGCAATTACAGCCTGTAGCCGGCCGCTCTCCTGCAACGTTCGTGTTACCTGCACATCTGTCCGTCTGCCACTCAGAAACACGAGCGAAGGTGATCAAAGAAACGCTCTCTGTGCAGCGTTTTTCTTTAAATTTCCAGTACCTCGTTTAGAATTTGTAGATTTCCAGATTTGTTTAGCATGCTGCTCACAGCTAATTCATGCTCTCAAGTAAAGACTTGAGTATTTACGCACGACTTAGAGAAGAAAGCTGTTTGCTGATGTCTTTGTGTAACTTTAAAGGAACAGCTCACCCAAAAATGAATATTCAGTCGTTATCTACTCTACCGATAGACAGCAAGATGAGGTGAACATTTCTGGATATTTACAACAAAAACAGCGTCGCAGCATTCTCAGAAACAACTTAAGCAAATAGAGACGCGTTTTTAAACATAAAAAACGACTGAAGCAAACATGAAACGGCTCCGCGCAGCTCATCTACTGTAATCCAGAAGTCCCCAAATCCCAAACCGATGTGAAAAGATGTTTTTCAGATAATTTCTTTGCCAAACTCTTGACTGTAGCTGCTGAGATATAAGCATCAGCAAGCACGCCTGGGTGAGCTTGACCGCGTGTCGAGGGCATAAACAGCATCGTCCCACACCTGGATTACACCTGCTGTGTGATAAACTGTATTTTATGTCTTTCCTCTTTCCTTTAACGTTTTAGTTTAGCAGCTACCGCAACGATATTAGCTGAAATCTACAACAACAAAAAAAAGTTTCATCTTGAATCTCGAGGCTCCCGGAGACTTCGATTACACCAAACAAGCTGTGTAGAGACATTTTTGACTGTTATATTAAGTCACTCTCTACTTCCGCTGTGTAGGACAACGCTGAAATATAGTTTTGTGAAGCTCCAGAAATGTTTTGTGGACGACGAACTTCCACACCTGAACTTCCATCTGCATGAGTCTGAAGTTTTGGTGACATTTTTCATTTGACCCTCAGTCTATTGCCCATCGATTGTGTCTGGTACAATGTTCAATTTGAACAAAAAAGGACAAAAAAAAGGACAAAAAAATAAACATTAAACCAGATTTTTTATGCTGCACAAAATTCCTCTCCTCTCTTGTAGAGCTTCAGTCTGCAGGGTTTGTCAATACTTGGCTGTGAATACAGTCGGGATTTGTTATTAATATATTTTGTAATTTAATTTAAGACAGATCGAGGCTTCGTGTGGTCGTTTTGCTCTGTTAAAACAAGTTGGGCTGCAATCGTTTAGTCTACAAAATGTCCAAAAAAAGAAGTGATCTTCACAATTTCCCAGAGCCCAATTTAATCCTGAAACGACGCTTAATTTTCTATCATAGCTGACAAAGAAAAGCAGCAAATCGTCACATTTAAGAAGCTGGAACCTGCAAATGTTTGAAATATTTATCAAATTCTAAATATATGTGGTGATGAATTTTGTCTTTGGATCAGCGGGATGATCTCTGTCGTGATGTTTCTCTCATCTCTCCCATCACACATATCAAGCGCGCACACACACACACACACTCACGCCCTCTGAGCACCTGTAAAGTGCAGGTCAGCTTGTCGTATCGATCCGTCTACCTCACACGCTGCCTGTGAAACCATTCAGCTGATCTGTGACAGCGTCATTCAGCGGCACCGGATTATTCGTGGCGTCTCTCCGCTCTCTCCTCGCGTCTCCCCCCCGTTCCACTCGGCGGCCATACTGCAGTGCTTCTGCATTAACGCACTGTACGTTTCTCCCCGGAGACCTTTCACTCGCAATTAGCCGCTGTTTACATCAAAGTCGGGGAGAATCCTTCAGAATGGATGACTTGTGGTTTTGTGCCATAACTGCTTAAAACGGAACTGGATATTCATGTTTCCTGGCGCACTTTGCTGGAATTATGCATTTCTGAGTAGTTTTGCTTTTGCTTCTGGCTTCACACAGTTCGAAAAACAGCGCTGCAAACTACTCGTGACATTAGCTCGCGTGCTAGGTTGTCACGTGAAACCCTTTGAACAGGCAAAACAGTGAATATTCTTCAGATACCAAGTGCAGCATCTCTGTTTTATTCCATTTATAAAACATAAATAATCCCTTTGTGGACGCTTTAGACTGATGCAAGCTGATGGGCTGTTTACGTTGTATATACCATGTGTGCCACAAGCCTGACAGCACACAAACAGCTCAGAGGCATCCGGGGATGAAAAACAAAATAAAGTGGGTTTTCTTAATGTGCACTATGTTTGGCTGAGGCAGTATTTACCCTTCAGGATTTAATCTCACTGATCGTCGGTGCTGGTGGGGTGTTTTCTGCGTTAACGATGATGTGACAGACTCTCCTATCTGCCGCTGCATGCGAATTAAAAACAAATGCAGCTAATTGCATGTTCCGCTGAACACGGATCTGCTGTTAAGACGAAGAGCACAGAGAGGAGCGGGGGAGAGAGAGAAAAAAAAACAAGACACCAGTCATCTTCAATTAAACATGAAATGACGTCTCCTAAAACTTTGGAGCTCCAGTTGCTCGATGGATCGCTCCCTGAAGCAGAAAACTCAAAAATTACACACCCAACAAGGTGAAATAACAGACCGCTCAGCTGCGCCTTTCAAGATCATTCCAGGCTGTCTGACGAAAAAGACAGCGTTCACACCTCCCGGCGACAAGAGAGGAGAACTCGAAGGCGGATGAGAGAGGACGTCACAAAGCAAGAGGGACGGGGATTTTATTAAGTGGAGGTTTGTTGTGTTACAGAGGAGACGGAGGGGTGGGAGAGAAAGAGAGAGACGGAGATGGAAGACGGAGATAGAGAAAGAAACTACTAATTTCTTTTTTTCCCCCCACATGTCAGCACCACAACCAGCAGCCACACCACCACAATTACAGCTCAGCATCCGCAGAATCAGAAAACACACAGGAAGCAAACATTCCCACACAAAAACACATCAGCCGCCGCAGATCGGTCGAAAAAAAACCCCCCAAGATCCACAATTTCCTTCACGTGTCGTATATCATCTGCAGAGGATTCTAACCACGACGAGCAAATGTTCACATCGTCGGCCGAAGCTGCACAAAATTCCCACACAAGGCTTTTACTCGAGTCGTTTTGGTGTCTTGTGAGTTTTTAAACTGCTTTTACGCCGGTTTTGCCGCCAAACATGATCCGATGTTCATTTGAAGAGAACAAGTGTTGGAGTGTGAGTAATACCTGCTTGAAATCAGAGCGTTAAAAGCAGAACAACACAAGGAAGATGTTCTCTTGCATACAGGTCAGTTGTGAAAGGAGCTTATTACAACTCATATTTATGTTTCTAGCTCAGTAGTGACCTCTAGTGGCCATTTGTCGTGTAGGGAGGTCAGCACAGGACTTTCCCCCGGCCGAAGTCATCCGTGAGTTATTTGAACTTATTGACATTACTAATTTACATTTAAAAGTTCCGTACGTAAGGCCGGTATGCTCCGATGAGTAACAGTTATTTTGAGCCAAACAAGCCAAAACTGACGGAATAGTCTCTTCTTGTCTAATCCAAACTGTGTCAATGACAATCGACCTATTCAGTTGTTTGGGCGCGAGGATGTTTTTTTTTTTTTAAATGTTAGTTTTAATACACAGCAGTAACTCTGCCTGTAGGGCTTTGGCTTGCAGAACCAGAGGCCGGCCAGTTCAAGTCGCCCACGGACCACTCGGCACGGAGAGGTGCCAGTTCACCCACCGGGCGCTGCCCATGTGCCCCTGAGCAAGGCACCGAGCCACCAACTGCTCAGGGTGCCTGATTCCATGGCAGCCCCCTCACTCTGTCATCTCTCCTTTCATTAATGCATGTGAAGAAGTCCTGTTTGAGTGTATGTGTGTGATTTTTGGTTTATTCCTCCTGACATCATAAAAAGGATTCTGTATTATTATTAAGTCTTTAAGTATTAAACATAACAATGAAAGTCATTGAACATTTCTGAAGAAATTCCTCTGCTTTGACTGTTTAATCACATTTTGGTAGAACTGAAAAATAAAGGATTTCAGGAATTCTGTCAACTGGCAATCAGTGCGGCAACGAGGCCGACTAAAAAAAAACACCTCCGTGTCCTTCACGTCCTGCAGGAGGTGAGAAGATGAACGTGTCAGAAGCACTCGAAGGTCGACAACTCTGTTTCACATAATCCTTCGTTTGGCCTCACAAAACCTCCTGACAATCACAACCCACCTTCAACATTACAGACACACACACACACACAAAACAAACATATACACAGATACATGTCAATATTGCCAACCGGGCACTACGCTTCTCCACTATCTAAGAGGGGACCACTGGTTCTGGTCATTTTGAAGAAACACAAACTGAACAGAAAAGCTTCTTTTACCTCCTGACAATCACAACCCACTTTCAACATTACACACACACACACACACACACACACTCAGGTCAGATATGTTTTAAAGTGACATGGCGAGATTTTACATTATAACTTTCTGATAGTCAATAATCCACAGACCGAACAGCTCCGACTCTTCTCCGTCTTCACACTTTTTTCCCGTCTCACTGTGACGTACATCGCCTAAATTACAAACACCATCATTTCCCCCGCTGAGCTGCACACAGTACAACCCGTAATTACAGGACAGCCACAGTAAGTCAGATCCCGAAAATCCCTGCATGGATTTCGAGACATTTGCGATCGGCATGAAAAGCCTGTGTTTCCACTAATCTTATGTTTTTACATCCACCCTGGGATTTGGAGCGCTGTGTGTGTGGACTGTGGACCGCAGACAGCGCGCCACTTCAGGACAAGGCGAGCAGAAAACGGGGCAGCAGGCCAGGCTACACAACACATTAATAATCCATCCAAAAACTCATTTTCCCACAGTCCCCGCTGGCAGGACATTACTTTTGTGAATGGCTTGTTTGTGTCCTGTGTAGTCTGAATGTTACGTGTGTGTCTGTTAATGACTGTGTGTAGTCGAGATATTATGAATTCGGACATTAAAGAAAACCCATTAGGAGAAACATGAAGAATGCTGAGATCACCGAAGTTTGTTTGTGTGCAGAAATGATGCATATTGAAATGTAAGTTTTGTTGCAACAACATGTTCGACAGTGTTCTCCACCAAAGCACTAAATAAAGAAATACATTATGAAAGAACAATGTTCCTTCCTGCAGCAGACATCCAGGGACGATCCATGCCGCGGTGCACTGAAGCTGTTCTGGCAGCTCAACACCTCACGGAGACACTTCGTGCTGTTCTGCCTCTAATTTGTCACCTATCTGTACGCACCTATGTCTGTCTGTGATCATTACCGGCTTGCTCATACAGCCAGGCTGTCATGTGCCACAGCTGCAGAGAGGAACAGAAATGAAGAAAGAAAGAGTGAGGGAGGACAGGTGAGAGAGAGAGAGAAAGAGAGAGAGGGAGTCTGACAGGAGGAGAGACATAAATCTTATGTGCAGAGGATTAATGTCCTGGTCTAAGCAAAGGCTATTTTCCCTTCCCTGAATCGGGAGGTTAATCGTATTACCGGGGAAAACGATGGGTAATAGCACACGACGGTACCTCTGAAAAATAGACAAGGAGATATACAACAAGAGGGGTGGAAGGTGTTGTCAGACGGAGGGAGGAGAGGAGGGAGACACACCGAGTGGTTTGAGGCAGGATTGTTTGGTGACAGCGGAGGGGGAAAGGAACGTTCTGGACCGGTGGCCAGCCCTCGGCGCTGGCACGCAGGATGGCAAAGCGAAGGAGAGGGACAAAAACTGTGTTACACCAACAAACATGGGAACAAAGAAACAGTAAAAAGTCTTTCTGTGCTTGCGAGGAACTTCCAACACTGACGTTCAGCACCGATGCAGAGAGAACATTTGGGGTGGCTTGTGGGTTTGTGGTCGGACGGTGCTGAATACTAATTTTGTCACACGTGTGGTTATTATTGACTCATGACAGGAGGGGAGACATTAGCATTAAGCTGCTGAAGCACCTAGGAAGGGTCGAACCTCTACTCGTCTTAGTATTTGATGAACACACTTGTATAATCATTAATAAATATGTATGTATGTATTCATTACATCGGCCAATACATCTAATATTTTTACAGCCTTATATCGACCCGAAAGTCCAGTAGCAGTCATCGAAGCTCACATGAGTCTTTTGTCTTTTTATCGGCGTTAAAATGCATCTCTGACATTAATAATAGGTCGTAGTTACCATGCACAAGATTCGTATAGAGAAATATTTTGACAGAAGTCGGCCTTGGATTCAAAACAAAGAAAATCATTTGAAACCGTTGGCACGTAATTAAATTGTATTCCATTCTCGATGTGTTGGTCCATCGCAGCTGTTGCCTCTCACGCTGTGCTCACAGATCTATGACTGTAACAATAACTTTTCATTTTCTTCTTACTCTCCCGAACAGGACGGCTGTTGCCTGCCGCCAGAAAGTAAATTGCATCAGCATTTTTCTAAGATCTGCAACAGAGAAAATGTTCGGAACAGCTACAACAAGCAGCTTTCCATGAGCTGACAACAGGTCAGATTACTCACATGTTACCTGATGATGTCAGAGAACAACGTCGTACTTTTATCTTTTTGTGAACAGAGACTGATAATTACCTCATTGTGATTCTCTCAACTCAACAGAAGGACCGGTTACACTCGAGAGGAAGGAGAGGTTGCGGTGATTCACACATGTTGATAAATAATATATAGAGGTGGAGAATCGGCTACGTTTGGAGCGCTGGTGTCAAAAGCTGATGGAGCTTCATCATTCTGTCTTTTCTCTGACATCCTTCAAACTAGCAGCTCGACTCTTCCTTCCTCTCCTCGGCCGCCGGTGTCCCGACAACACATTTTTGATCAGTATGTCACAGCACGCTGACGCCTGGTTGATACCTGCGTGCTGCGGTTTGATCAGCACACAATCGTTGCCGTTGTGCTCGCGTAGCTACAAACACTGTGATCAAACACAACCGGTCCACCTTTAGATGACAGTATTTCAGTGCGCTCTGTGCTTCTCCGTGCTGCCTGGTTAGAAATCCACCCATCCGGGATGCATGTTAATGTAACATGCAAAGAGGGTCAGTGACAGAGAGAGATAAGAAAAAAAAAAAGTAAGCAGAGTAAAACAGACGGCAGAAAGAGAAGGAGAGATAAAGGAGCAGATTGCGGTGGCTCAGGGGAGACAGCGGATTCATTTTCTCGAGCACCTCTTTCCTTTTTCTCTCCTTTAAACACTGTTTGACAAGGTATGGCGTGGCACCGTGTCATTATGGGCATAGCCTGATACGGCTGGTCCTCGGGGGGGGACTCACGGTGTAATTAGCGAGCGCGGCGGTCGGGACACTATCACGGAGGATGATCTGCATGTGAGACACTGCCGGGGAGGGTTTAAAGGGCGGCTTCCCGCTGCAATTACCTGCTCCGCCGCCGCCTGGAACCCAGTCAGCTGAAAGAAATGACATTATCTGCTCCAAAGAAGTATTATTTCATGCCTTTTTTTTATTTATGTCAGTGTCATCTTTAATCGCTAAGAGGCCGCTACTTTCTTTGTAATTACTAGACAGGGAGGTGGAGGCATGATGGATGTGTAGGTAGATACGAGGGAGGGGTGGGAGGGCGAGCACCCCGAGAGCCAGGAGCACGGATGAGAGAGCATCGGAAATCCATCAGCCCGTCGGCCAGGTGGAAGCTTGAATATGTGCCAATATCATCCGTGAGGGAACGAACGCCGTGTCCAGCTTCCACATCAGACCTCAAGCTGCTGCGCTTCTTCTCCCAGCTGACAAAAGTGGCACTTGAGCCTCACTTACGTCTTTAGTTGCAAAAAAGAGATGTCGCTGTTTGTTGCTTATTTGGATCCGGTTACCTTGGCAACAGCAACTCTTTCTCCCTCGTGCCTCTGTTCGCTCTTTGTCGAGCGTAAGGGTCACGCTGGTGCTATTATAGCTTCATCTCTGGCTCTGTATTCAGTCGCGTAGGTGAGAGTCGCTGCTCTGTGGCAGACGTGGACAGCCTGAGTCACGTGACTTTGATGAGTCAGACTCACATTCGAAGGACTTGAGACTCGCTTGACATTGATGGAGACTTGACTTGACTTTAACTTGGAGTGCATGACATGATTTGCATGCCGGCCATATATCGCCCGGTCCTACTTAGACTCGAGACGTGAAAGGACTCGACCTTTGTTAAATGACAAACTGGCAGAGGCTAACATCATGAACGGGGCTGTTAGCTGGACACACTGGCTGTGTCTCAGTTCAGGGTCTGCATCCTTCGGATGGCAAAAGCCAATTACGTCACAGCGAGAAGGCTCCTCAAAATGCAGCCCACAAATCCTTTTCCATTTTTTTGGAGGACGCACCGCTACTATCCTTCGTGGCCTCACATATCCCAAGATTCTTTGCGCGCCCAAAAAAGAAGAAAGAAAGAGAGCGAATGGATCGTCACTTTCGCGGGCCTGGGCAGCAGAAATCGTGACGTAAGGGTAAAACATCTGGTGATGCAACCAGGAAATGCTCCAAAGGCTAGACCGTCCCATTTAACAACAGTTGACGCGGTTAACAAGGTCTCTCTGAAGGACTCGCCTTCAAAGACCACAAAGACCGGGTCCTTCGAAGGACGCAGACCCTGAATTGAGACGCAGCAACTGAGTTCAAGCAATGTTAGACTTAGGTTTGGAATGGATTATGCATTTTATTGAGAGGACGTATCGTTAATGTAAAAGACAATCAGATTACTTATTCTGGAGCCAGGTTACCTGTTAAGCTACGTCGTTACTAGCTCACCTGCACAGCACCTTAAAATACACTGAAAGGCATCACCCACCGCAGTCTGTTCACACTGCTGCTGTGTGGCAAAAGATACAGATGTACAGACTGCAGAGCAGGTTCCTCAGGCTGAGAGACTCCTCCATTCATCCTCAACACTCCACTATAAAAATAGTTTTCTTGTGTAGCATAAAAGGAGCACAACTCGCTTTTCATTGTACGGCCCTGTACTGCGGAATGACACCTTGAACCTTTTCCTTCCCCACAGTAACATATGATTTAAGACTCAAAGGTTCAGACTTGAGACCAACTCCTGCCTCTTCTCTACACATCATTTCTATGAGATGCTACACGTATTTGTTAACGGTTTCTTGGCTTCATACAAAATACAACAACACATGAGTGCAATCTCGTCTGACACTTAAGCTTCAGATGAAAAGAGTAGCAGATTACAGCAAACACCAAACAGAAGCACACACAGAGATCTTTATCCTCCCCCTCTGAACTCCATCACATCCGCGGAATACGCTTCTGGATCCGAGAGTGACATATTTGTTTTATCCCGTAACTTGTAAACTGCACACGCTGTGCTCATGATTGTTTATTCATGCATCGGGATGCTGTGAAGGCAAACAAAATCCACCAGAGAGACAAAATATCCGATACTGGTGAGTCCATCTTTCTGGATTTCCTGTCAGTTTTTATTTCTTATTTTTGCTGGTAGAGATGTTCTCCCACAAGCAACCAGGCTTGACACCAGAATTTAATTTTGAGAGGAAAGAGTGACTCTGTTCTCCGTCGCCGCATCATTTTGAAATGGCCTGACAAGACAGCTGGATTCTTCCATTAGAATATTGCCTGGTGCAGCTTCAAGTTTCTCTCAATCGCTGGAATCCACTGGTGAATTCACAAAACAGGCGGCGTGATAAAAATATCAGCTTTTATAACAGATTCACTTGGCTCGGCGCCTCCCTGCAACAGTATGAAATCTGCACAAACAATGGGCGGAGATGTAAAAGTTGAAACTTTATGGAAATGAGAGGCAACTTGTTGGATCCATTTCTGCTGAATTTATCAGCCGAAACAAAGGATTCGGGGGAAATTGTCTCGTCGTGTTCCGCGGTCCATCCTTCACTGCAGATGAACGTGAATTCATTAAATCGCCAGAATTTGCAATGGAGTCTGGTGTGAGACAAAACAGAGCAGCACAGAAAACGGAGGAGGCGACTGACGTGTCTGTTTTGTGTCTTCATTAATGTGATGCGTGCCATCCGTTCACAACTAACAGCGGTGACATGTAACTTAGTCGCAAACTGGACGAGAATCTCACTCCCTGGAGTTCAAGTCCAGTTTTTGATCCAAAGGGGGACCTCGAGGCGTCAAACTGCACTGGACCGCCACGCTACAAACATTTGATGGTCATATAAAGTGTGAATTATTACTGCAGATTAAACTAAATAACCTCAAACATCTACAGCGTTAAATACAACATGCACAATGCAATATTCGTCTAAAAATATCTGCTTAAGTAAGAGTGTGCAAAAATACTCATTTTGCAGTAACATGGTCTTATAGCTTCTGGTTGCAGGACTTCTGCTTGTCGGGGAGTATTTCTCGCTTCAGTAAAGGTTCCGGTACGTCTTCCACCACCGCTGCTTATCAAACCTTTGTCAGATAAGCACAGCAGGAACGCAGTAGTGGACTGTGTTGTCAATATGAGCAGGACAACAAAACAGCGAAGGCATTTCCAAAGAGCGCCTGACATCAAACTCAGCAGATGGTTTCCATCACCGCTGCGGATTTCATGTTACAATGAAGGAAAAGCACAAATAGCCCGTCCGCCCCGCAGATTACATAATGTCAGCGCACGGTCTTTTAAAAAAAAAACACACGGGGCCAAAGTTGTGAACGGTCTGACTACAACACATATGTGTGCGTAGGTGGGAGCACGCTGTGTTTGTGTTTGCGCGTGTGTGTGCGTACCTGTCAGCGCACTATGGAGTGTGTTTCTGTGTGTGCATATGCGAGGACGCGGGCGGATGACTCAGACAGCAGGTGAATCACTGCGGGCACACACACACACACACACACACACACACACACACAGTTTTACTCTCTCTCTCCCGCGCACACACACAAAGACACACACAAGTGGAGTGTCAACGCTCGCCCGCAGAGAGGATGCCACATAACTCCTCCACCCAATTTAGTGCAGTTAACCCTCCGCCGACACGCCCCCGCACTCACACACCAAAGCCTCCTTCAGCAGATCGTAATGAGGAGCATAATGAGATGTGTGTAAACAGGCGCAGAGGTTCACCATCCCGCAGGTCACACGGGGAGTTAACCTCCGCCGTCTGTTCGAAACCCGAGCTGAGGACGACTTAGTGGACTCGCATGTGGATGAGTGTGTGTGTGTGTGTGTGTGTGTGTGTGTGTTTCATACAGGCTACAGGTCAGGCATGTGTTGGTGTCTGTGTGTGTGTGTGTGTCTCGAGTTTGTTCAAATGCCATTAAAGGTCAGCTGCAGCCGCGGCCCAGGCTCGTGCTCGGGCAGCAAACCATGACATGCAACACACACACACACTAAATGAGAGTGTGAAGCGCAGACGACACAAAGACAGTGCACCCTTCATTTGCATACATATAGGCGCGACACAGATGTTAGTATGCCAGAGGCTTCCCTCCTCCCTCGTCACCTGACCACCAAGGACACGCTGCTCTCTGCTTCCTTCTCAGAGTGATGCAAGCGAGAAGCGTTGCTGTGTGTTTCACAAAATAACAAAATCTGACCTTAAAAAACATCGTCTGCAACTTGTTCGGAACAGAAGAGAAACATCACGAAAGGCTGCCGAAAAGTTGAGCTTGAAAGCAAAAAAGAAAGAAAAAAAAAGTTCACAGCAGAGGGAGGCAGAACTTCAAGATGTCAGCTTGATCCCTTAAATCATTTCACTGCTTCTTTATGTGCTGGAATAACACAGCTTTCATGTAAAAATGATGTAGCACCAAGGCTTATTTCTCACATTTGAAACATCACTTGAAGGGATTACACTCCGCCTCCGGTATAATTTTCTGACTACTCTAAAAATGTTTTAGGAGAGGTCGACTCCACTCGCGCTGCAGTCTTTGTGACTTTTTTTATGACTTTCACAGTCGGTCTAATGAGAGTAAACAGTCGTGTGTCGGCAGCCGAATCAGGAGACGTTTATCAGCTTGGACGCCTGAATGAAACGCTGGAATCTGACGTTTCTGTAAACCGCGATTACATTCAGATTTGCACAGAAACGTCCCGAACTGACATCGACCGCGGTCACATTCCTCGTACATGACCTGACTTTCATGCCGGGGGGTTGGAGGGGGGTGGCGGCGGCTGAACAGCTGGGTGAAGCGGCTGCCAAGGTCACTCTGGTGATCTGCTGCCCCATCTTTCATACCGCACCTTTAACCTCACCAGACCCACAGCCACAACTGAAAAAACTCAACCCAAAGAAACGTAAAGCTTGCAGCATTAATAAATATTTGTTTCTTTATTTCTATCAGAAGCCTCCCGCTCTCCTCTCCACCAATCAGCTGTCAGCGAAGCAACAAGACCATGACCTCTCACTGGCCTCCGCCCACCGCTCATCAAGCTGGAAGGGGCGTCTGGCAGGGGGCTGGAGAACTCACTCACCACCACAATTATGCACCCTGTCATTAAATGAATCCAACCATCTCTGGGCTAATAAAGGACTCGAATGAAACCACGTAACCACAACGCCCCCAGTGTGAGTCTGACAGAGACGCTTCTGTCGCCTCGTCCTTCTCTCCCAGTGTCCTTTGTAAATAAATATAAGGCAAGAACGGCAAATGTTAATTGTAAAAAAAAAAAGCAAACCTGATGTTATTAACTTTAAGTATATTTGACTGGTAAATGATGGTGTGTTTGTTTCCACTTTCAGGCAATTAAATCCTCTCAGCGCTAATATTTGAGGGCGTTACTGATGTAAACAAACCAATTACAGCCTCAAACGCGCATCACCACTAAATCTTAAGTTTCTCTGTCATAAGCAATCAATCCCGAAAGGCCCCAAGGGCTCCCTCAATCATTCTGAGAGCGAACAAAATGTCTTCTCCAAATAAATCAGCGTACAGCTGCCAGTGGGGCGACAGTGTTTCAGCAGGCAGGCGCCTCAGTGCAATTACGGCGCAGACCTTTAACTAAGGACCTTGTCTGGAAGAATAATGTAACGGAGCCGAACAAGAGAAAGATGGAGAGACAGATACCGCAGGGTGTGGTCACGGCAGAGCAGACCAGGATGTGAAGGGAAGGTGATATTAAAATGATGCAGGAAGACCAGAGATTAAAACCAAAGCGGTGTGTGTGTGCGAAATATTCAAGATACGCGCGTATGATGGAGTGACGAGCCGACGACATCACATTAACCCTCATCATCCGTATTCCCCTTCAGCGTCCAAGGATACAAACACGAGAGCGATGATGGCGCGCAGGACGAAGAGGTGAGGGTCAAACTCAAACTCCTCCTCGCCGCGCGCCTGCTGCATCCTCCTCGAGAGCCTCATTTAAACCGATTCAGGCCACAATTTGATGCCTTTTTCTGACCAGATGAGTGTTAAAAGGCTCAATAATCACATGGGGAGGGAGGCAGTAATAATATGTTGATTGAGAATTCAGCAGGCGTCCTTGAAAAGCGGAATTGAAGTGCATCTGGGAGGAAAATCTGAGTGTAAAATCTCCGCGATGACAATCAGCGCGCTGGTCTACCAACAAGTGCTCGATTTGACTTTCATTAAGATAATTTTGGCGGTTCAGCGTCCCCAGCTGCCCCGATTCTTGCCTTTATCAACTGCCAGAAACACAGTTCTACTTTTAATCTTCCATATCAGATAATTGTACTCGGTCCCATGAATTTATTTAATCTGAAAAAGTTGCCTCGGCAGCCCCCGCGCGCCAAAAAAATAAAAAAAACACAGCTCAACAAGGTGTGAGCTTATCCAAGTCATTGTTTCCGTAACAACGCTGATTGAAAGGAATCAAATTTAATGCAATCACTCCCCTTGAGAAATCAGGAGGCCCAAACACTGAATGTTAAGCGTAGCGAGGGAGCGTGGTCAAGGTGCAGGAGAGGACTATTTGGGAGAGGTCGGGGTGAATGCCAAACACCGACGGCCACGTCGTTCTTTAAATGAAAAAGGTTTATCACAGAGAAACAGTGGACGTGAATACGTAGCAACAAAACACTGCAAAAGAAGAGATACGAGCGTGTTGCTGGCTGCTGATGAACGACACTTATCAGCGACCGTGTCGCGTCTCAGCACCGCTACAATAAACTGCTGCGGACTCACATCAGACATGCAAACAAACATCTGACAAAGAGCAGGAGCGCAGAGTTTACAGCTGGGAGTCCAGAGCGCAGTGTGAGGCAGCGATGTGTAATGTGCCACAAACTCTGGGGACACACACACACACACACTCGTGCAAAAATATGCATACAGACACATCCGGGCCACAGATGAAGAGATAAACAGGACAAAATGCACACGCACACACACACACACACACTCACAAAAATGGAGGTACAGACTGGAATCACAGCCAACCTGAGCCTACAGGCTTATCTTCACCATGTGTCTGAAAGTCACACACACACACACACACACAGACACACACACACAGTCACACACACAGTCACACACGCGCGCGCACTCAGAGATTTGCTGGCTGAAATCAAGCTGGCTTTGTGACTATAAGTCCTGAAAATTAGATAGCTTGCCGCTATTGCGCCCTATTGAGAGATCACACACACACAAACACACACAAACACACACAAACACACGTGTTCGCATACACACAGATTACAGAGACACCTAAATCTTCTCTTTCTCTTGTCCCTGCCTCACCGCACCCCTGGCATGTGCTACTGCCGACTTGATTACATTCATATGGTTCTGTGTATGTGTGTGTCTGTCTGTGTGTGTGTGTGTGTGTGTGTGTGTGTGTGTGTGTGTGTGTGTGTGTGTGGCCTTATCCTCCGGATTTCCAGAATCACCATCGCAATCTGTTGCATGGATGGATGGATGGATGGATGGATGGATAGAGGAAGGGAGGGGAAAGGATGGAAAACATACCACAGGAAAACTAATTACAGAACAGAAGGTCCTTGGGTTTAGAAACACACACACACACACACACACACACACACACACTACCACAGTCTCCGTTTCTTTCACTCTGTCAGTCGGATGCCCAAACGGCCACTCGCTGCTACACGCGTCCGATGAATGATGGGTTCCCTCTGTCCTCCGCAACCTTTACCTCCATAAAAATAACTGCGTGTGATTGGACAATCATGGCGAATAGGTCTCCTCTCCTGTCGTAAAGGTGAAATACAATTGGTCACTTCATAAAAGCCAAGGATTCTCCCTGAAAACCAGACAACGGGGCTGCAGATCCAGAAAATACTGTACACACGCACACACACACAAGAATGCAGCAAAGAATAAAACACATATTTGTCCGTGAAGACTGGAACTGTCCAATAAATCTACGTTGACCTTATCTTCTCACTGCAGAGACGATCTGTGCAACAAACGCTTCCTGGAGGCTTCTCTGAGGACGCCGGCTGTGTCAGAGAGACACGACGTTGGCGGTGAATAAACGACGCGGCGAGCGAGACGGGCCAACACTCCTGAGTGGCACCTTTTGAATTTACATCACCCTCGGATTAATCATCCGCCCGGCAGTGGACTCACAGGACGGCCCGGCTGTGAGATGATGTAAAATAAGAGGCCTGTTGTTTTATGTAACACCGCGAGGCTGCTGTCAGATCTGAACCCAGGCAACAACAGTTTATGCAAAAAAAAAAAAAGTGCATCATGCAAATCCCTCACAGGAGTCTGCACCGACTCTGTTTGTGCTGCAGGGTGTTTGACCGATCTCAATACATCCACCCATGAATTCCAAATAAAAGGAAATCAGCACAAATCAGATGGTGATGAGCAGCCTGGTATGTATTAGGAACGAGAACCAAAATGTTTTGGGGTTTTTTCCCATCCATAATGAATGAAACCGGGGTGTGTCGAGGCTGTTGAGCAGCGCGAGACAAAAACAACAACCGAATTCTGTTTAATTTAAAGCAAACACACAATGTAAATGTAAATGTGTCACAACAGTTCAGGCCAGACGGCTTCGCTGAAACACAGCTGCCAGTGAATTATAGTTTAACACACATCGGATTTGTTTTGACTGTGTAAGGAAACTACGAGCGGCTCAGAGTGCATCTTAAAGTGTTGATGTTCAGATCTCCCACTAAACTGACAGTCGATAATTCATTAAAAGTACTTTAAACCAGTAAGCAGTCGAGGACAACACGTCTTCAAAGGTCCTGTTTTGTCCAAAATCAAGAGCTAATCGCTTCTCAGTCATCAAACGGAGAAAGGCTTACAGCAGACAGTGTTTGGCAATGTTTGCTTTATCAATTATTTAACTCGTGAATTGAATAATATTGTTGGGGATTCATCTACTCATCTATTCATCCGCTCGTTATTAATTAAACAAGTCTGGATGGTGAGAAGCCTCCCCGGATGATCCTATTACATTATAGCTTTATGACGCAATTGTCCTGATTTGCCCCGAGTTACTTTTCTTATTGATCACTAATGAGGCGCTCACCAGCTGATCGGACGTCGAGGGGTCAATAATCAGCAGTGGAGGTTCTGTTCTGGGGTGACTGTTGGGTCGAGATAACGCTCATCCACAAAATTGTTGATTTTTCAAGTGAAGTTTTGAATGGTCTCGTTTTCCTTTCATTTGATGTCCAGATCCGTCCACCTCCACCTCCGTCTGTAAACCTTGTGTTTTAAAAAAGCCCTCAGCGCGATCGGACCTGCTGCATGTGTGTCTACATGTCAGGGAGTCGAGCCGGTCTCAGTGTCATTAGGAGAAGCCGGGCTGGTGTGTAGGCTGCAGGCTGAGCTGAGTGTAAACACATCTAAATATCCCTAATGATGGCTGCTGGTTTCCTCCAGGCTGCTCCAGGTGCATCTAAAGCAAATCGCTTTTCTTTTTTTTCCGAAACGCTGTGAGCTGTATTTTAACATCCGCAGATACAGACAGGACGGGATTGGAATCCAATTTCACTTAATACTCCACCTTTAGGAGTAGTCCTGGGAAATCAGGTTTTAATCCCTCCTGGTTGTGTGTTATGGCTTAGAGCCCCACAAAGTCAAGATCTAATCTGGAGTTGTCTGTCTGTTTGCTCGGGAGCTTTCACATCAGGTGTAAGTGGAGCCTCCAGTGCCCAACACTGTCACACATTTTCAAAATGTGATACGGTTTTTTTAATACAGTCTGAGGTGAACTGTGTAACACGATATCACAGCGTCTTCATTAGTTGTTAAGAGATGTTTCCGGCTACTAATTTCACCTCCAAGCAGAAGTTTAAACTCAGACAACACTGAATCATTAATGTCAAACGGAGCCAATCGAAACCAAATCGTATTCTACATGCTGTTGGAATGTATCGCCCTTAGCGCTGTGCTCTATCTGATTACGTAGGCTAACTACGTATCTCTCCGATCGACTCGTCACATAACTGTTCTGTTCTGAGGCAGCTCACGTCCTTATTTTTATTTCCACACGTTTCAAGAGGTCGCATCTTTGACGATATCCGAGTCCTTATTTTTCAAGAAAACATGCCAAACAAAAATCTTTCTTAATGACTCAGGCGGAGACGTAAAGGGACGAGATAACGGCCGTTTCTCAATACCAAGTACCCCAAGTTCGAACTTGTGAACTCCGGGAGTCTGGACTTGTTTTAAATTTGTATCATCCAGCCGTATTTAACAACTCTCTCTCTCTGACGCTCGCCTGGATTTCAGATTTATTTGGAGTTTGAACAACAGTCCACTTTGATTCAATCAGGCCGAGTCCAATATAAAGAACAAACGCGTATTTAAACCTGCAACATCCAGACTGACTCATAGATATCCTCCATCCAAGTTTCACGGAAATCCTTCCAGTTAGTTTTGTGTAATCATGCAGACGAGTGCACAACGCCACAAAATACGCAACAAAGCTCCGGTTGTTTTTAGAAAAACATTATATGTGTCTTAAACTGGCTGTTATTTCATCGACTCGTCGGCTCATTGCGCACATTGTTGTGTTATTATAAAGCTCACTGTGTAGAGATCTTTCAGTAAGACCATGAATCAATAACAATTGTGGCAATCGGAAAAACATTTAGAATTATAAGGAAAGATATTATGTAGCTCTATACTCTCAAATCTGGGTATTTTTTCTTTTTGTCTGTTCACTATTATTGTAAATCAAATACATTTGGGTTTTTTGGTTTTAATCAGATGAGACGGCTATTTCCAAACATCCCTCTGGACTCCAGGAACTTGTAATGGCTACTTTAAACAATTTTCTGCCATTTTATAAAGTCACAAAATGGATCGAGTGACTCAGACGTGAACCAGGCATGAGAACAATCACCGGCTGCAGCCCTGATGAGATCCACGCCGGTGTTTCGGCTCCAAACGCTCCTGTTGAGGTTCATTTTGTAATTTTCTCTGCCGTCTCCTCTGAATGCCGGATTGCGGATGTGCGGGGTCGTGGAGTGTTTGCGTATCCTGCGGAGGATACGTGATGTGCTGTGCTGTGTGTTCTCTCTCTCCCCAGAGCCTCCCTCCATCCCTCATCTCCATCTGCCTAATCCTGGCCTATCACACACACACCTTGCAGGGGAATGCTTCTCGCTGCAATCGCAGTATGCACCCAATCTGCCCGGTGTGAGTGTGATTGTGTGTGTGTGTGTGTGTGTGTGTGTGTGTGGTGGGGCTCTCAGGTGCATCACAGAGGTGTGTGAGCATTTTTCCCAGCATGCCTTCCTCATTGTGTGAACACTCGTTGTGAGCGTGCTCCTTTTATTTGGGAGTTTTGTTATTGCGCGTTGACGGGACGCTGTTCGATCACAACGCCGGGCGGCTGCGCGTCCTTCTGAGGGATTAAAGTGAACCGCAGACAATCACACTCCACGTTCAGCCGCGCTCATTCCGGCCTCCTTCTTTCCCTCTCTGCCTCTCGTTTTCCTTTCTTTACGTCCGACTGTGCACACACACAAGGCCTTTTTTTTTCTTCTCAGTCTGCATCGTCTTGCATGGCCATTAGTCTGTCTGTGCCAGTTCGGCAGCCAATCATTCAGTCAGTTAGTAAGTCTGCCTCTCTGCCAGAAAGTCCATTATTTCATTTCTTCCTCTTTTCTCCAACACAACGCTGCTGCTTCTCCATCTATAATGCTTCCAATTTCACACTTTCACTGTCAGAACATGCACTTAATTACTTCGCCAACACTTTAGCACACACTCCCACACGCGCGTAACACACAGCGTGACCAGCATCTATAATTCCAGCGCTCGCCAATCAAACCCGGCTCCCCCGAGGACCGACATCAGGAGGCCGGACTCCCGAGCCCCGAGCTCCACATGGCAGGATTTCCCGCGCGTGAAACGTATGTTGCGTAGGGGTTTTTTTTTTTTCGGTCACCAAGGCAACAGCGAGGGTGTCGTTACAGTAAGACAGGCAGCTGTAGCGCTGAGTAACAGCTGTTCATTTGCAGCCACATCTGGCGACGGCTCTTCTCAGTCCACGCACAAACACACACGCATACGCAGCACAGAAAGGGGTCTCAAGGGTGTGTGTGTGTGTGTGTGTGTGTGTGTGTGTGTGTGAGTCACATGGCGACATATGTGCGCTCTCTCTCTCTCTCCCCTCCAGGCTAACCCGATGCCACATCTTACTGTACAGAGGCAGCACAGAGCGTCAATTCAATTTTCTGAAAATATATCGACTGTTTTATTGTTTCGTCCTCCTCCCGCCCAGAATGAAAAAGTATAATTATGTAAAACATCCATTTACACACTCGACTGGCGGTGCGCTGCAGATAGCCGGGGGAACGACGAGGCATGTTTGCATTCGGGGGAGCAGCAGCTGAGATTAGTGCGTCTGAGCAAACCGAGTCTCGTCCAACAACCGCGTACGAGGACCTGCTGCCAGACTCAAGCACAGGAATCAATAGTCCATAGCTGCGAGGTGCACTCCGATACACAACACACTCCATAATACCTCAGGGCCGCGGAGAACATCTGTTCACTGGACAGCTGTTTCATATACGTTTTATATATTGGAAAGTAAATTTCTCTGGGAACCTCATTCTGCCTCCAACTTTATGTTTTATTATTTTCACTTGTGATTTAAGTTTGTTGGTACTTTGGTTTTCAGCTCCCGGTGCTTTAACTCTCCACAGAATACCTCTGCATTCCCTCTGTTTCAGCTTCATCACATCCGCTCTCTTTTACCATCGTCTGTCATTTGTCTTTATTCTTCTATTCTGTCCATTCGTCTCATTTACTCATTATTTCATCATCTCACTCTCATCGCATTGTTGTAACGAGTTTCACATCCCCGTTCACGTCTTGTCATCCCACCCTGTGAGTTTTTAACCTTTACTTCTTTTTTTCTTAACCGTGCATATTCTACCATCGTCTCTCCTTCTAATCATGAGTGTATTGATTAGAACAGGATGCCAGACCAACAGGTGGTGCCTAATAAGTCCAATGAGAATTCCACGTCTGGAGCGTATGCCAAAAATGTTCCGATGTATCCTGGTCAGCCAATAAACTGATGTCACAGATGCTTTTTGTCAGAGTTAAGGAACGTTTTAAAAGTATTAAACCTTGATGGATTATGTTTTATGGGGAACATGCTTTTAAGGTTGCAGGGGAACTTTTCACCGCAATACCGCAAGTGGCCACTGAGGACAATTAGAAGAAAGGCTGAGTTGCACGTTTAAATCCAGGTTCCACATAACACATTTACACTAATAACACATTTTCACATTCTTAAAAAGGTGTCAGCCCTCACAACTTGACATTCACTGAGCCATGCACCTGACTTAATGCTCTGATTTCCATTTTTATGTCATGCTTCAGTTAAAAAACATTAACAGTGGAAGACAAACCACTAGAATTTATTACATCTCTTGCAAAAACAGCTGCTGTCGTCAGAGCTAGCTGGCTAATCAAGCTAATGTTAACGTCTATGAATTGGTTGGTCTCTGATGGATGTTGTAATGTTTCTGCCGGCCTGTTAGCTCGTAGCCACAAATGGTAACAAATGATCGTGGCGTACATGAGAGCAGGCAAAAACAATGACTCATCCAGTCGTTACAGTGTTGCCGCTGGGTTTTTGGTTTTAGACGCGCAGGTTCACAGGAGGGGTTCGTCCTCCTTTACGTTTTACAGCTTCAATTTTTAATCTCTTGTGTTCTCGGATTCTCTTCGATGTTCTTTTGTTTCTTTTATGTTCTCCCGACATTCTCATGTGTATTCTTATGTTCACACTTTCCTCCACTCCTCCTGCATTGCCTCATCTTACATCTTACTTTTCACCTCCACATTCCTCATCATCTGATCTTTTCTCATGTTCCCTCATTTTTCCCCCTCGTATGAACACGCGATCCTCTGTATTCTATCACTTACTGCAGGTTTTCATCCTCTCTCAGACATCGTCTCATCTCTCATGCTTTCACACGATTCCATCAGTAAACCGACTGGCTCGTCTCTTCTCAGCTGCCACCTCCCTTCTCCTCTTTCCCCAACACTGCCATCCTCTCCCTCCGTCGCCTCCACCCCTCTCTCCACTCCCCCCCTCACGTCTTTCTGTCTCTCTTCTGCTCGTCGCCCTCACCGTCTCCTGCTGCCGCTGCAGTCTCTCATCCCTCTTTGTCTTTCATCTCCCTTTTCCCTCTGCCCAACACGTCGCTCTGCTACTTGACGACAAAAGACGGAGACGGGAAGATGGTGATGTGTGCGTGTCCATCTCCATATCAATCCGCCTCGTTCAAGTCCTTTCACACGAGATAATTGAAAAGAAGTGTTTCCGAAAATGGGACAGCCACCTGTTTTCAAGTGCCGACGCTCAAAACAAAGCGAGAAGGAGGAAATGAAGCGAGTATTGTGAGGATTATAGGTCAGGTGAGCTCCTGAGCCGTCCAGTTTACAACAGAGTTACAGCTTAGATGCTCTGAACTAAACAATAATGCTAATGAGTAATTAGCAGAAGGTCCAGAAATGTCATAGCAAGTTAGTGGCGTTAATCTAATGACATGTTTCTTTAAAAAGTAATAAATGCATCATTCAAAACGGATTAGAAATCATCCCTTTAATATTTTGCTACCAGCAGTTAATAAAAATCTGGTAATTTCTTTGAATACATTGACAGGAAACATCCAAGTGGTGGTTTTAATTTCCAACCCGTCTCTGGCCAACATCTGTTGATCACGCCAGCTTAACTTCCAACTAGTTTCTGGCTAACTTCCTCTCAGCAGGACACCGAACTGAAGTGAGCTGTTGCAGATTTTAGCATCAATATGTCACTTTCACATGTGTTACTTGGTAATTACCACAATTTAGGGACCTGTAAAATGAAGTGCAACTGAGAAATTCACTTTATTTGGTTAGAAAAGGGTGTGTGTGTGTGTGTGTGTGTGTGTGTGTGTGTGTGTGTGTGTGTGTGTGTCATGTGCAGCTCTGCGTCAACAAAAGGCTTACGTGCAGTGAAGTAATGATGGGGGTCAAACAGCTACATTAACATTGTCGGACATTTTTAATAACATTTCATAAAACGTACGACAGCTTACGCGTCCGGGAGCACGACATCAGCTTAAAGCGCCACACGGTATTATCTCAACACATGCCTAGCAGCTGACAACCGAACACACACACACACAAACACACACTCTTACTGAAGAAACACAGGGGTTAACACAAATTGGACAAATTCCAAACTGAACCACGAGGTCAAGCCAATCCACTTACTCACAATCAAGGTCTGAGTAGATTCAAAAAAGCTTGGGATGTTTTTGGAAGCTTTGAAAAAAAAAACAGCATGATGATGTTTTATTGCACTTCTCGATCAATTTTGTTTTTAAATCACATGGATAAATGGTGAAAAGCACACAGTGTGAGCCGGGTCATAAAATCTAATAGGATTTTTTCACTTGAACATTGGCAGTTAACATCGGTGCCTTTGGTGTCAGCGCCTTCAACGCGAAGAGCAAGGACTCTCTCTTTAAAGCTGATTGTTACCGCCAGGAATCAACAACCGCACACATACAGAGAGAAATCCATCACACGGGAAGGAAAGATACCAATTTGTCCACTGACAGCAGCTCTCGACAGACCAGAAGGTAACGCAGCGAGGAACTGCGATCCTGTTTAAGCGAGAGAAAGAACTCGTCTACTATTTGATTCACTGTTGAATCACTCCACCACTCAGAACTGGCACGCACTCAAAAGTAATTCTGGGAAGTGTAGGGAGTCAATAATTAAAGTACATGAGTCGGGTTGAGGGAAAGAGGGTACAAGTAAATCAGTGTCCTTGATCATTACGGTTTTATGAAACATAAGAGCGGAAACGCTTTCCGGGATGAAATCTTCCACTAAACCGTGCTACATAATGATGCAGAAGGTGGCTAAAAATAAGAGAGGAAGAGCCAAGTTGATGGAACCGCATCACATCCTACACTTGGCTGGTGGGCTGCCAGGTTGTGGTTTGTGTCAAGGCAAAAGCCCGATTAAGATTTTAACAGCTTCCTCTTTTATTCTGGAACTGTCAGAATCTGTGGTCGGTGTGTCTAACAGCTAAACGATGAAGAGGACGACAGGAGCGATGATGGAATTCATGTTTGTGGTCGAGAGTCTAGACCTCGGCTGTGGTACCAAATAACTGGTGTTATGTTTGACGTTCTCGCCGTGGTAGAAGAGGGTAAAATCAACCCGACACCTTCCAAAACTCCTTCGTATTTGCTCGGACATGCACTCACTATCGGTCGCCAACACGAGAGCCCAAAGAGCCAAAAGTGATGTCTTCAAATCGCCTCTATTGTCCAACTCAACAGTCTAGAAACACAAAGATGAAGAAAAGCAGCAAACCCTCACATTTAAGAAGCTGGTAACAGTAAAATGTTTTACAACTCTGCTTGAGAAAAGACTGAAACGTAGATCTGAGTATTAAACTTTTAAACCTTCGTGCCACCGTCCAAAATGTCTTTTCATTAGATGCCACATTCCAACACCTAAGGAGTTGATCTCATCAGCGTCAGTGAGCCAATAAGCACGCAGATTGCTTGTCATGCCGCGATGAAACAGCGCTGGTGATTGGCTGCCTCGAGTGTAATGCAATCTTTTGTTAGAACAGATTTAAAAACAAAATAAGTATTGCTCAGGAACTGGAACAGAAACATTTTAGACAGTAGCAGGTCGGACTGAGACAAGACGAACACAAAGGGGACTGGATGAGAGCTGGTCCAGCTCTGGTTATCGAGTGAATCCTGGTCTGTCCTGACTAGCATGGTGCTGTAAGTCTGGCACGATTTGAAAGCTACCACTACTGAGCCGAGCTCGTCTCCTTCGCCTGTAACTCCCGTCCCATACCGGTCGAAACTGCCCGACCAGCTGTGGCATGTGATTCTATCAGGGCTCGTGTTTGTTTAATGCCCCGCATCACCTCCTGTCCTGTTCACACAAGCGATGTCATCCGACCCGGCTACAACAGGATTTCCTCTTAGACACACACACACACACACACACACACACACACACGGATATACACACTCCAGTAGACTGCAACCGGCTGTGGTGGATGTACAGCAGGAACAAGAGAGAGAAACATTCACGCAAAAAACATAAAATACCAACTCACATCAGTTTCATGCGTATAACATTGTAGAATATTTCAAATGGAGGCCACGTCTTTGTAAACAGAAGCTGAGGGCATATTCACGAGGTCGAGTGTTGCTTATTAAGCAGATTTCAAGCCAGTCATCTTATTGGTGGAGCTGAGCCGACAATAAACCCTCCATACATCTGGTTTATTAGCTGATTATTCAGGAAACCAAGGCGACGTTCCTCATTTCCTGCAGGGGAAGTGCGGCCGATGACCCTGAACCGCTACGTGTTCTTCTTCAAGAACATACGTGTTCATTCAATCAACCGACTCTTGAGTCGCCTCGAACGACTTTGGACAAACAGAGAGCAACTGAGGCTGCGGGAGATTACAGATCTGCACGCGTTCAGCTCGATTCATATCTCGCTGATGAGGGTTCGGTCGACGCCTCGCGTGTTTTCCGCGCCGACTGATAAGAAAGTTCCTCTCGTTGTTATATCGAAACTGTAAATCCGCTGAACTCCACTAACATTTACAGAGACGATGTCTTTACTGCTGAAGTCCTGACGCCCTGCGTTCAGCTTACACTTTCAAATAGATTTAAACCCAGAACACCACCCGAGGCCTCGCAGCCACTGACACATCCGCCCCCTCACCGCGCTGAGAGATTGCTGCTCCGGCTGTCCCTCCATCTTCCCGCCTGTCTAACCCTGACACGGTGTTAGATAGGCAAGTTTGTCAGTCGTCCGTCTTATACGCGTCTGATGGAGCAGATATACTTTGGTTTAAATCAGTGCAGCTCTCTGCACTGGCAGCATAACTGCAAACCAAAGTGTCTCTTTAATGCGCCGTACGGAGAGCGGCGCTGCGAATGACAGCTGAGCACGTTATCAGTTAGAAAAAGTCCGTCACACTTCCATCATCTGACTTCTAAATAAAAATAAATAAACAAACACGTCTGTTTATTTATGAGGACTCACAATGAAACATGGTGCGCCACTGCAAACACATTTTTGATTAACCTGTTGATCATTTTCTCAATTCATGTATTAGTTGTTTGGTTTAGAAACGTCATAAAAAAGGGGGAGAAATGTTTTTTTTTTTCCACAACTAAAGACGATCATCCACATTTAAAGGGTAAATTCACCCAAAACTTTTAAATCCAGTCTTTATCTAATTCGCCCAGAGGCGATGGAAAGTCGGGGAAAGTTCTGCAGTCCGCAAAAACATTTTTTACAGCAGCTTTGCAGTAAAACAGCATTCTGCTTCTAAACATCTGTAGCAGATGGGGACCTGTTAGGCCCGCGTTGTTCAAGTCTCCTGGATCAATTTGAAAGAACTTTATTGACACCTCTGACGCGCGGTGAAGCTTGTGAACCGACATCTGACGGGATGTGTGCTAAGGCTTTTAGCTTAGAAGCTACAGGGAAGACTTCGGTTTCAAATGGATGTAGATATAATTCAAAATCAATTTGGGAGCTCAGGGCTTCTAGAGACTTGGATTGCTCCAGACAGGCTGTTTGGAGTGATCCAAAGTTTATTATCAGGAGTTTTATTACCTTTTAAAACAAGTTCCCAGCTGCTTCAGTTCTGTAGGTGAATTCTACAACTTTGTTTTGCCGTGAAGCTCCAGAAATGTTTAGTCGGACTGCGAAAACGTCATATGGATGAGCAAATAATGGCTGAATTATCTTAAAGAAATCCTTTGAGAAGCTGAAATCACAGAATTTAGACTTGAAGAGCAGACAAATGGTCCATAGAAACGTTTGCCGTTCGCTTTAATAGTTGACATCTAGAACTACTTCCATGAGGGCATCGGTGTTTAAATCTACTGACAGTTGGATCGATTCCCTTAAAGCTGCCCTAAAGGACTTCGAAACTGCTTTTAAAGCCTTCACTCACACAAGCAAAGAGTAGATACCGGGCTGTCTAATCGGTCCTTATCTACTGTGTATCTGTTTTAGTTCAGCTGCATCGGCTGACCCGACCGGCCTGACAGGCAGTTTCATCGAATCCCAGCCTCGCTCAGATGTTCAGGCACCGTCAGTGTTTATCTTGCTCAACCGATCCTTCAAATAAACGGTAATTTGCGGTATTGGAAATGCTTCATCCCATTCTCCGACTTAATATATCTTAAAACTACATAAGAGCAGACGATCAGCTGCTTAACCAGGCCGTAAATCTACATTCTGTCTGCTGAAAGAGTTTTTTCCCCAATTAGTTTCAAAATCAAAATCCCCAGCTTTTGTTGCAGGGAGCTCACAGCTCCTCCAAATTAAAGCTTGTCGTGTCTTTTGGACAAAGCGTGGGCTCTCCAGGTTTAACACGCTTGAGATTTTACAATGCATTACATCAATATGAAAATAGCTGGAGGCAGAGTTTCCCCAGAGTTTCTCCCACATTATCTGATGTAATGCTGCCTGCACCCTTTGAGCTCGTCGCTGTGTTACTCACACTGTGGATTTGCGTTTGAGTGGGAGAGAAGCACATCCCCTGTGATCACAGCCGACGAAGTGTCGAGCTCTGGGTTAGATGTTAGCTGTCGAACACATTCTGCAGTGACCCGGGACATGAAACAGCCCCGAGGCCACGTCTGGCTTGAGTGCGCGATCCAATCGAGCCGGGAAGGTCGTGACGAAGTGAAATCAGAATTCAACAGCGGCGTGATCTTCATGGAGAGCAAAACAGTCCTCAGCGATTCTAAAATACCTGCTCACGTTGAAATCACACATGACTCATTCTGAGGGTGTGAAGCTCGGTCTGTTCCACCAGAGCTGAAGGCATCGAAACAGTGATGGAGCCGACGTTTATTTAAGAAAAACAAAAGTCAATACTTCCTCTCTTTTTAACAAGACATGTTCTGTTCATTCTCTGGTTCCTTCATTAGCATTGAGCGTCTTGCTGTTGTTGACAGTGAAGGTGAACTAAAGTAACTGAAATTAACCCAGAACAGAGCTGTTTACACTCTGTATTATTCATATGAGGTGTTTTGACAGTGTTGAAAATTAAATTACCCGTGTGGTTGATAATATAAAAGTCATTTGAATCAAGGCTGTGTTGCATTATTTATAGATTTATACACGACGCTGAACTCGACTTAGTTTGACGACTTCTGCATTCGTGGGTGTATACGCACACTTGTGAATGAGATAAGTTGTGTGTTACAATCGAAGGGCATTCTGAATTTATTTTTGAGAGATAGCTCAGTTATGGCTTCATTAGAAAGCTCCAGTTTCTTCACCTTCTCCGACTGCAGCAGATAAAGATCCCACTGCCGGCGCTGCACTGAAGGCTTTCCATGATGAATTGAGGCTCCGGAAAGCTCAGAAAGTAACATGCTTTTGGATCTTATTTCCTTTTACTTGCGATATGGCAAAAGCTCACAGCGATATCCAACTTGAACTTATTGATCGTCAATTTGATACACTGCTGGCAGAGCGTGCTGGATGTGTATCTCTGCGGAAACTCTATTAATATTCTCTGAGCGCGGCGCGGTCCACAGTTAAGGAGACGCGCTCGGCGGAAGCTCGCCGTCTTCAGGTCGACATATATTTGAATTGACGACCTCGGTGAAGGAAATGAAGAAGACGTTTATGAGATAAACATCCGTCAGCCGTGCACATACACACGTCTGCAAATCCATCTGACCTGTAGGCTTCATTTCTCCTCTAAGTTAAAAAGACCAGTCTGTCACAGCTTGTGTCACGTAAACTATTCATACTGACTGCGTCCATGTTGAAATGCTGACTTGTACACAATTGAAGGCTCAATAACGAGAAGCTGCGAACGCCTAATTGTACCCTGAAAGCCTCCAGCTGTAATCTACGCTTTTTCCTATTGGCTTTAATACTCAGAGACTTTATTGTGTGACCGTGAGCGAGTTGACAAAACACGCATTTGTTTAACCAGAAAGTATAATTACACAATATCAGCCTGTCACTGCTTCCTGTGGAGAAATACACAGAGTCAACAGATCAGAGCTGACATGTTTTGATATTTTGGAAAATCCCATTATGTGCAGCATGCGACTGCTGCAACAGTGTCTGAAGCGAGATGAAGACATTTCGAGTTTGTTGGCACATCTCCAGTTTTACTCATGCGGATCAGTTTCCTGGTCCTGCTGAGTACCATTCGGCTGTATACCGTCCTCTGTGGCTCCGGAGGGAGCTTTTCAAAGTTAGAGGAAGTGACCTTGATAATGTAATCAGGGTTATCGTGGTCGACTTGGCTCCTAGTCTTTAAAATTTATGAGAGAAAGTATGTTTTTTCCAAGGACGTGGGTGTTTAGCAGGCACAGAGGGTCTGATGAACTGTGCTTTTAAGTTGCATTATGAGAGCTGTGATATCAAAGGTCTTGTAGGCAGGAAGCGGAGTGAAAGTCAGAAGTGGCCTCTGCAACTCTGATGTTTAAATTTTCTAGCAGAGTGGCTCGAGGGACGACAATGTCAATCGGTCAGTCCAGCACTTGGATTCAGGCCAAAATACATCAACAAATATTGACGGCAGTGGCATGACATTTGGTACAGATGTTCGTGGCCCCAGGACGATGGATCCTACCAAGTATTGCTAGGATTCAACGTCTTGTTCTTTCCTCCAGTCCCACCAACAGGTTGATTTTCTAACCTTTGGCAAAATGTCTTAAGAGCTACTGGACGGATTGGTCCACAACGCAAAGATATTCAGTTTATTGCCACAGATGAGTAGAGAAACTAAAACATATTCACAGCTCGCCTGAAGCTAGAATTTCAAACTCCTAAGCTCATTAATCTATTATCCAAATAGTTGGCGATAAATCTAACAGTATGAAAACTAAACAGTTTTTCTTATTATTCATTCCAGCTTCAGATGGGCTGCAATTTTATTTGGCACAGATATTCTTGGTGCCCAGAGGATGAACCCTACCAACTATTGTTAGGATTCATTGTCTTGTTTTTTACTCCAGTCCCACCAATGGGTTGATTTTCTAACCTTTGGCAAAATACCTCAAGAGCTACTGGACGGATCGAAGCCTGCAACTAACATTTATTTTAATTGTTCATTATTTTCTCGATTGATCGTGTAGTTGTTCGGTCTGTAAAATGTCAGAAAATGTCAACCGGTAACAGCCCAAGATGACGTCCTAAAATGTTTTATTCGGTCCAAAGATATTCAGTTTATCGCCACAGATGAATAGAGAAACTAAAACATATTCACAGCTCGCCTGAAGCTAGAATTTCAAACTCTTAAGCTCATTAATCTATTATCCAAATAGTTGGTGATAAATCTAACAGTATGAAAACTTAACAATTATTCTGATTACTCATTCCAACTTCAGATGGGCTGCAATTTTATTTGGCACAGATATTCTTGGTGCCCAGAAGATGAACCCGAACGACTTTGGGGATATTTTGAACTTCATCTAGCGCCACAGGAACGAAAAGGTTATAAATTATCCAATGTACAAGGTACATTTACCCTTTTATTTATTTTATCCTGTGAAGTAAACTTAAACATAAACTTGAAGGATTGTGTTCCCACTCCCCTCAGGGTGAAATGTGACCACTTTAATCACTTAACTTTTTATTCTGCACCATCTTTTAACACCCTAAAATAAGAAGGTAAAAAGTGTTTCCTGTTTAGCATCAGCATTTCCATAGTAAAGTCAGCATGCTGTATCTCCAACACTGCATTGCCGGAGTGCCCCTTTTAGAATTAAGGGTGTTAAATTCAACAGCACAATGAGTGTCATGTCTACTTCTATACAACCTACATATATCTTTCTAAGTGACAAAACAATCTCACTGCAAGACCCGTTTAGCAGCTGTTCCCGAGCAATCGATCGTATCACATGATCGTTCTCAGCAGATGGATTTTACCATCAAATTGCAGGTGTGCGGAGATCAATTCCTTCTGAGCTCTTTAAGGATTTCTCCCCAATGTTGTTTTCAAGGGTTTGATTGAAAATTCATCCTTTACCTTGAAACAAGCAGCAGGGGAAAAAAAAACATCTCTTCACTTTTTATGTGTTTTTACATCATATGTAAAAACAGCTCACGACTGGAAGCAGACAGTCGAGAAATGATGCATCCAAAACTTGAAAACTGTCGTTCTTCAGTAAATATATGAGGATTTGTTTCTTCATCAGTAAATAATTGAGGATTTGTTTTCAGATGTTTTTCTTTATTCATATCATTTTCAGACTTAATTGAAAACACACTTATTGAATCACTTGAATTTGGGGAGAAAACAATCCCAGACCAGCGCGCCTCACTCCGGCTGACTTCATCAGAGACCTCCCCGAACAATACAATCCCAATATTGTATCACAATGCTCGGGCCGACAAACAATAACAGCGCATATTTTTCTGTTTTCTGCAAGATCTGCAGCTCGATATCACCCACTTTACTCCACATTTCATTTGATTATATCAGGACAGTAAAGACCGAGGCAATATCTCTCAGCACAAGAATCAATTATGCAAATAAACAAAACAAACCCGTCGTCCTCGGCCTCAGACACTGCGAGTACACTTTGAGGGATTATTCTAAACAAGGAGTCGTGTTGTGATCCCGCTGATTAAGCCATCATGCTTGTAGTTAGCCAAACAATAAAGACTCCATTAAGTTGGAGAGAATTGAGCAACCGGAGCGAGAGATGGAGTGGAGAACGAAAAAATATAGAGAAATCAATCCAAATGTGGTTGCTGCACGTTGTCGACATCACCGGCCACGTGGTCACTCCAGCTTCTGCACCGCCTCGTATCTCTGCGGCGCTCGAAGCACGGAGGGCGTTTTTGCCGAGCGGGTTTAAAAGCAGCCGCGCTGACAGGATAATGACTACTATTACAAAATGGCAGCTGACAAGAAAGCGAAACCTATTAGGGTACATTATTGAAATTGAGACTATTAGCCGTCATCAGGACCTTTTTTCAGCTGCAGAAATAGCCGCGTTTTAAAGAGACGTTCACCTGCGCTTCAGAAATATTTACGTGTGAATATGAAAGAATGACTATTGTGCAGGAAATTGAGATTTAATGGCGTTGGGGAATAAGACCTGACATGTTTGCTCTCTCTCGTTTTCTGGCCCTCACACAGTAAAACACTCTCACAAACACTCGCACACATCCGACCTCGTCACCAGCCTTCTCTCCTTCCCCTGAAATCCCCTTTTTCTTTCTTTGCTTCGTCCTCGTCTCCTTGAATCTTTTGTCTCTCGGAGTCTTTCAGTTTCCGTCTCACATTTGTTCGAGCTCCCACTTGACACCTGTTTCCGCCTCGCTCTCTCAATATCTCACTCCTCTCATCGCTTGTTCTCTCCGGAATTTCATCACTTTGGCTCATTAAGGAAAAGTTGTTGACACTTTTCCCGTAACTTTTTTCTCTCTTCTCTTCTCTCCCCTCCTCCTCTCCCGTTACCACCGTTACCACTCCGACCTCTTTACCCGAGTCCCTCTGTTTCTCGGTCTCTTCCCATAATAAGGCAGCGCCGCTTTCTCTCTCGGTCTTTCTTCTACCCGCCTTGTCTCTGCTCGTCACTCAGCGTCTTCCTCGTCCTCACGCCTACTTACCTGCGCTACACTGTCTGCGTTTTTTTTATCTTTCCATCTCAGTGACGGCTCCATAAACTTACTAGAAAAATGGGATTTCAGTCATGTTTTGCTTGCAGTATCTGACGTACTGTATTTGTGGTTGGAACTATGTTTTGGCGAGAGAGCTTTTCGACTTTCGAGCCGAGCGTTGGGCGTATTTTACCGAACTAATATTTCGTCGCCCCGTTCTTGTTTGAACTTCATGAATTAATGCTCGCCTAATTAAGTTTCACAGCCTGCAGGTGCAACCTGAAAACAAGCTAAGCAGCTAAAGATATCAGGCACTGATCAGATATGAGGCTTAATAAACAGGTGCCACCTCGTTATCTCACACCTTATTTTAACACCAGCGACATGTAGCTCTAAAAATTCAAGATGTTTAATTAAGTTGATAAGCCTTTACCTTTATTTTGTATTATTTTATGGAGATTCAGACTTTGACACTGAGACCAAGAAGACTCCTCACTCTGTCGGTCTTGTAAATGTACAGAAACACAGGCGCAGTTGGCTCATGAACGTAAAGAGCCGTTTCTATAATCAGCCACACAACATGTTCAGGTACAAACATGGGCGATGTTTAGCTTATCATGCTAACCTGCTAGCTCCAGACATGTGTCCTTCCCCATCCCCGGCCTATAAACCTCCTCATCCTGCTGGTGGTGTAACAACCAGTCTTTGGTGCTAATAGGACCGCTAGCTGCACTGCTAGCGGAGCTAATTAGCTAACAACAGCTGCAGTTATGAGCTGGTGGAAGTGCTGCCTCCTATTTCTTTGACTCTGACAGGTGGCCAAAACCTTTAATTAGACGATAGCTAGTCAATAATGTGGCCTTATGTACTAACATATTGATAATTAGCTACAGCTGATATGATTTGAAATCAATGTCAGCTGAGAGTCTTAATAAGAGGCCTGCTACAGGAATGTTTTGGACATTGTTGTCTGTTGGAGGGCGTTCCACCATTATTATCTGGCCAAAAAACCTACATGAGACAAAGGAAAGCAGCACATCCTCGAAGCCAGTGATCCAAACAGTTTTACTGATGACGGACTTGGAAAAAGAGATTTGTTACTGTTGGATCTTAGTGAACGTGGACGTTCTGCCAACCTGGAGCGAGACACCAGCTGGAACCAGCCATCACAACCGAACTCTACTTGAACTATCAGAAAATGTAGTATTCTTTTCAATTACTGCCACCAGAAAGCGACGTCCCAGTAAACACGACTCTCTGAACAAGCACACACTGAATATTAACTGTGAGAGACAGAAGCCAGTTAGAATCTGCCGCCCATGATGTTTCATTACGAGAAAGGGAATGTGATATTTGAGGGTGCACAGTGTGATGTGGAGAAGAGGCTAACAAGGTGAAAAGGACAGTCGTGTCTTATTTCACTGAGACTTCGGCCTCTCTCCCTCCGCCTGTCACTTCACGTCTGTCTCATTTCGTCTCCGCGGGCGACACATTCCCTCGTTCCCGCACATCCTCACACATTCCCACACACACACACCGTCTCCTCTTCCTCTGCCTCCAAACTCGACGACAGCTCGTGTATTTCATTAGCAGTGAACTCCCCTGGATCTCCTCTTCTGTTAACACATTTCTCACTCCTCTTTCTCCTCCTGCCGCTGTGATTTCTTTAGGTTCACCTCCTCCTTTCCTGCTGTGATCACATCCTTTGTTCTTGTTTCCAACACATCAACTCTCCCCACTCTTCACATTCAATATACATATATTAACATTTATATACTGTATACTATAGGTCGACTGATAATAGGCCAGGCCGGTTATCGGTAACTAGTAATTTAAAGGCTATTACACATTGAAGAGTGCTACCTGGTCTTGGGGAGTCCTGTGGAGTCCGGTGGCCAAGTTGCATTGTGGGTAGTGTAGGCACCAGGTTTTAAAGAATGTGTGGATTAAAAAAAACGTGATATCTGGTGCTGCTGTGTCGATTTTAAGTATTCGTATTCCATAATTAGTCGTAAAAGTGTTTTTTCAGACCACTTTTCAAAACCTGGAGCATACATTACCCACAATGCAAATCAGCTGGAATAAATGCAGTTTCCTCTGGAGCCACAAAGGGATTGATACTACTTTTAGTACTTCCCAAGACCTGTGAACACACCTCAGTGTATAAAATTGATACTGCTCATCATGCACGTTTCTTTTGTGTTTTTTAGAATTAATTTTCTGTGTTTGTGCAGACAAAGCTTCAGTCTGCTCGGATACCAATCGAGTTCATTGTGTCATAGCTTTCCAGCGCTGGCTGAATATTCTGCCCCTGGCGACTTCAGGGTCGACGTCTGGTTCCAGCTGGTAGCTGGCTGCACTGTTTTATTTTGCAAACTGAAAAAACAGCCTCCACAGATACAATCGTGACTTTCAGTTTTGTTGTCTGCTCTCATATCAGCGCTGCTCGGTGGACGTCACGTGGCGACAACAGGGGGAGCAAAAAAAAACTCACCGCGAAGATGTAATCTCCCAAAAGCACCTTAAAAACTTTACTGCCACATCCTCGCCTCTTTATTGAGAGTGCTTTGTTAGCTGACACAGCAATAATCATCATGAATTATTTACTTTGAGAGCACACAACAGACAGAATGAAATATCTGACCGTACACATCATCCGTTGTAAAACAAAAGCCTGAATGTTGTCAACATCCTCCTGACAGAAAAGTCTCTGCTTTGAAGATCAGGTTGGAAAGTTTGTGCAGATGAGATCTACCCACCCGTGGCTGACCTTGCAGAGGTGGCTCACGCTTTTATATTACATTGTTTGTAATTCTCTTCCTATCTGATTCAGTCGCATTCATCTATCTTGTCTGCAATGACCCGAGAAACGCGGCACAAAGACTGTGAAAAAGAGACGTTCGTATTTTTCCTGACATCGGCCTCAGTGCAGCGGCTGCTTGTGCATTTTGAGGAGGTCCTCCAGAGAAAAACAAACAGCCTCAGGTTGTACTTTGTGTGTTTTTTTTTTTTTTTGTTTTAATCTAGCATCTTAAATCAAGCAGAGTTTCCGATGAAAGTCAAAGCAGGGATGTTCTTGTATCAGTGCAAATAGAGAGCTGATTTCAGGGTGAATGGATAAGTGTTCACAGTGCAACAGTGACCATTTTGAGATCCGCTTTGAAATTTGCATCAAGGACATTTCAATAACAGCTATATTATCACTGATGTCAGGCTTCTTCAATCATTTAAGTCCTTACGATGTAGACTAGATCATTTTTTTAAAGCTCCAATATCGGAGAAAGCGAGATTTTCACGTTTATTTTTACTATACCACAAGTGTAGGTGCTGTACCATACTATGTTACCACATGCACACAGCCAGTATTCAGAAAATATACCTTCAGTTGAGCCATCAGGACTTCCGTAACATTGTGATTTCACCTGCTCAGGCCTGAAGGAGCTGACCAATTAGAGTAGACTGGGCATTTGAGGAAGGGGGGGGGGCCTTAAAGAGACAGGAGCGTTCAGACAGACGCTGCAGCACCTCCAAGTCTGAGAGGAATAACACGTTTTTTTTCACATTAAAGCAAGGAAACACTTTGTAGTAGACGCTCAAAGCGAAAAAAAGTGAAAGCAGAATACTCCAACAGGCTTTCTAGCCGGGATTTCGGCCAAATATTTCTTCAAGTGATATCAAATGTTCATATTGAAGGAAGAGATTTAACTTCCTTGCCACACCTTACTTCCTTCCTTCTTGAGCTTAGATTCCACGTAGTGTTCAAAAGTGAACTTCCATGCACAGATCCACAGGCTGGGAACTGCACCCAAGTCCTGGCTCTTCTTGCTTCTATTGTATTTTGTGCACTGATGATCCTTTCTGCTCCCACACAGACTTCATTTTGGTGGTTGCATGTCTTTTAAACGTCAGCTGCGAACAGATACATCAACATGTTTCTGGGCTTTCGACGAAAGTTTGACGAAAGATTCAATTCTTCACTAACAAACTTTTTCAGCATCTGTCAAATGTGTTTACAGTTAACAAAGCATTGACTTTCTAATTAACCCAGCACTGATTTCTTGATGTTAAAATGTCAAATAAAGCACGATTCCCAACACAATCCACCCACCATCGCATCCAAACAAACACAAATGTGACCACACCAACTAATTAGGGTTTAACGAAACAATAGTTTTTATCACAGTAACGACAGGGGTGGTTAATTTTAGCTCAAAAACATCGTCCTTACCGCTAAAAAGCCTTCGACAAGAGAACATAAAGAACACTCACACCTCATTAAAATGAGCACCTGGGTGTTGTTATCACAGCTGAAACCAAATGACAGGCGTCTTTAAACAGTTCCTGCATCAGCCAGCCATGATCACAATCATCATCACTGCCTCCACGCAGCATGTGGGCGGATGTGTGTGTGTGTGTGTGTGTGTGTGTGTGTGTGTCTGTGTGTGTGTGTGTGTGTGTGTGTGTGTGTGCACGCGCATGTGTGTGTGTCCTTAACCTTTTGCCACAGTTCAGTGTGACACTCTAAATACAGATTCCACATCAGTGACAGCAGATCTCGAAAGAGCTCAGGAAGCGCTTTGCGACATGGGAAAACAGACAGGGCGTGTGTGTGTGTGTGTGTGTGTGTGTGTGTGTGTGTGCGCGTGTGTGTGTGTGTCACTGTGAAACAAAGATCTCTTTTCCAGCTCGGGCGTCTTGTTCTGATTGCTAATTAGCTGCTTGTCAACAGTCATTCCTGTGTGCTCTCCTGTCACCGCTGTGGCACGCACACACAATCACCGGGACGGACACACAAACCAGGAAACGCGCAGGTAGACACACTTTTTATTGGATGCGGGTATACGCACATGCACGGTGCAGCTGGAAACACACACGATGATAATGAAAAGAGCTGCAAACAATCAACTGCTCTGCTATTTTGCTATATTTTTTTGTTTGTTTTTTTCAAATTATTGCTTTAATGTTGCATATAATGTAACAGAAAGTGAAACATATCATGAAAAGTCATCTTAAATTTCATAATTTGTCCCTGAAATAGTCCGAAACTCAAAAATATGCAACTGACAATGTGTGAAACAGATCGATAAGACACGAAGCAGCAGCTCCTGTTCAGATAGGAGAAGCTGTTACCATCAAATGTTAACGCTTTTTTTTTGCCTCATGCATGACCAACAGGATTAACCCATCATGAGAATTATAGACAATGAATTTTCAGTCAATCAACTAATTGATCAATCAACAAATTGTTTCAGCAAATTCACCAAAAATTACACAAAACACTGAGTCTATCTGTGACACGCAGGGGGAGAGAAATGAAGCTACGTCTCATTTCAGAGTTTCTGGTTTTCTTCTCCTCCCGCCTCCATCAACCACACACACACACACACACACACACACATGCAGACACACACACACACACACACACACACACACACACACTAACACACAGCAGCCCCCGCTCGGCACGTACAGTGTATCTAATGAGGTGTGGTATAGTCACCTGGCCTAATAGAACAGTCACAGTGTGTTATTCCGAGGTCTGCCGGAGCTTCCTCACTCACTAAACACTTTGCTCTGCTGTCGTCTGCAGGGTGTCAAATCACCAGGCAGACTCGGCACACGTGCTGATGCATTTTCACTGCAGCTGCTCGTGCTTCGCTGCATTCAAAACAAAAGCGATTCCCAGCTGGTGTGTGTTGGAATCATTATGCAGGTTCAGCTGGGAAAACCAACAAAGGAGACACGGTCGGTCAGAGACTTTAAAACCTCTCACTTAGGGATTTGGTGACGCGGCCTTACGATGATATTGTGATTCGTATCTCTACATATTGACCTCTCGGAGTGAAGTGCGCCGTTACGTTACACAATTAGCAGAAGGAGTAACGTTCAGGAGGTGCTCGTTGTATATGGAGGTGAACAGCTGGGGCGTCACTAATCATGCATCTATTTGACATCATCTACTAGAAACATCTGTAGAAATTGGTGAAGAAAAGCAGATTACTTCGGCTTACGGCCTCAAACACGTTGTCTCAAAGCATGCTGGGAAACTCCACCTACCTACCCCCAACACACTACTGTACCACAACTTTCTCCACACTTATCAGTGATGCTACGGTTAGTTTAGTGACACCTTTACTGTTAGAAGTCTCTCTTTCAACTACAGTAGATTGTTAATTCCCAATATTCAGTGCGTCACTGTAAAATACATGAAATAACTGCACTGTGAACGACCTGTAAAAACATATATATGGTAGTTTATTGGCGTTTACGGTAAGTAACTGTAATATGTTGCTTTTCAGTGTTTTCAAAATGACCTGTATGACTGCTGTGGAGACGCTGTAATGTTTTCTGATCTGGTGTGGTGAACGTTTAGGTCGTAGAGAGGTCGCGGGCAGAGTTGGGGAAAATTGGCGCCATTGTTACGAATAAAATCAACACGGACCAGTCGATGTTACATGCTTTGTACAGCCAATCCTCCACCTCGACCTTTTTCTCTCTGAGAGGTTTTTGTAGCCAGAAATTACTTCTGACTCGGCTCCACAGAGAGAGGAGTCATTATTTCTACGACTGTAAAAGGTTTTTTGTCAAGAAAAGTAAATGCAAGTCGTTTTCAGCGTTTGACCAGATGAGCAGAGCGATTTCTCTGAGGGCAGTTTTCAAACGTTTGGTTCACTCCAGTGCCCATAACTGCATGGATGGATTCTCCCATCATCTTTGTAAAAAAAAAAAAAAAAAAATGTATACTGTGTAAATGTCAGAAGTGAGATTTCTTTCTTTTTTCTGCCAACAATCAACTGGACTGATGAAAGAGAGAAAGCAGTCGGAGGGTTTTGGATCCTGAAGCCCTCTCAGCGTCCTCCGTACTCTGCCTCCCACATTTCTGACTTCCATAATTACTGGAGCAGAAAATACAAAACGACAAGAAGACTGTTACTTTTATGTAAATGTAAAGAAAGCTAACACCTCCAGCCAGGTGCTGTTGATGCCGCCAAGCAGCTTCCTCTGCAGGTAATTAAGAATCACATGATGTTATTTTAAACTCTGCAACCTTCAGATGTGCCACCTCTGTGCACGCCGGAAGAAGGGGAAGAAAAATGCACCTGCGGGGCCGGTGGCCCATTTAAATCACAGCTGCCGTTCTGTTGTAACCTATTTTTTTTATGGAGTTTTTGCTTTGCTCAGTGTTGGACCGTAAACACTTACACTTAAAATGTCACAGGGTTCAGCTCTCAGTGCTGTTTAGCCAGAGGGGTCAGGTCTCCAGACGAGCTGCTCTGCAGCGCGTCACCAGCACAGAGTGAATCAATACCCGTTAAATCCAGCTGCTAAAATTCATAGCAGCAAAGTGTTCATTTTAATAACCTGTCCTCTTCAGAGGGACGGAATAAATAAAGGGCACATCTGCATAATGTTGCCCATTTCAAAATCACTGATACGGAACTAAATATTCCATTTGAAATTCAATTTGGCTCACCTGTTTTTTTTTTTGTTTTTTGTTTTTTTTACACCAACCACGAAATTCATGAGTTTGTGTTTTTTTTTTAAAAATGGCAAAAGTGTTTCAATGAGAGGTGACAAACATGTTAGGAAGTGTCACATATCTCACTTTGTAACTTGATTGTTTGTAGCATTTATTTATGCTATATTCTTCTGTTTAATATTTCAATCATCCAGGAGTCTTTCAAATGTTTCTGTGAATATGAGCTGTAATATTTGGCTGTTATTTGGAGCATTTATGTAGCATGTAGCTACAGTGTTATTACAATATTACATATTAGTCAATATTAGCCACACTGTAGTTAAAGTGTAGTAATAGGCATCTATCTTACATCTGAGCAATTCTAATTTAAAATGTTAATACGTACATAGTTGTCACATGCAGCTTAAAGGTGCAATGTGTCACAATTTTAATTTTAAACAGTCAAAATGTGAAGAAATGACAGTCGTGACATTTCATTCATCGAAGGCATCTTTTGGCTGCAGATGTATCTGAGGTTAGCATGCTAACCAGCTAGCTCCTAGCCCTCAGAACACCCACATTACGCCCGTGCTCCCAGCTTCCAGTCCGGGCAGAGTCAGCGTATACGGCCACTAGCTGCACAGCTACCTGAGCTAAGTGGCTAACAGCCGCTACAGTTAGCGGTTGCTCTGGTGACAAGCTTCCGCCTGTTTGTTTGGAGTGTCAATTCCACAGGTGAGCAATTCTTACATACTGCACCTTTAATTACGTACTCACGATTAAGAAACATAATTATTTCCTCTATTTTTATTTCACTCAAATCTCTGTATAGTTTGATATTTTTATAAACCTTCCAATGGGAGTTCATGTTGGTCATTTCATGAAATGTTTGCATGAGAAAAGGGTTTAATATCGTGTGTATTCTTTAGTCAGCTCACTTTGAGACGTTATAACGTGAATTAAAAGAGCCTTTAAGGAAACAGCTTGGTGGCTGGAAGAGGACATGTTGTTCCTCTGCACAGATGTGTACTGTATATATATTCTTCCTGTATTGAGACAAATGTCCTCGAATTTTACATAGCAGAAGTAGTTTTATTCTCAAAGACTACTGAAAGTCTCAACACCATAAAGTTTTCAATGTCCCTTTCAGACGGCGGAAAACTGAGAAAACCTTGATTCTTTTAAACTATCTCTCCGTCTGAGCACAAATGCATCAGCAGAAAAGGAATTTAATATCTGTTTTCTACTGCAGAGCTGAAACTTTGACTGTTTTCCTCAGTAAACATGCTGTCGGTTCACTTCTTTAGCTCTCACCTCTGACGCTTTATTGAGAAAAAGTGATGACAAGGTCACAAATCACTCTGCCGTGTCCGGTGCATTCCAGGAGTTCTTCTGTAACGATGATGTACTTGCCGTCTCTCTTTCTGAATTTTACTTTACACTTTGCACATTCCTACATTTCCCAGAAGTGAGAGAATGTGCCCGAACATGCCTCAGAGTCCTACACTTAAAGTTGGAGCATGAAGGACCGGAGACAGTGACAGCTGCAGCCAAGAGAGCGCTGATCTGGTGACGGCTGCAATGCATTCTGGTCAGCTGATGCATTTTGTTTGTTTAAAAGTGATTCATCTGGAGCTACAGGAGCTCAGACAGGGGGCTGATCGGCGGGTCGAGGGGAGAGAAAGGCCTGGACGGTAGCTGTAAGAACTAAACAAACACAGCATTAATGATTTACGTTTATTTATCGAAGCGTTCGACTGTTTTCCTACAACCATGAAAATCTTTTATCGATATCCTCCACTCGTTTTCGGTCACATACGGCCTCAATCAACCTCGCTCGTTTCAACATTTCATAACACAAACGCCCGCTTGCTTGTTGGGCTGACAGTAGTCATACGCCAAAATATTCAGACGGGCGGTCCTCATCAGAAACATCAAAAGAATCTGTGAAAGCAGCTTATTGCGACCCATCGAGAAGTTTCCTCCAGCGGCTGTAGCAGCTTTCACAGCAGTGGCGTACAGAGCAACACAGTCCACAGAGGGAGGAGGCCGAGTCGACCGAGCACAAGACTTTTAGCCAGGAGGCCGGTGTTTGTGTCCTGTGTGAAGCCAAAAGTCAACGGTGTAGTGAAGTTACATCACGTGTATAACAAGGCTGCAGTTACGTATGTAAAGCAGGAACAACTTAGATTTCCTGCCTAAACCAAACCAAACATTGGGCGCACAACAAAGGTCCGATTCGCCCGTCGCCGGCAGGCCGTCGCTGCGACAGTCACGTTGTTTTTGTGAATGACTTGCAATCGATATGCACGAAACTCCTACGTTTCAGACGTCACTGTAAAAAATGACGTCGCTCTCTCTCAGCAAGCAAGGGATACACAAGTAGCCTCACTGGAAAATAAATATTACACAAGATTTAGTTACAGATTATGATGATGAGTGACGAAGCTCTGGATTCTTGTTCCAGCAGGCTCAAAACTTAAGACCAGAGATTTTTTTTTTCTTTATTAACTGTTGCTGGTAGGAATATCTCACCAGAATATAATTTTCATATATATTTTTATATATATAAGAATCTATAGAGCTACTAATGTAATGAACCGACGGACTGTTCAGCCCTGCAGTGAGGTTCTAATGTAGAGAATCTGGGACATTCACCGATGAAGGGATAAAACTAAGGCTGAGCTTGTGTATGAGTATTATATATTATATAGTTATATAAAAACAAGAACTGCACATCGCAAATGTTAATCTCCACATCATTCCTCCACTGGGAATTTAAAACAACAACAACTGCAAACAAAAAGAAAATCTAAACAGAATTAAAGGGTCGAGTTGGACTTTTTTTTTTTTTTTTCTGGCTTTAAATCCTGAATATATCTAAATAAACTGCCCTCTGTGTGAGGGGTCTGACTGGTCCCGGGGCCAGCGATGTTAAAAATGTATGCACCCCAGCGACGCCATATGGCGCAAAGTACAATGAGGGCAGTTTAAACATTTAAATGCCCTCTGAGTGAAGGAGCACATGACTTCAGTTTGCGACCTGCGAGGCTGACATAAAGACTGGATTTAACCCTCCACTTGGCCGGATGATACAATCAGCAGGGATGAGGCTCAGTATGACTGTGTGTGTGTGTCTGTGTGTGCGTCTGTGTGTGTGTGTGTGTGTGTGTGTGTGTGCAGAAGCGTCAATGACTGTCAGGGTCATCGGCGGCAGAGTCCGTTGAGTGCAGTGTGTGGTGAGATGACACATTAGCCCATATTTGTTCACGTCGGAGCTCTTTCAGCTGAGCAGACTGAGCGATTGTTGTGTCGTCTAAAGCCGAGCTGCTACTTCAAGGCCACGAGGGGCTTTGCGGGGGCAACTGCGCGTTCAAAAACCCAAGCGTTTCAATAATAAAAAAAAAAAAACACAGGATCTCTGCTGTTTAAAAAAGCGAGCTGACACTTCAATACACTCCAGCAGAACATGTGAAAGCAGAGAAGTAGAGAAGAAAAGTTTCGGGTCTTTGGATTGAGCATACGAGCAGTTTCCGAGGGCAGGAACATCCATATCTGGTTCGTTTAAAGCAGAAATATCATTTCCTTTAAAGCGGGTGGCAGCAGGGTAGAAACATGCAAAGACAAGACAAACAAACACACACACAGTTTGAGGTACTTGCCGGGCAGAGGTGTAAAGATAACCGATACAAGCCTGTTACTCACTACCTCACCTCCCGATCACATCACACACCTGCTTCAGGCCATTCCAACACTGAGAGGATTGACCGGCGTGTCCTACATTGCCTTAAAATCTTTCCATCACTCTTTTCAGCCTTCAGAACAAACAGCGGGGAAATATAAATAAAGCTAAACGTGCCGGTGGCACCTCGAACCTCGCCAAAGGGCAACGTTGCTCCAAAGTTAGCTGGGGCAGCAGTCGACACAAGGCTGCGGGGTTAGAACAGCGGACCTCAAACTCCACCACTTCCAGGGCAAAACTATAACCAATCAAGAGCGCCGTTATACATTATTAATAACTACATTCCCCCCCGAGGTGAAAACGTAACATTCAGAAGCAAGACGCTGAACCAGGAGGAGCAGCGCTTCATTGAGAAATGATTTCTGCGCGGACGCCCGACAGATCCTTGATTTCTTGGGTCTGCACTTGATTCCCAAATCAAACATCCCCCATATACACCCCCTCAAAACATTATGTAACAGAGGTGGGATATTTCATAAAAAGAGTGCTTAAAATGTTGGTTTTCAACCAGTCAGGACCCCCGAGAGCGACACATTTCCAGGGGTCGTCAGATGGTTGTGAGGACTGGAGAATGCTGCCTGTACAGGTGGTATAATTCACCTTAAAATAGATTATACTGAGTGTTAAAATGTGCACGAAGTTCGACACACAAATGTTTTAGTTTACAGTGAGAGAGAGAACGACACCGCTGACACATGAACGTCTGACGAACAGGAAACGTCTCGACCTCGGTGCGTTAAGCGAGCGGACAGCGGAGCAGTTCGCTTTTTCTTTTCAAACAAGAGCTGATCATTTTATCTACATTCTGTTTATTAAATAAAAAAACAAATTAAAAAAAAAAAACAATAACTGACTGGCTCCATTCTGAGAGATTGTGAGCTAAACCTAATAAAGGCTTCATCATCATCATCTCGGAGTGAGTCATTAATCAATCAGCAGCGTTAGCCGGCAGCAGCCGAGAAAAAAAAAAACTACTCATCCAAGTCGGAGGAGTGCGAACACATGGATGAAGCTCGAGGCTCAATCCCAGCATGCATCTGCAGTCCGCTGAGCTTGAGTCACCCCTATTACGAAGCCAACTACCTGCTCTCTACACCGCTCGCTGCTAATTCACAGGACGCTGGCAAAAAAACAACGACAGGTAGATGACTAAGGCATATGGATGACTGTGGATCCGGAGCCTCTACAGTCTGTCTCGGCGGGTCAAAAATAAATATCCCGGCTGTTTATCTGGAACATTACAGAGGAAGCTTAATCATCAACGTAGAGCCGAGCAGATTCTTCAGAATATGATGTTGGAGGAAAAGGGCCAGCGATGAGTAAGCCGGAGTTCAGCCCGTGTATTGGCGGCCCAGACGGGATAATAACCTGTAAGTGAGCAAAAAAATCAAGTTTGTTTTGTTGTTTGTGCTGCTGACACACACACACACACACACACACACACACACACACAGGATGTGAGTGGGAACATTGGGCCGAGCCACACCGAGCACTTCCTGAGCTGACAGGGGAGCAGCAAGATTGGGATTGTTGAGCCTTGAGCTGCAACTATTGCAGTATTTTTCTCACGAAGTCATAATTGTTTAGCTGAGGAACCGATTCCAGCAACTCCAAAGGGCCACGCGCTTTAAAAAAACACTTGCGACTGGATGAACAATCCGTCTCTTATCAAAGATCGAGGAAACTTGAAAGCCAGTTCATAACTTTCTGCTCAAGCCAGCTGAGAGATGAGCAGAAGCATCTTTGTCATCAAGAAAGTCCATTAAAGCCTCTTTTGTGTATGAAAACTCTCCAGGTCTGATATGACTGATATCTGATATGAAGCAGCAATGTCGTTTTCTATTAAACACCTAAACCTCGACCGTAGCTGACTGGTTCAGTCGGCCTGGCGAGGTGGATTCAAAAGACTACGTGACGACAAGATCCCACAAATCCAGCTGCCTCGCGAGGTAAACCAGAACATTCTGATGGTATTGGATTTCAAATTATATTAAACACAGAAAAAAAAAAACACTCTGGGCTCTTGGAAAGTAAACCACTCATCGATTAATGGTGAAAAAAAAAAATGAGCAGACTAATCAATAATGAAGAATGATGAGTCGCAGCCCTGGTTGGAAGCTGCAGATACGTGGCATCATTTCCTTCGTTAATGACCTCGACAATTAACATATTCTCAAATTTGTTGCGGTTATTTTGTGAGACATAAACATTCCAGAATCGAATTTCAGATGTTTGTTAGAGACGAGAAGTTCTTGGTGTTAAACTTTCTATTTGACTAACTAAGCAGTTTGTGAAAAACAGGAGCGAAACCAACATGGACTCTTTTCTGAGCTTAATGAGCATCAAGCAAAGAAAAACTGAAATATAAAACAGAAAATAACCCGTGAGCCAGGCATGCAGATCTGATCATTTGTGATCTGGGTTTCTGAGGCCCTGAGGGGGAAAAAAAAAAAGGGTTCGGAGCTTCTGGTTTAGTGCTATCTTCAAACCCTCCGGCCACCTCAAAAACAATTTGAACATTTTCAGACAGGCCTGGCATGCAAAACATCCAGCGCAGCTGAATAGTGTGCTTTGCCTCGGTTAACTGGAATCAGGAGAGGTGGAGATAATCAGACAGCGCTTTTACAAATGGACACTTTTGAGTGAGGCTTTGAAATATTAATGGGGCGATGAGGCCGATGGAGGCAGCCTTTAATCTATGCCAATGCAAATGGACCCCAAGGTCACTAACACAGCACTGCAGCAGCCTCTGGCCAGGATAGATTGACAAGGAAAAAGCCTGTGAAATGGGGTCTTTGGTACTCTGGCACAGTACAGAGTGCACTGTCTAATACAATGGCCTCGAGCCCACGGCGGGCCGAGGCAGGAATTAGCTGGAGCCAGGGCCACATCAAAGTGTTCAGGGCACAGTGTGCGATTTTCAAACGTCACCCCACTGACCTGCTATTTTCTCTGGCAATAGGATTCACAAAAACAACCACAGGAATGTTGTTATGAAGGACAAGAGTGCTAATGAGAGAGGGAACCGTGTGCTGCGGAACGTCCCTTTAACGCGCTGCCTTAATTTTCCTCATTATTTGTCCGAGGGACGGGGCGAGGACGGGCCCGACAGCTGAGCCCGCTTCGAGAAGGAGAAGTTAAAACAAACTCAGACTTCAGCTCAAGACGTCAAACCAGCTTCTGACGGTCGCATAGCAACAGCAGCACCTACATTTAGCGCGTCTGTTTAGGTGATACCGGCTTTGAGCAGGGAGCTCCGCTGGACGCAGGAGCTCCTAAGTGCTACAAACCCAGTGCCGGCTGGAGCCCAGACAATCAGAGGGACTCAGGTGGTTCGGTACATCTCAGTTAGACGACTGTGCCAACGTGGCGCAGCCTCCCTGCCACGGTCTGCCACGACATTTGAATAATATAATCATCGGGGAAACTTTGAAGTTGGGTTCTATACCAGCTCTCAAATCTCCCCGAGTACGAAAGTCTGAAGATCTGAAAAGAGAAACGCACACACGGGCTCCACGGGGTCTTTCCATCACATCTGTTGCAGAATCTGAAGCGACAATCAACACTCAGAGCTGGTTTCATTTCCACAGACAGGCTGATATTTTCTACTCAAAGTGCTCTCAAATCTGCAGAGCTGCAAGCTTTGTACTTGCAGATAAAAAGGCTGTCGCTGGTCAGGGTTTTTCCTCTTGTTTTATTTTACTTTTTCCTCCCCGCTGTGGAGCGTCAATGCCACAGCAGCGGTCCGGGTTCATTTTTGGGTCTGGGTCCAATGTCAGTCGCCGTCCTGCTCCCGGTTAGCCGCAGGTTGTGTGATGATAAAAAGCACTAATTGTACACAGCGGACTGCCATTATTCTCTGCAGTTCTTGTTGCTGCTCTCTCTCTCCCTCTCCCTGTACATTTTCCTGCTGAGGTGGCCTTTCACTGCTGAATGAACACAAGCCCCGCACAGCGCTGTGCAGCTAATACCTACAATAATCTGTTTAACTCTTCGTGGGCCTGCGGCGTGAGCGCCGACTGCTCCAAGCATTAATAGCGTGACAGAACTGTTCGCCTTCGCTGGCTTCAGACGGCAGATCCACATCTCTTGCTAATCTGCCAAATCACTTCCTCCCTCTCATCTGATGAACTCACCCCACGTCCTCGCTCGCTCCTTCAAACGCCGTCTTTTCATTTTAACTAACTGGCTCCATTTTTAACACGCTAACACCGTCTCTCCTTATGCTTTTACGCCGCTGGAATCTGCAGAGCCCCAATTAGTGGGGATGGGATGCTCTCCTCTGTCGCGGCCCTAATTTAGGATTTAGACTGATAAGCAGAATGCTTCTTTACATAAAAACCTTGCCTGGTGGAGCGGTAATGAATTACCCTCCAACCTCTGGGTTTCGTTTAGCACAGTCACACGGGATAATGAAATGCGCCGGAATCACAGGTGCCCTAGATACAGTGCGGTGGTGTGAGGTTGAGGTTTACCTAGCTCGCTGCTAATGTGCGACAGAGGGAGCAACACCAGAAGTACTCGTCTGTTCCGAGAGCCTCTCCTGAAGTTTATACTGTAAATGCTCTCCAAAGCACTCTCAGTTCAGACTTCTTGTATTAGGAAGAGGACAAAAGTCAGACTGCAACAACAGAGAAGTCAGGCTCATTAGATAAAGTAAAGCGTCGTCTCGCTGACGGAGAGAAGTGCGAGTGCGGAAAGCCCAGCGAGCAGTGAACCACTGAGGCGGCAGAAATTGATATTTTTGACAACGAAGGTTTACAGCCTGGCTGTGATATCGGGGGTTTGGAGGGGACAGTCGTGGAGTTACAGGCAATAAGGCTGCCGAGCGTCCAGCGTTTCAGACTGTGCTTCAACAATTTGTACGCAGGACACGCGGGATATTTGTGACAAGGTATCAGAAAGTATCCAGCTTTGTCTGTGGCAACAAAAAGCTACTTTTAACAGGAAGTCTGGAGATCAACCAACCAAAACAGGCATTTCAAGTCCAATCTTTCCATAACCCCAGCTTTTTTTTTTTCTTTTTTATTGCCTAAACCGACCCAGAGCATGAGCGCACAACGGGAACGTTTCAGCATATCTGTGGTCTGGAAAAAAACGTACATTGCCAACATTTGTTCGTTGCTTCTGGTGAGCGGGTCGACCAGAATACTTGGGAAATGCTCCAGTGTTATGAATCAATGAGATCGGCTTTCCTGATCACCGGCTCGTTCTCTCCCTTTGAGTGGCAGTCACAACTTCACCAGGTGGCAGAAAGGAATCTGCTCATTTCGCCTGTGAGGCCAGAAGGGAAACGCAGGGAGAGAGATTACATCTGAACCAAAAGAATCAGGATTGCAAAAACACACTACGTCATGTAATGATCTCAGAGGCATAGTTTCACATTTTGGGGAATTTGTTTTTTCTTCCGCTCTCTTGCAGAGTTGGAGGAGATGGGAGACAACATTTCCATACTTTTGAGCCAAATGTGAGATTACAGTCAGGAGGCGGTTAGCTTGGCATAAAAACTGGAAGCAGCATGTATCAACTCTGCAGCTTTAGAAGTTGTACATCGGCTTTCTTGACTAGTTTAGTATCTCTATGCTAAGCTAAGCTAACAATCTCCTGGCTGTAGCTTCAGATTCAAAGGATAAACACTACTGTGGTGTCCATCTCGTCTAAATCCTTATTTCTGCCTTCACAACCATTTTCTGAATTGTCCCTGTATTTCTTCAAATCTTCTTTATGATCCGGAAATCGGGCAAAACAAACATCTCTGAGTCAGTGTGAGGTGTAATTCATCATATAGTGGACAGCAGACGCCCACTTTGTGCAGCTCAGCAGTGCTGCCACTCGCTGGGCTCAGAGACGAATCTGCTTCCAATCCCCGTTTTAACAGCCGGCAAAGCATATTGACGGAAACTCAATTTTAAGTCCTTTAAGACTATTTTCCCTCCTCTTATCCTCTTATTTGTCTTACTCTCACCCTCCTCCTCCTCCTCCTCCTCGCCACTTGACCCTCCCCTTGTTTTCTCCCTGGTTTTGCTCCTCTCTTTCCTCGTCTTCCCATCTGAATAAATAAATGCAGAGACGGGCAGAGGAAGAAAGGCGAAAGAGAGAGAGAGAGAGGAGGGGAAGAAACTAGGGCACTCCAACCTGGATGCATCGTCCAAAGCAATTTGCTCAGATGGAGAGCGAGGCAGAGAGGAGGAGGAAAACAAGGAGCTTAAGAGCATCTCTGCTAAAGAGGGGATGGCTTAGAGAAAACAAGCAAAGTGGACTGACAAGCTGAGCCACTGAGAGAGAGAGAGAGAGCGAGAGCAAGGGAGGGAGGGGAGGAGAAAGAGAGAGTGTTGGTGAAATGACAAAATGGACAGAGAGAGAGAGGCAACGGTGGAAAATTGGACTGGCGAGCATCAGAGACGGTGAGGCCAGAACCACCAATTTACCTCTTTACTGGCAAAAACTCAGCGAGGGTTCAACAGAGAAACACTCAGAGCTGAAGGCTGAAGACGAATACAGTCAGGCACACTGAGACTCGCGTTATATTCATCATGATTACGTTTCATTTATCATAGTGGACCAGATGTATCAGAGAGGACTGAAACAACGAGCGGACGGAGGGGAAATTAATTGGCTATTGTTCTGATAATCAATCATGTGTTCGAATAATCTATCACAGGAAAACACGACGGATGGTTTCGGCTCCTCAATCGTGCCGCTTTGTCTTTGTTGTCTCATCTCTGTAAATTGAATATCTTCGAGCTTTGGACACAAAAAACAAACAATCTGAAGAAAGTGACCCGAGGCTCTGAGATACGGTGGAAGTCATTTTGCGAGATTTGCTCAAAAAAAAAAAAAAAAATGCAACAGACTAAACAATTAATCCGCAAATAATCAAGAGACTTATCTATAATGAGAGCCGTCGCGAGCTACAGAAACACTGCGACAAAGATGGCTCAAATCAGCGTGAATGCCAGATAGTAAGCCGTTTGCCAGCGATGAAAGCAATCTGGCAGTCGGATTATAAACCGAAATGAGGCGACTGGCGCCAGGAGCGGACGGCGTGATGTTTGTGTCTGCTCAGATGGTCACCGCTTGGAAATTAGGGTGCCGGACACGAAGCTCATTTCTATTCCCGACGCCCCACATCAGGCCATTAGTGAGCTGATAAGTGTGATACCGGCGTGGCAGAGCTTCAACTTGGCAGAATGATGTGCGTGGGTTTTTGTTTTTTTTCCAGATTCATCTGTTTAAAGGATAAGTTCACCCAAAAAACATTCAAATCCAGTCATTACGTACCCACTCCTGTGCCGATGGACAGTCAGGTGAAGCCAAACAGCGTTGCGACATCCTCCTGAATAACTCGTGTAGCTGCTGATTTGTTTTCCAACGTAAAAAGAACATGAAACGACTCCGTACAGCTCATCCGGTGTAAAATCCCCCAGAAGCCTTGAGATCCTGAATTGATTTTTATTTACACTCTCTGTGCTTTGTTCACCTCCTGCATCCTTTTTAAAACAGGGTAACAATTTTAGCTTCTCATCTACAGGAAAGATCTTAGCTTTCAAGGGTGTAAATATAAAAACATCTTTTCGAATCAATGTTGGTTCACGGGCGTCTCGAGACTTGAAGAACATCAATACGGAGCCTTTTATGGTCCCCATCTATTTCAGTTGTTCAGGAGAAGGCTGCGAAACTCCGCCTGACTTTCCATCAGCATGTGGGTGAGTAGATAATGACTGAATATTCATTTTTGGTTGAATTTACCCTTTAAGGAGTGAAGATTCTCACCCTCACCTTCTTAGGAAAACCAGAAACACAAAGAAAAATGCAAAAATAATTTAGCCAGGTGACTGAACTCGCCTGTGAATCAAACCCGCCACAGACGCAGCTTATTATTCCCGGCAGAGTATTTTTCCGACGGGGATCTTTAAGTGGTATGTTGAAATTCAAGGCGACGCGCAAAAACAGACGCGCCGCATTAAGAGGGAGAAAGCCTGAGACGTAAATAGTGTAGCATTTTGAAGACGCTACCTACTGGCATCCAACCTAATCATTACTCTGGTGTGATTTTAGTGGTGCTTTAGCAGCACCGAGGTTAAAAACGCTTTTCATTAACAATTCATAACAGTGCGGTACAGAGCGCCATTATGGCCTTTTACAAATGGCACACACGCACAAAGGACGAGAGGGAGCGAGGACGAGAGCAGTGAAGGTGGGTCAGGTGAAGCTCCGAGAGGTAAATGAGTGGTCGCTTTCTAAAAGAGATTGAAAGTAAAAGGAGGGGGAGGGCTGACAGGAAATCACTGGACCTCACTGACAGATGATGATTCATTGAAATCAGGTGTACGGAGAGCGATGCTGCCCGCCGATCGGCTCTGTGTCAAAATGTCAGCTGTTTCTGCGCCTGGATTTGCATCGTGAGCCTCACAGGACAAACACATCGATTTTTTAAGGTACTTCATTCGGCCCAAGTTTCCCCCAAAATCCATTAGGAGCGTGATAGATTAAGAATCGCACAAAAGGAAGACTGAAGTGTAGTTATTTGACAAAGAAATGTGGCGTGGGGAGGAATAAAGATGAACTGGGGAAGTGGCAGCAGAACGAAGGGAGCGAATGAGGCGCCGGGCAGGAAGATTAGTCGGGAGGCAGGTATTGAAAAGAGGCCACGGAGAGAGAGATAAAAAAGATGAACCGAGGCTGGACTGAAGTGAAGTGAGAGGGAATGACGATGAGATGGAAGTAGAGATCGAGGAGAGGGAAATAAGTGAAAAACAGATGAACTCGGGGAGGCGGCGGCGGCGGCGGGTATAGAGTGTGGGAGGATGGCGAGCGAAGAAAGGCAAAAATGAAGTTGGGAGGCGGCGGCAGAAAGTGAGACAATGAGGAGATGAGATGGATGAAAACAGAGGCTAAAGGAGGTGGAGGGGAAGGGAGGGAGGGAGCACAGTGACATGAGGAGAAAGAGGAGGACGGGGGGGCGGCGGCTCCTCAGAGATAGTCCATTAATAATCCATGGAGCCTTAAGTACTCCTATTGAGGGAGAAAATCGGTCCTGTGAGCCTGAAAGCAACCACCATGCTCACCCTCCCTCCTCTCCCTGCCCTCCGCTCTCATCCTTTTTTTTTTCCTCCCCTCCAATCCCGCTGCCTCTTTTCTTTAAATGTGCTGCCTTTTGTTTGCTGTGTGTTTTGGTGGTAACACGAGTAATCATTGAGTCATACGGCTGCTTCAAATGTGAAGTAAATCTGCCTCTTACGGCCCCCCCACACACTGCGCAATAACAGCAATCTTGCAGGTTCATTGCATGTCACACTGAGCGAGAATGGCTCAGATAAAAATCCTCGGTAGTAATCTGTGTCATCTGTGTTGAAAAGATCAGTTTCGAAGCGTGTCAAATCGTGCATCGATGGACCCGCTCGGCGAAAAATGCAGCAAAATCAAAAAGACGGCGATTTGGCGACGAGGCTGGGACCTCTGAGCTCCAGAGGATGTTGTTTCTGTGCCGGCGTCTTCATCACTGTCACCTCCATCTATATGATATATGTTTTTTGTAGTTTGCCGATAACAATACAGAGGAACTAAGAGTCTACAGCTACCTTTTTTAGCGTTTTTGAGGATCGTTAGCATGTCAACGTGTGTTAGCATGCAGGTTACAAGATAATGAGAATGTCATACATCAAATTAATGGACAACCAAGATGACATTACAACAGACGTTAAAGCCTGGCATCGCTGGACTACTTCACAAATATAGTATATTAGTCTACACGTTGGGTGAGTTGGTATAAAGAGTGAGAAAGCCTGCATAGGGAGGACGGTCAGGACTTTCACCCAGGAGACTGCTGTTTGTGTCCACTGTGAAACCGGTTGGAAACAGTGAGATATTTCAGCTTAGTAACAATGAAGTCATGTAATGACGTAGTTATTCTAACCCAAACCACAATGTTTTCCTAAACCCTACCAAAGAGCGAGGGAATGACATTACGACATTCGCTGGAACGCTGCAACAGTCATGTTGTTCTGGGATTGACCGGCAATCGACTGTTCAGTCGTTTAGGTACTAGGATGTGTTGAATCCGAGCAATGAAACATGTGAGTTGGGCAGTGATTGGTCAATTTTGCTTAGTTCAACAGAGAAACAAATGTAAGCCTGGTCACAATCTTTCCCAAACTGCAGCTCAACAGTCGGCTTCATTTAAATGTGGTTCTGAAAGCGTTTGAGGCATGAAATAGGATACGTAGCTCCAGATTTGTATCTGCACGGCCTTGTTTGACAGTTTAACTGTCTGGACGCAACTGGATAGACTTACAACCAATCAGAGCACAACACGTGTGACTGACGCTCCTCTGTGAGTCATCCTAACAAAGCAATCCAATACTAGATAACCAGCTGTGATTGGCCCATCACAAACCAGCACTTGGGAATCTGTGTGAATGGGAGGGTGACCAGGCGTATCTGCCAGGCCAAATGAAACTTGAGCTTGCAGATTTCCAGGATTTCCAGGATTCAGCTGTCCAGCTATTTCATCGAAAAATACAACCTCGTGGTGGGAAGGACTGTAATCAGTCGGACATATCGTCTGGGACAGTTCTTGATATTTCAATCTGAACCAGAGTCGTGGACGATCAAACTGATGCCGCCAACATCAGAGCCACGCAATAAGCTTGGCTCAAAATTGTGTTTACACGGTCGGTCCGAGCAGCTTTATGAGAGGACGGCGTGAAATTCCAACATCAGTGCGATCTCGGACCACTGCTCTGCACTGACAACTAAAGATTTCACCACATTCGAAAAACTATTCAACTTTTAATCTCACCACTTTTCTTTTGCCCAGGCAGCGTCTAATTAAATGGGTTAAATCAGAGGAAAGCTCGCACCTTAAGTCATACCTCGCTATTTCCCTTCAATCTGGGCCATTTCTCACTCTTTTTCTTCCTCTGTGACTTTTTCTCTCTTCCTCTTTCCTCTCACACCGTGATGTCTCGCTAATTGTCTTTGTCTATTAATGTTCCCTCTCCGCCTTTGTTTCATCACATAAACAGACTGTGGAAGACACAGAGGGATGGCGAGAAAGAGAGCGGTAAAGGTATTAAAAAAAAACACATAGAGGAACATAAATGAGAGAGACAGGCAGAGAAAGTAGGTGAGCGGGAGAGAAGATGGATAGAAGGTGTGAGGACAGACAGAGACACAGCACTACGTTTTCATCTGGGTGACAGCGAAACTTTATGAAACCTTTTGAAATGTTTCAACAAAATAACACACGAGTCATTTCCCTGCATGTCAGATAATAACTTTGAATCGAGGATATTGGACACGTTGTTACTGTTCTTTGACGTCAGCTAATGTTAACCATATTTCATTCTCTCACTTGAAGGAGAAAAAAAAAAGAAAATCCACCTGGCAACCGACTGGAATCTTAATAGAGGGCTCATTATAAATAGACGTGACTGTGTGTGTGGCATCTGAGACGTTGGGCTGATTGTTTCAGGCTTTTGAAATGTTGTTCGATCACATTTAAAGTCACATTCTGATATTTTGGTTTTAAAAACGTGTCGTGCTCTCGCTGTTAAATGTCCAATGGGGATCACGTGCTTCACGTTGCCGGCTTGTTTGGATTAAAAGATCTCGCTGGCACGAGCATCGTAGTCACCATGGCAGAACAAAGAGCAGAGCTCCACCCACAGAAACTCAAACTTCAGCAACAAAAACAATCTGAAGGTTTAGACGCCACCGTGCCGCCCGCAGCTCGACTGACAGGCGAAGTGAGGTGCAGAAACACCGAGCACCAAAGCCGGAGACGAAATCAGATAAAAAAAAAAGTGTTGAACTTCATGATGTGACAACTTCTTTTCTCTGAGATCTGCACAATCCAAACTATTCCTGTTTCGCCTTTGTTTACCAATTCAGCACTGCGTAATTCACACAGAGGCCGAGATGTAACAAGAGACAGAGAATGGAAGTCAGGTTCATGTAAATCCATCGCTCTGCAAGTCTCTGACTGGTGACGATGATAAATTAATGAAATCACTGACAAACCGCTGCACGGCGAGCCAGCGGCAGACGGAGAGGCCGAGACAGACAAAGACAGAGAGGAGGAACGACGGAGGGAGCTAAAGACTGCAGAATTAATGAGTGGAGAGGAGAGACGGAATGAGAATGAGGAAAGGAAAGAGAGGAAAGGTGAAAATTAAAGAAGCAAAGGGGAGGGGGAGGGAGAGCAAGGGCCAGAGAGGGAGGCAGACAGGGAGACAGAGAGATAAAACACCAGGGATGGGAAAATTAATGACAGACACGGGAAAGGGTGGGGTGATAAGGTGGAGTGGGAGAGGAGGATGAAAACGAGCGAATCGATGAAACAAAAAAGGGAGCGAGTGAGGGCTGTAAAGAGAAAGGAATATGAAGGGAAGGGAGGTAAACAGGGTCAAAAGGAAGAGAGGGTGAGATAGAGATGGAGACGGAGAAAAGGAGAAAGCGGATGTGACAGGTGAAAGGAAAGAGGAAAAAACAGCATATAGAATGAGGACGAACAGAGTCAGGGGCCTGAGCCAGCCAGGCGGTGCCTGAGGCGATGCCATTGTCTGTGTGTGTGTGTGTGTGTGTGTGTGTGTGTGTGTGTGTGTGTGTGTGTGTGTGTGTGTGCGTGCTGTGTGTTTACACTCGGGGGAAGGTATGTGCGGTGCCAGAAAGCGTACTTGGTGGACGGCTGCCCAGAGTTGTCCCCCTCCCTCTGGTTCTGTTCCATCCCTCTGTCACTCCGCCCCTCCATCCCCTCGCCTCCATCTCTATTGTTACATCTACATTTGGAGAAGTGTAATCCTGTTTAGATAAGCTGACTACAAAGCGCGGGCGTAATGACATCTGAAAAATGAGACGTCTATTTGGAAACGTCTTCGCTTTGTAGAGCTTTTTTTTTTTTTAGCCGCGGGATGTTTTTACCAAAAGGTGCGTTACGTAACTGCACCTTTACATGCAGCGAGGAACTCCAGCTAAACTAAACAGCCACGAACATCTGGGGTGCAATCAGCAATCATTCATTCATCCAGCTCAAATAACTCTGCAGGAGTCACGAGTACGTTGGCGGTTAAATAGTTTTCCATCCCTAGAACTCAAATAGCAATTTGAGTAGAGTTTAGAAGAGAACACTTCGCTGTACGCTTGCATTTTGGTCGGGTTTAGGCAACAAACCAACTTGGTTAGATATAGAAAAACACTGTGGTTTTGGTTGAAATAACTCCTAAAGGCCACGTATGTAATCTTTTTACATATAAAACCTAAAGCTATGACAAGGAACTATGATATGTTGTTGATTTTAGAGTGTTTTCCACGGTCAAAGTCACAAAATATAATGTAAAAAATAAAATTATCCAAGGACAAATGTCTTTCTGCTTCTTTTTTAACTAGCTTAACATACCACTGTAAACACAGGCTCTTCCATGCTTAAATAGTTCTTATAGCATTTCATCAAAACTGTTTCATTGTAGTGGGTTTAAGTTACATTATATATGTGACATAACTACATCACCAGGGTAAAATAACTCATCAGTGACTTTTTCTTTTACACGCCTGAAACTCCGGCAATTGTTCACCCATCCATCCACACTCTTCTCCACCACATGCAAACATTAAGGGTCTACTACTTCTACCTGACTTCCTCCTTTGCAGCTGTAATAAATATGACAGCCACTAGAGGTCGCTGCAAAAGAAACATAAATGTGTGTCGTTAATAACTGCTTGCAGGTTTCACTGGCTTCCATGAAGCTTTCTAATGTACTTGCGCTTTCGTGACACAAAATGTGACACATTGTTTTTCCAGGAGACGTTGCATGGTCATGCCGGAGCTCCATGCACATCTTGTTTTAACATTGTGGCCTCATACAGATGAGCGGAGAGGCTTCATCTTTGGATGGCATGTAGATCTGAACGTGGCCTTACGGTAAAAAGTTTAATGTGTGGATTGTGTATTTTATATTGTTTCATGTCAACATTTGAATACATTTGTTTTCACATCACTGTGACCTACAGCTGGCAGCAGTAGTAGCAAACAAAACTTACTATCCACTAGATAAATGAGATTCGCTCTACTCCCGCTTCAGTTTCTGACCTCTACTGGAGACTTTACATCTCAAAGAAAAGCACATGAATTCAACATTAACCGACTAATATTTCTCCCAGTGGGCAGAGTACATATGTTCTCGAAGTGCACAGATCGTTGCCAGCTTTGCTAATCTGTCTCATTCTGCATCAACCATTGGCCAAGCTGTGACTCAGTGGCTTGTAGTCAGGAACATACTGGAGTCTAACCAACTGTGAAATGACTTATCGCATATTTAACCAGAAACTCTTAGAGACTGCCGTCATCTCTGATCATATCTGCGTTCTTGGCCGTCTCAAAGTACCGAATCACACTCAGGCATGTTTGATATAACCATTTAACCTCTGACTCATGTCGGGCACTTGAGTCCAAACTGTGCAAAGTCACAGCCTGATGCATTGACGCAGTTGGCTTGCACACTGTGTAGGGTGTTCTCAGCTCGAGCCAACATGGCTGCCGACGTGCAGTTTGAAGGCCCAGATACCTGCAGCGGGACAGCGTCTCGACCTTGAGCTCCGTCATGGGGCTAATTACATGAAAACAAAGGAGGATCATTATCAGAATGTGTTGTTTGTAATCCAGGTGGCGCTTTAATCATGCTAGTGTTGATAACAATGTAAAGGAATTCATACTGCGATTAGTTTGACAGGTATTGTATTTCAATATGAGGACGAAAAATCTGAAAAAAAGGAAGAAAAGAGAAAACATCTAAACTATACCATGCAAAAATTTAGTTACAAGCAAGAGAAAGCAAACTAATGTCAAGAAAGTGGTTCAAATTCACAAACTGAAGAAAGTCAGTGCAAATATGATGACGCCACGTTTGCAGAATTAGCACCTTTTTGTTCTCAGCTCTCCACAGAAAATAAATCCTCAAATCCAGCCCATGTAACACTCTCCCCCTCTGGGCTTCACAGTTCTATGTTCAAACTAAGAATTACAATCCCCGAACGGCCACACAGTTTCATGGAATAACACTAATCTGTGAATGCTATCGTGCCACCGTGCCAATACTTGTAATGCCTCTGTTGCCCGTGGCCCTCACATTGTGGCGCACACCGCGTCCTGAGGTCTCCTGCAATCCCGTCTTTCTTCTCCGCCTCAATCGCTTCCCCTCGCTCCCAATTTTCCCCCTGCAGCTTCCAGAAAAAGAAAAGAAAAACAACACTGGCACGCATTGCTGCCAAGCTCACATCCAGCCATGACAAACACAGCTCGCCGACATGCGCGGCGAGGCAGGCGAGGCGGGCAGACAGAGAGAACTACAGAGGAAACTGTGCAAAAAAATAAAGATGGAGGGCTGCAGCCCGCGGGCCTCTGAGGCTGTTGGTACATGTGGGAGTTCGGGGGGAGGAGGGGTCCCCTCTCCTCATATCGCTCCCCTCTGTCGTCTCTAAAACATGCACCGATGCTCTCCACACGCAGCAGCAATGTGCAGCCGCACGATAAAGCGGCCAGCCGGGGACGAACAAGCTGCACACGCGAAAAGCCAACTCACACACACGCACCGATACATATCTGTTTATCTGTACATGCTGTTTCCATTCTGCAAGTCACTCCTCTCTCTTCTCCCTCTCCTCCATCCTTCCTCCCTCACCCTCTCCTTTTCCATCTGCTCTGACTGAGCTGCCACTGTCTCCTTCTTTCTCCACTACACGCCGGCTGAGGAGATTCTCCAACGTGCCCTCGCAAAACTCACGGGCATGATGGGACTTCCTGTTTGAGCTCTCAGCACGCCAGGCTGCCCGTGACATCACTGCGGGTTTGAATGCAGGTCACGACCCGCGGTGTGTGACATCCCCTTCCCTCCCCCCTTTCTTTCTCTCTTCCTCTCTTAAATTCGTCATGACTTATGGATTTTTTTCCTGCTTCAATTTTAAAAAACAGCTCCTTTTTATATCTGCCTCAGAGCTCAGCATCCCTCTATGCACACACAGATGCCTTTCCTCCTGCACCCACACACAGTAATCCACTTCACACACTCGCGCCTGACCCGTTTTTGACCTGCCCTGACCCCTATTTGCTTTATATTGTCATCTCCCGGTTTTAAATCTTCCAGTCTAACTCCGAACAGCCGACCCCCCCCCCCTCCCATAGATCCTCTTTGGACGAAATGTCAATGAAGTGCTACTTGAAAGTGTGTGAAGGGGCGCCCACACTGAATCCCTCAACTAAATAGCGACAGAGAAATGGAGCTCCATCACTGCCCACGACCGACCCCGCTGATGAAGTGCATGTTACGTCGCGCCTGTTCCGCGGCGCCGAGGTAAAGCCGGCAGATAAAGCAGCGGTAATGGCAGCAGAGTGAGGTATGCAGTGTGTAGTGTCGGACGGCATTTTTCACCAAGTGACACGCGAGACCTCTCAGCTCGACTTGAGCAGCCGAGATAATTCTCCCCCTTTGATGTAGTGCACCTCCACAGGCCCCCTCACGCACGCTCCTCGGCGGTCGATGGGTTCATCCATCATTCCTTAAAACAGTGAAAATCGCCGTGGTGGAGCAGCCCGAGGTGCCTCGGTTTGCTGCCAGGTAACATCTTTCAAGTGTTACTCGGTAGACTTTGGTTAGAATTGCTTTTAGAAGTGCGCTGCCACCATAGAAACGTCTTGGTCAAAGAAGCCAACACTTCTTGTTTTTAGAAATGGTCAAAGCATCGCCACAACCAACGGCTATACTTTAGAATATTTCTACAAAAAAATGACTTATTGGCATGGTTGACAGATTGCAGTCGATATGGAGCGATCCTAGAGGACCAATGGGAATGTGCGATGCTCCACATGTGATGTAGGGTTGCCGTGGTGATGAAAACAACACTGGTGATGCCCTGAACACTCACTCACTGCTAATGCAAAACAGACGTTTCAGACCGCTCCAGCTTCACATTAAAAGCATTAAACACTGAGGGACACATGTTGACTTTTATTTTGAAGTAGACTAGCACAGGAGATGCAATGTGGTCAATGAAAATGGCTCAACAACAGTTTGGAAATATGTCAGGCAGTTTCATTCAGGGCGTTGTCTGACTGGCACTCCTCCAACTTCTCAGTGAAGTGACCAACTCCATTTCCCTCATCGATGTTATCGGTTTGCCTATTTGCATTGGGTTCAAATCCAAAAAGTATTGCCAAATCCTCGGCCATCACCTGGTCTGTCAATTCTCCTTGCTCTCCTCACGTGGTGAGTGAAGTGACTTCTGCTACTCTGTGCTGCACAGAGTGACTGACTGAATACCGACTGAAAAAAGAAGCAGAAAGAAAGAAAAAAAATGTGATGTGGAGATCAAAGTTTAGCTGTTAAAGAATCAGCTTCATGTAAACATTGACCCGTTTCTACTGATAACAAACCGACATAGTTAGTTTTCAAAACAGCATTTTGCAGAGCCGAATATGTTTTGCCTCTGAAACCTGCAGGAGGGAATTTCCCACACTGGCGGACCCAAAAATCAGCATGAAGTTGTTTGAATGTTGACAACACGAGCACAGAAATAACATCAGAAGGTATCGAGATTATTATTAGAGAGACCTGCTGCTGTTCCATCCAACTTCCCTCATGCATAAATAAAGAACACGTCTATTCTTCTTTATTCCTAAAACCAACGATGAACTGAGGTAAAATCTCTTGTTTTAATTGGTGCAGGTATGGTTAGCTGGTCTTACTAGTTACCAAACCTGGTGTTTGAATTTATAATGACCCTGGATGTTCCCATTGTTGTCCGATTGAAAGATTAACGCTGAAATATGAAGATTAAAATCAACTTGAATCAGTTCCCATGGAGAGCTTACAGATGAAGACAGCGATAAAACTGCTTGCAGAATGTCTGTTGCTGGCAAGTTCAGCCTTACGATGTTGATTACTGGCCGTTTCTGGCAGCTTCAGCAGCAAAACCCAGTGGGATGCTGGATGGTTTCGGATCCTACTTGGACCGGAACGTACAGTAACAGCTGCTGTGGCTACAAAAAACAAGTTTAGACAAGAATAAAAGGTTTTTAAAAGGTAAACTAAAGGTTTTTTGTGCAAATTCTTGGGGCAAGATGGTGGCACGGAAGCACAGCAATCCAAAGAGTAATTCATCAATCTTGTTGATGGTCAGAAATGACGACTCGCTGACCATGAGAGGTTAAATAACATCCATTGTTCGTGTGCCTCAGAGCGCGATTGTTTCCTGGTTAGTATCTTGATGTGCCACCAGTTCCTCTACAAAGAGCGAGGTTATGACTCATAATCATGTTTGTCCTTCATTGTGGCACTGGGATAAAGAAAAAGGGAAAATCCTGTTCATTGCGCAAGCAGATTCTATTCAATGTTTATAATAAGCTAGCTGGAGGAAAAGGTCAGGAAATCTCATCCCAAAGTGCAAAGCGGGAGGAAGCGGACGAAAACAATGCAGCTGAAGGAGCGACAGATTCTTTTCCTGTTTTGTTTTGTTGTCACGAAGCCGCTGAGGAGCGAGCGAGGGAGAAGGAGTCACTCAGAATATCTCACAGTCAGCCTTGGCGACCGCTCGGGCAAAGTATCACGGCTTATTCTCATTCATTACCACGGCAACTTGAATATCTCACACATCTCCCACCCTCCATCTCTGGTGTGTTTTCCCTCTTGAGCTTTGTGTTCTGCTCCCTGGTGAATAAGGAAAGTAGCTCAGCTTCCCGGCCGAGAGGGCCGACCTTGGTGTGAACAATGGAGCGGCGGGGCCGGGGCGCTACCAGGAATCATTTCCACGTTATTAGATGCCGCGTTATCTCCGCCAACACAACAAACCTACAATAATAGCGCACAAGCAGAAGGGCTGGGGGCTGTTGTTGCTGTGCGTTCGCTGGCTTCTTTATGTACTATATTAAGTAAGTTCTCCTGTTGACAGCTCTGTGCATAAACGTCCCTCACACTAAAGTAAAAGAACACTTGTTTTAGCTGTCAGTGTGTGTGTGTGTGTGTGTGTTACAGTGCTCTCATTAGAATGTGGGTATTGGACGGCGGTGATTCATGCTGCCTATTTCTGGTTAAAGCTTCTTGTTCACCTCCCCCTCCTCCTCATCTGCTGCCGCTTCCCTCACCTCCTTTCTTTCCTTCTTTTCTTCTTCCACTCCGTCTTGTGTCTTTCTTCTGCTTCCATCCTTCCCTTCTTAAGCTCTACCTCGCCAATCTATCTCTGTACTTCCATCTTTCTGTCCTCTTTTCTTCCTCCTTTTCCCGATCCTCTCCATCCCTTTCAAACCCATTCCTCCCTGTGTTCCCACCTCCCCTCCCCCCCGCCGCCGTCCTCCTCTCACTGTCATCATAGCTCGTGATTAATGGCTCTTGTTTGACCTGTCGCCACCTCCCAGCCACCATGTGTGTGCGCCAGCCTGCGTTTCCTGCATCTCTGTGTGTTTCTTCTCTCTACCAGACGCATGCAGAGATCTGTGCGAGTGTCTCCGCGCTCGTACGCGTCTCCGTCGGCCTCATCGACCCACGCGACCCTCCGCTATCTCAACTGGCGCCAACTCAGGTTCCAGGCGACAATTAAATCTCCGCCCCGGAGGGCAGTCATCTGGCAGGAAACAAACGCACCTGCGACAGTCGGGGCTCTGCGGGGGAATGACATATGCGCCCACCTGTCAGCCAGGTCTGGCAGGGTTTGATAGCCCGGGCGCCGCCGCCGCCGCACCGCCTGTCCATTATGTCCTGGCCCGCATTGTGCTTCTTAGCCGCAGTGAGTGTTGGCTTCTCGTCCAACGGGGGATTTGCACAAGTGAATCAATGTCTTAATTCTTCTATCTTTAATTACTCCACAAAGGGGTCTGTTAAAGGTGCATCTCTGTCCGTTTCTCGGCCAGGCTTTATTATGTAATCAAACATCCCATTCACACCTGGAAGCTGCCCACTGTAGCCACAGCTTCCCTCCGCCCAGCTGCAGAGGGCTGCTTTGCTCACAGGTAATTTGATGGTAATAGTTGAGGGCAGGCTTTTTGTCAAACTGCCAGTGCCTTTTAAACGTTCAAGTCAATTAGGAGCGACCAAGAGGTGGGTAGAAAGCCTCAGCTTCAGCCAAACTCGGAGCCTGGAGCCTTTTGCAGAACTGACACCAGTCTGAGTTTTTAGACCCCATGATGAAAGCTGTCTGTTACTGCAGGATGACCGGTCACAACACATAGGAGGAAGTATTCTGGGCTGTGAGGGCAGCTGACATTAGGTACCAGAAGCCTGACAAATGGAGAAAGTCAGCTGTGCTGTAGCTGTTAGTGCATCATCAAAAATCAGTGCTGCTGTCGCTCTGAACAGAAGGGGGGCATTATTTATGTATTTTCCTGAAGCTTTAAGGTTTATTCAAAGGAGTGGAAACAGGCGGAGACGGATAAAACCTGAACACATGAAAACCAATACCATCAAATAACATCACTGCAAACCACTGATATGTTCACAAGTTGCAACGGTACGAGATTTTCGGGGTACGGGAACCATCTCAACATAGAAATACACCCAGAAAAGTCACAAACTGACAGTCTACAACACACTGAGTGGCGGGTAAGTCCGTGATCGGAGGTGTTTCATGAGGCCAATCCTTGAAATGTTGCAAGAATACTTATTCTCACGTAGTCGTGCAAAAACAGAAATGGTTTTCCATCAATAAGCAATATGCCATGATCGTTTCACCCAGCAGTTTGCACATATAAAGCAAAGAAGGTAATGCAAATGCTTTGTCTTCTTTTCTCTGCTGAAAGCCTTTAGAAAAAGGACAAACTCCAGCCGAGTTGTTTCTCTGCAACCTTAAATTGGATTATAAAATGATGCTCTTACAGTACACACACTGTTCATCTGTTTGTTCTCCATGTTCACCTCTGTAACATCCTCTTGTTGTAAACCCCACACATGTTTTCAAGTAACCGTTATGGGAAGAACGAGCCTCCGACAGACCTTCAGGCAAACGATCAGAATCCCTGGAAATCCAAACATTGTGATTTTATCTCCTCAGTGTTCCATCTCCAAGAGCAGAGTGTCATGACGCCCAAATAAGGACAATACTGAAGTCATAACTATCAAATACCACACAGTAACTGTTATTGTTACGACTATCAGCCACAATAACCCTGAAAACAGACATGAAACTTGATATAAACTTGAAATATAAATGTTTTCAGTAATGCACACACAATAGAACTCAATATCATAGGCTAATGTATAATAATTGTCAGTTCCCTGCGGCGGATTTCCTTAAAACCAGTATGTTGCTGCAACCTTCAACATATCAGATTACCTCCAACATGTTTCAGTCACGCTTACATTACATGTTCATGAACTGACTTTAATATCCTGAGGTGGAGTTTCAGAACATTTTCCAGTTGTGTTTGTGGCGTCAAAACCAGCCGATTTAAGCTAAAACATGAACTTTTCCCAACCATACCCAGGTGGTTTTGAGCGTAAACCTGATCAAGCCCAGCGTTTTCCCTCCATCCATCTCCAAACTGAACTATCTGTGGTTTGCAGAAAGGTACAACGTCAACATTTATTTGGCCGATTGTGTTAGAAAACCGGTAGAAAGAATTAAGAACACAGCTTGTTTTTCTGATCACTAAGCAGCGATTGTTTTCTGCAGTATGGAAACAACATGTCTGCTCACATATTAAAATCATCTTGCGGAACGTGTGACAGTCTGCTGACAATCATCCCTGTCCAGCCTTTAAAACAGCAAAACTGTCAATAATGTACTGGAAACTGTACGACACTGTGTAACAATCATGTGATGTTTCTGCTTCCCTCTCACTGCTGGTGACCAGTTCAACCACAGAGTGCTTCTGTCTGGTTTCCTGAAATGATCCAAACTCACTACATTTCTGATCTTCAATCCTGTTAATCACCGACAACCTCTCGTATCCATCTTGTGGCCCTCAGTTTTCAGACGGAGGTTATTAAATTGTGATTGTTCTCCATCTAATTTCTCTTTCTTTAAGGCTACAGTATGTATTACAGCTGGGTCCATTCTTACGGTTCAAGTCATGCAGTTCTAACAAAGCGGCGCCGTTAATACAATCTGTAGTAATTACATTATCACGCTGTGGTCGTGTGGCCTGCAGGTGTGAAGGTGTTCAATGTGTTCTCAGCTTCGCGAATAACCACCGATGTTCAATCAATCAATCTTTTTTTTTTTCTCTAGATAAACAAAATGTCAAACTGTATTTTATATGATAATTTGTCCATTTAAAAAAAGGCCCAAACACTTAATTACCACAGCACCTTCACAGCCGCTGCAATTTTGCTCTTTAGGCTGCGAGCGCTTAAATTTCACTCCTGCTTTGTATGAACAAACAAGCCTGTGTGTGACATTTCCAACCAGTCGATAATTAGGTTTATTGTGATATTCTGGCTCGTATAAGCTGCTGCTGCAGCATTTCAAAATAATGGGAACCTCTGCCTTAACACACAACCTCCAGAGTACCCGGGGCTCCGGCGGCCTCCGTCTCGCCTCTACGGAAATCAATTGAGCATGGCCTGATACTATTTAGAAAAAGCAGATGGCATGTCTAAATGCTAAGCAGGAACTAATTTGTTCATTTCAGACCAACAATGTCAACACCACATTACCCATTATGTCATTCATACTCGCACAGTAACTGCGCTGCTCCTACAGTCTACATAATGTAGCCGTCCTGCAGCTAACCACATGAGCAATTAGATCTGTTAGGAATAAAGACTGTGACAGATTGAAATGTGGGTAACAAGCCGAGGCAGGAGGACCGATTGTATTCTGAAGACAGTAGAGCGGCCGGCGGCCCAAGTAAGAGTCATGTGACCACTTCCAGGAAGTGCTAATTTGTTGATGTACAAGTCAAACGACGTCTCAGCCTCGAGGTTAAAGGTTGGGAAGACAATTCCGGATAAAGCTCGGGTCGTCTGCCGGGAACTCTAATCTAATCTGTATTCAAATCCCTTTTGTTTAATCCGAGCTCTCTTTTTTCTTCCTTTTAGTGACTTTCTTTTCATGGCTCTCGTCTGCTCAGTCTTGTCGCCGTGGAGAACAATATTTACTGTTTTCCAGTAATCGCTGTTTATGTTTTGCAGATGAACTACAGGCAAAGTCTAACGTGTTTAAATCTCTGGTAATGTTCGGTTAAAATACTTCCTTTTCAGCACAAACTGACTACTAATAAAGTTGATTCCTGAGAAAGATAGTTGATTGTTGAGTCTAATTCCCCGAGTCGTCTGTCACAGTTGCTTTCAGTTGGATACGTGTGGCTCAATAAACACAATAAAATCAGAATTTCTCAAAATAGTCCGATAAATAGAAACCTGCACGTCACCACATCAGTTCTTACTGCGCTCTTATTTCCAGGACTGGCTGCTGCAGAGACGTGGGAGTAATGACTCTTCCTTTAAAAGCTCGGATCAAGGTGCCGTATCGCTCCATCAGCAGCTCGGTGCATTCGTCAGTGTGTGTTGTACCTTTTCAAAACAGCCAAGTCAAAAATTTGTATTCACTTTCTGAACTTTCTGAACAGTGTTTGTGGCTTTTAAAACTGTTTGGTATGCCCGACATTTACGCTGCTTGTTTGTCTAATCTGAATAGGTCTGGTGATCACAGAGCTACACCTGCCGTGCACTCTGGCTCTAAATGAAAAGCAGTCACCCTGGCAGAGAGCGCTATATCGTATGGGGGGTTTTTGAGCAGGCGGTGGAGCTGGAGGAGACTCCGAACGAGTCAATTTAACTACGACTGCTCCAGTGCAGCCGCCAAAGCTGCGAGCAGACCTGAAGACCGCCGAACCCTTAAAGAGACCAGGCACTCCGCATGAACACACCCGACTTCCACCAAACACAGAGAGAATTTCTTGAGTGTTTACACCCAGAGAGTTCCCAAACTGACACACTGAGCCGCGGGTAAGACCGTGATTAGAGGTGTTTCATGAGGCAAATCCTGAAAATGCTCGATGAATGCTTATTCTCATGTAGCCGTACAAAAACAGAAGTGGTTTTCCATCAATAAGCAATTTTCCTTGATCGTTTGTGCAGCAGTTTGCACAGATAACACGCAGAAAGTAATGCAAAGAGTCTGAAGAAAGACTGCATGAAGAGTCGTGGACGGCAAACTCTGCAGAAGACGGTCAGAAAAGGACAAACTCCAGCCGAGTTGTTTCTCTGCAACCTTAAATTGGATTATAAAATGATGCCCTTACAGCACACACACTGTTCATCTGTTTGTTCTCTATGTTCACATCCAACTCACAGCTGTAACATCCTCAGAGTCTTGTTGTAAACCTCACAAATGTTTTCAAATAACCTTAATCGGAACAATAAGCCTCCGACAGACCTTCAGGCAAAACGATCAGAATCCCTGAAAACCCAAACAGTATGATTTTATCTGCAAGACCAGAGCGAAAATTGGTACAATCGATCATGACGCACAAATAAAGGAGAATACTGACGTCTACAACCACGATGATAAAAGCCATCATGTTCCCATTAAGTGGTGACACATCTCAGGATGATCGCAGATGGAAGCATGAACCATTAACAGGCCAGCAAACGCAGAAGATTCTCGGAACAGGAAATGAGAATTGGTACAAAAAGGTTGAGATTGATCAAAATCGTTTGTCTCTGAGATTTATCAATTCCTTTAATGGATGCAGACACGCTGTTCTAACGTCACTGTGCTTGAACGCTGCTGGACGCTTGTAAGAAGAGGAAAAATGGCCCGAAGCGTGACTTCAAGAAAGATAATTGATTGTTGAGTCTCAGTCCCAGCTCATCAAATACTGATGCTTTGGGTCGGTATCAGGCCAGAACATCTAAATCAAAGCGCTCGTATTTGACCAGCTGGGAATTAGATCAACAATGAATCATCGTTCTGCAGAATCTCCTTCCCTGAATTAAGCAAAATGCTGAAACATCTGCGCAACATGGGCTGAAATTAAAGAAATATCATTTGTTAGATAATCTACACGAGTGCCACTGCCGCTCGAACAAGCAGCACATCTGCTGGCGAAGGTAAATATCAGAAAGATACAATCACGATATCAGGCTGAGCAGATTATTTCCTCTGATGAAGAAAACAGAAACAGATGCAGCACAAAAATATTCTCTCATTTCATCCGTGACTGGTTCAACAGTCACATACATATGTTTTTATGCACTGTGTTGAAACTCAGAGTTAATAAAACAGGTGTGCCGGCTTCTTCTCCCTCACAGGAAATCGATCAGAAGTCAATGATGGAATCAATAAAGACTCGGGGCCCATTAGCAGAATCGACAACGGCGTTCGTAATGACGAAATCAATGCAGTCGATCCGTGACTGAAGCCTTACAGTGGAAAAAACATTTTTTCTTTCTGCATTTTTTTTTGTTGTTGTTGGCTTTTTATTGATCGTATTGAGGACGCAGCCTCCGTACGCCGGGCAGATGCTCCGCTGACCGAGCTCCTCTGAACAACCCACACTTATGATCCAACTTTAATGATTCAGACGTATTTAAATACAGAACAAACAAGAGTTTCTCTCCACCTGAACTCCCCTCGCGCTGGAATGAACTCAGGAAGAGTTGGTGGAAAATTTGTTTCAGTAGTGCTGAGTACAGACAACTGTGATGAAACAGAATCAGCAACTCTGAGTGTGTAACCGTGCAGACAGGCTTATTACTGCTGCTCAAAGTCGACTCCTGCGGCGATTAAAGGGGCGACACACCGCTGAAGAACGCAAGGAGCGAGCAAAAGTTCCCATTTGTTGGAACAAAGTTTTTGATCAACGATTCTGTTTCCTTGACTTTGTTCCTTGTCGCCTAACAACTTCTCCGCAGATGTGAACACGATTAACGCTGAGTACGTCTCAGTGTGTGGACAAACCATCTGACTGTCATTTACTGACCATGGGTTTTACACCAAGTTGACTTGAAGTCATTTTAATTGGCCAATCTTAAACGAACCTACTTTTTAAAAGATAAGTCGCATCACACCTGTCGGTCATTTTTTGAAGCACTTGGCCGAGTAACCTGACCAGGAGCTTCACCTTAAAAGATACAGACGGAGATTTTACTGGTCCGTGTAGATCAACTGCTAATCGGTAAGTTAGAGGGCAAACGATTCAAAGAGTTAGTTCGGTGCCTCGCGTCCAAGTACGTTAATGTTGTCAAAAAGCACTTTGAGAAGAAGAAACATGGGCTAAAAGTCAAGCTAGTCGGGGTGAGCGACTGCTGGTCAGCTCTCAAAAAAATAAAAGCCAACTTCACAACTACCAGACTGAAGGGTGTCGAGCTATTGGAAGCAAAATTAACGGAAATCGACATCCCTAAAACAGATGAGTGAGCGACTTCCAGCTCTGGCCACCAGCCTCACAAAGTTTCAGATGTTTGTGTTGAGCCCTTAAACGCACCATAAGTCATTTCTGCAGAAGACATCGGGATATCACGTGTTTCATGGGAGTTTCTGTCCCACTACTGCTGCATGACTCGAGGCAGAAGTTTATTCACGTTAGATTTAGTCACATTCTTTAACTTCCTTCCTCTATCTCTGACTCTTATAAGCTATAGCGACAATACCAAACAAAACGCTCCATTACCTCGAGCGAAATTACAGATTTCTCTGGAGTTTGAACATTGTTGGAAACATTTGGGATACGAGAAGTAAATACCTCAACAAAAAGGACGAGTCGAGTCTCGATATTTCAACACAGAAACGCATTTAACACGTGTTATATCTTTGAAGCGGCCTAATTGCTCGCTATCATTTTACAGAGTAGAGAGTAAAGTGCACATTCCGGTACGCTCTCTCTCATCAGATAAAAGCTAAGTTCAGCAACAGGCCAATTTCCCTCAAACTCCTCTTCCTGCAATTTGTGGCACGCTAAATGGCTTCAGAGTCTTTTTGTTATCTTCCCTGAAACCTCCCACAGCATACTTGTGTTAAATGTGGAGAAGGAATAATCATTTGTGTGAGGAGGAGTGTTGAAGTAAAGGAATTATAAGGTGAGGCGAGTAACTGACAACGTTTTATTCTCCAAAAGAATCGTTTTTATCTCATTCTGTTAATTAGTCGCCGCTCCGAATAAAACTGATGAATTAGAGCAAGTCAGTTTTTTTTGCCAAAAATGCTGTTAGCCGTGATCAAGTGTTACAGTCTCTCCTTTGACTTCCTCTTTGCCTCTTCATAATGAAAACTGCTCATTATCCCATTCAGAGTTTGCACGGATGAAGCAATCTCGCAAAAAACGGCTTTTTTTTTCACCGACCGAGAACTCAAAAGAACCGAACTGTTTGTTTTAATTTCGTGTTCTGTCTCGTTGCGGCTTTTGTTCTACGGAGAGGGGCCGAGCTAACAATGGTTTAAAGAAAAGAAACAACTTCTTATATAGTAATGAGGACCACACACACACACACACACACACACACACACACACACACACACACACACACACACACACACACACACACACGTGGTGGTTGACAGTCTGAACCAGAGGCTTGGCGACTGCAGCAGCAGCAGGGGTTTGTGACTAAGCTGCTGTTGCTTTGTTCATAAATCATCATACAACACTGTAATTAGTACACGCTGCGTTGGCTCTGATTGATAGCAGACAGGAACGCAATCATTCAGCGACACACACACACACACACACAGACACACAAACACAAACACACACACACACGATGCGTAAAGATTCAAATACAGATAGAGGCAGAGACACCGTGTAATCTCTGCTCCTTTGTTTCGCATTGAGAGATATTTTATCAATAATAGATGCACGCAGTGTGTTTGCCTGTGTGTGTTTTTGTGTACGTGTGTGTGTGTGTTCGCTGCAGCACGCCTGCGCGTCCCGAGGTGTCGCCTCCTAATTGAAAACTAAGGCAACAAACAGAACGAGCGGCTGCTAAACAGACAGGCCTCATTAAAACCAACGGAGAAGTTCTGCCTGTCGACGCGACGTGTTTGTGATTAGCATGACAACAACCTGGCGAGCCGAGGCGCACGCCGCAGCTTGTAACCGAGTTATCGAAACAAAAACACACTCAATCACACACACACACACACACACACACACACACAAGCAGCAGGTTATTGATCGCAGCGAGGGCTGAGCCGCAGAGGGATGAGGTCAGGAGAGATACATTATCTTAATGCACTGCGTTCACTTAATGGTGCGCACAATTACGCACACGCAGATTCCAGGATCGGAGCACGTACGGATGTGATGAACTGCACTGCAGTCTGCCAACATTACAGTTAGGACCGTATAGATCGACAAGCCACTGCTTGTCGATCTATACGGTCCAAACTGAAATGTTTAAGCTACGACTGCGACGATGGATCGATCAGTTGTCCTCTCTTAAGGTAACCCCCAACATTTATTGGCCAGTCACCAATTCTCTAGTTCTATCTTCTTAAAGGACAAGGTCAACTCGAAAACATGTAAATTCAGTTTTCATCTGCTCACCTCCATGCTGAGCGTTCTCCTAAACAGCTGAAGTAGACGGGGACTAGATGGTGGAACAAACTGGCTACAGCTCGTCCGACTTTAACCCAGATTGATTTGAAAAGACGATACTCACACCCTTGACGTGCAGTTGATGCATGAACGCTTTTAGCTTAGCAGCTACCGTGAAGCTTTCATCTACAGATCGATATTAGTTTTCAGCGCTTCCTGAGACGTATCATCTTCACTTGTTTAGGGGAACGATGCAGCGCACGCCGTCCAACCCTTCCATCGGCATGGAGGGGAGCAGATAATGACTGTTTGTTCTCATTTTTTGGGAGAACTTTTCCTTTAAATGTGCACATTCTCTGGTTTCTTTCTCCCTCGGTGACAGGAAAGTGAATATGTTTGCGCTGTGGACAAAAGATGACATTCAAGGACGTCATTTTGGGCTCTGGGAAGCACTGATGGACTTCTTTTACACCATTTTTCTGACAACAGCTTTAATCCATAGTGTAATTAATCTCTAGTGGCAGCCCGAGTTCGAGCACCTTTCCAGCTACAATCAGAGTTTCTGTCTCAAAGTATTTGCAGAAGCAGCCAGTTAGCTTAGCTTAGCTTAGCATAATGGCTGAAAACTGCCTGCCAGCTCGTCTAATGCTCGCTTAATTAAGAAGAAATAGCCCACTTGTTTATTCCACTCAAATAACGCAGTCTTTGGCCAGGAGATGCGACTTCCTCGGATTGCGAGGACCCACAGGTGTGTTCGCCGACATGCCTGCTCCCGTGTCTCTCCTCCTCATCTGGGGTGCCAGGAGGAAGGAGCAGGAGGGGTGGAGAGGTTGGAGGCGGGGGAGAAGCTTGTCAGGGTGATAGATTATACGTCGGCCCGTATGACAGATCGCTGGGAGAAACGGCGGCAGGAGATCTCGCCAGGGAGCGGCATCTCATCTCACATTCAACAATAATATTTACATAGCGGGCCTGAAATGAGGGCATCAGCGGGGCCTGACAGGAAGGCAAATCGAACCAAATTGAGTGGATGAGCGAGAGACAGAGACAGAGAGAGAATGTCAAGCTATTCTCTCTGCATACGTCTAAATGTTATTGAACCTTCACCTAACCAGGAGAGAAGTCACGTGTCCTCTGTTTTCGAAGACGTTCACGATCGCTTTCAGTGCGTCGAGTGAGACCAGCGCTGTGCGTCTTTGCTTCCTGTGTCCATTTCTGTGTGTTTGACATCATAAACTCACTGTTTGTCAGTATTTAGAGGTATGAAGTCTTCGCTCGTCGACTTGAGGAGAGGAAAAAATAAAGAAAGGAAAAAGCAGAAGAGACAGAAAGAGAGACAGACAGACAGATAGAGAGAATGTGAGTAAAGTGAAAGTCGGTGAGGAGGAATCATCAGGCTGTGATGTTCTCTAATGAAACACATCACATCACAAATCACAAATCAAAAAAACACCGGAGACGGACTAAAAACCGCCTCGAGCGCTTATAAATACACACACTCACACACACACACTCACACCTGCAGAATAAATGCAGTGCAGGCAGCACAAACAGGCCTCGCTGACATTTAACTACAACACTCCGACACGTAACCTCCACATAACACATTCGGGGTGTGTGCAGGTCTCAGACACAGTTGAGTCAGCTGGAGACCTTTTAAAAGCTGAACTGAATTTTTTAAAAAAGTGAATCTCGACAGTCACAGGCCAGCCAGCTGCTATCATAGCTCGCATAATTACCAAGTTTGTCACAATAGCTTCTTCCTGCCTGAGAGATAATTACCACCAATGACATTTTTTGCCACCGATACAGTGAAGATGTATAGTGACTGTTTCCCACAGCGTGTGTGTTTACCTGTGACAGTACCTGTTACACAGCGTCTCCCTCTCTGTTTGTCTCCACAGTGAGTGTGACTGACAGGAGACGGGAGAGGAGGAGAGCGAGGGCGACTGTCGCACAGGTGACAGACCGCTGACAGCATCTTCTCTCAGGACGTATACAAAACAAACCAAAGCAGCCTGTAAAAACGCCAATATATATATAAAATGATACAATAATCTAAATATATAAACAGAAATAAATAAACCACACATCCGAAACAATAAAAAATTGTGTCGATAAGATATGTACTAAACTAAAATGGCAGCTAAAGAAGTTATTTGGTCTAACAACAATTGAAATTGACAAAAATATGAATCAACAACTCACCAATCAATCAGTCAAGCTTCTGTAATTTGAGGACTTGCCGTTTTTCTCGGTTTTAAAATGACGTTGTTCTTTTTTATCTTTGAGTTTTGGGATTGTGAGTCAGACAAAACAAGCAATTTGAAGACATCACCTTGAGCGCTGGGAGATTTTTACTGACTAAACAATAAACTGATTACACAGAAAGACGCATAATGGAGAAAAATCATTTGTTGCAGCCCCCAAAAGGAAGATTTCATTTCATCAAGGTGAGAATGTGGCCACGACTGGTCGAGCAGATGAAACCGGTGCGTCTGCACACTGAGGACTCATAATATGTGATATTTTTTTCAAGCATTATTTCTCATTTCCAGAATTATTACAGTAACACTAACCAAATCCTGACACATCGTTTTCACCAAAGGGGAAGTGAAACCATGAAAAACTATAAAAATGTGAAGACCTGAAGAATTAGACTAACTTGTTGTTGCTATCTTGATTTAGAGGTCAAGAATATTTCAATTATACAGCACTTGCAACTTCTTCCACTCAAAAAAACGGGATGTGTGAAAGAACTTTCAACTTTGAAACTGAATTTCAGACCTTTCAACACTTGTTCTTAAACTAATTTCGTCAGCCTGAGAACAAACACGTGTCTCGACGCCTTCGTTCAGGCCCCCTCGGAGAGCACGAGATTGAGGATTAACCGAAAGCCAGAAAGCAAAGAGCCGTATCAGTGTCAGGCTGAAGGAAGGAGGGGGGGGAACTATAGCACACAGCAACAGTGAGAGACCAGGAACCATATCAGAGATAAAGAGAGGCTTAAGTAGAAGTGGGAAGAGGAATGAGGAGAGACAGAGGGGTGAGGTACGAGGTGAGAGGTCTCGGCAAAAGACAATCATTGAAATAAACATGGCCCAACCCGGCTCGCGCCGCAGGGATAAGGTCAGCCGGCGAGGGAGGAAGTCCGCGGAGAAATGGGGAAGAGAAAATGGGATACAAACTAGAGAAAAAGGGTGAGAGAGAGAGAGAGAGAGAGAGAGAGAGAGGGAGATCTACAGCGTCAGATTAACCCAGTGGACTGTGTGAGAGGGCCAAGAGAGCAGGAGGGAGAAAACACACAAGGAAAGAGAGGAAGTTTGTCCACACTCGTCCATCCGTATAAAAACAACGCGCATCCCCGAAGTATTTATCTCTGAAGGGCGCCGGAGAACAGGGAGATGATCCTGGGTGTTCGGCAAACGGCCCACCGTCAACACCGCAGATCCACTCAATAAAACACAAGGATGTGGAAGTAAAATAACTTCTATTAAGTCTTAAAGTCATGGCTCATGGTAAAGTAAACTAGAATTACCACCTCAGGGCTCGTACGCCTCCACGCAGCAGTCGTGCTGCTGGTTCTGAGTTAAGGTGTTGAATAATCACCGGAATATTATTTGCAGGACGCTGACCTTTAAACTCCTGGATATAAATATCATAACTGTATTATTTCATCGGCTGAGACGACTATGTGATTAATGTATTTATGCGTAGCATACTAGTGACCTTTGACCTTTCACCTCCAAATTTTAATCAGCTCGTACTTAAATCCAGTTGGTTGTTGTGCCAAATTTGAAGACAGTTGTTGTTGAGGTTTGTCTTTCACAAGGACGTGACGCCCTGAGCTCAGAGAGACCTTCGACCAGCAAAATCTAATTCGTGCCCCCCTGAGTGGAAGTGGGCGTCTTGGGCGGAAATTTCATTCCCTCGGGGGCGTTTCAAAGCGTATTTCTTCTTCTTCTTCTTCTTGGGAACTGTTTCATCCATAAAAATTGGGGAGTTCTGATAAGTAAAATGACAGGAAGTACTATAAAGTATAAATATCTTGGATTTCTATGGCGCTTTTACAGTCTACTAACAGCTCAAAGCGCTTTACGACACACACTTTCATACACTGATGGCAGAAGTTGCTCATCAGGAGCAATTTGGCGTTCAGTATCTTGCTCAAGGACACTTCGACATGCAGCTGGGGAAACGAACGAGCGACCTTCCGATTACTAGACGTCCCGCTCTACCTCCTGAGCTCCAGCCGCCTCCATCTTATCTGATCTTATGTGGTCCAGCAGCGACTGGACGGACCCGCCTGGTTTAACTCCAGCTCTTGCTCCCCTGCACTCCATTTGAAGAATCACGGCGCCGATTACATACATGAACATCATTTTATTTGTCACGAGCAGCGCTGCTCCGCCTGAGAAAAAGAGTCGCACGATTAATTAAAACGGTTGTAAAGAGAGTCCTCCGTGGCTCTGGAGGAGTTATCATCATGTTTATGGCAGCCGGCTCTGAGAGCCCAACAAAGCACGACAAAGTGCGGAGTGTGTGGGCAGACTGGAGGGAGAACGGGTCGAATGGAGGATGCTTGAATGAAAGTTGAGTTCTGGAAGTGATCGGATCCACAGCTTGACATCAGCCTCTGTCTACTTCAGCATTTGCCTGATTTTTATGTGTTTATCTGGAGACTAATTAAACGCCGTAGCTCCATTTAATGCTCTTTATCAGCCTGTTGCCTCTTTTTTTTCTCCTGACTATTCAAAAAAAAAAAAAAGAGGGGAAAAAACAGCATTTGAATGCAGATTTGGACGCCGATTACTATGGCAACAGTTGAAGTTTCGAGATATTAAGGTCAGGCCTGTGAAGACCATCTTTGAAAAGCGGTGGTTTCTGATGTGGAAAAACACCAAAAAAACTGAGCTTTGTGTGGAACATACTGAGAGAAAAAGGGCAGAAGAGCCATAAAGGAAGAGAAGCGAGGTCGAAAGCAAGAGATGAAATTGAAAGAGGAAAAAATGAAGAAAAAATAAACGGGATCAAAGCGAGAGGAGCAGTTTCAAAGAAAGAGAGGAGAAAGAAGAAGGAGGGAGGCAGAGACGGTCACAGAGAGGTGGATTGAGATGGTGAGAGAAGAAGAAGAGGGAGAGAGAGGCGATAGCAGAAAGAGGATTGGGCATGAAAACCGGAGCCGCCGAAAGACAAGAAAGGGCAGATTGCCAATTTAGCTTTCACCGATAATCATTCCCACTAAGCCTTTCTTACAGCAGAGCGGGCGAAACATTCTGCCTCCATTTATATTGCTCTCATTTTTCTGCTTCGTCTCTCGGTTGGGGTCATTCTCACCTCGCCCCCCCACCGCTGCCCCACCGCCGCCAATAAGCTACAGCGACTATATCGAGGCTGCCGGTGTGGTGCTGAATATCAACAAAGCCACCGATCGATGGCAGCCGAACCTCCACAGGGTGACAAACAAGCGGCGTGTGTCTCTTTGTGTATAAACCGGTGGGCGTTGAATGCATGTCGAACACCTGGTAAATAAAAAGACGAGGTAAATATTCACAAACTGACGAGAAAACAGTTTGAAGAAGACATCTGGAGAGAGTTATATGCTAAAGTTATACCTGACAATATGTAATGCTAAAGTTTTCAAATCTTCAGCTCTGCTCGGTTTTTGGCAAACTTCACAGATTAAATTCACTCTCAGCAATCTCTTGTTTCCACAATAGAGGCATTTCGCAGCTTAAGTGCGAGAAATGTCTCTACGTAGGTGGTGGTGACCAAACCAGAGCTAAAAAAAAGAGTGAATACTAAACGTACCTTCACCAGGCGACTATTAAACACGACTGGCCAAACAACAGCTCATGTAAAAGTCATATCTACATTTCTAAAGCACGATATGAGTCATATCATATTCATATTTTCAGGGTTATGTGGTTTGAGGCCAGCAGGTGACAGCTGGGTGAAACAGCTGCTTGAATGTTTTGTAAACATGAAACCGCTGGATATTTTTAAGCCGTGTTTGTGGCTGTTTGAACGTTTATAACTGTGAAACCATTTACTATTTTTAAAAGGAGACATCAAGACAATTTCCAGCCATCTTCATGGCAACAAAATCAGGTGAGCCAAGTGAGAAACATCTGTTCTCAGCACGTTTCAACATGTGTACGCCTAAAACCACTGAACATTTTTGAGGAGACGTTAAGTTCCAGACTTGTTTGTGGCTTTTGAGCCGGAAACTAACCAGACCACAAACACAGCGTTGTCTTAACGTGCCACAAACAACAAAATCAAGTCTCAACACAACCCTGGTCAACAGAAACTTCCATTGTCAACATTTATTCTGGAGATTACATTAATTATTCTGGTTGTTGTTCGAGCTCTGAGAGTTTGCAATAACCACATTCAGCTGCTTCGTCTGCGAAGAAACATGAGAAAGTATCCTCGTTTTTGTAAGACGTGGTCAGTTTGTTGAGTTTCAGTGGGTTTGTATTGATGCTCCAGTTGTGCTCAGGTTAATACATGAAGAGAGGACAACAAAGGCCTAAAAGGCTAAAGGATGAATGAATTTCAAGATTAATAATTCAAAACAAGAGCATCTGGCCAGCTGACGCTTTAACGGTGCCATCTTGTCGACAACACACATCACTCGGTTAAAAAGGGGACTAGAAAAGTAAACATTTGTCTTTACCTTCAACCCAAGCTGTCACTAAAAAAGTTTCTTGTGATATTCACTGCAAAAGACAGACTTCTTTATTTGATCCGGGAGATTTTGGAGTGAAGAAAAGTGTCTGCAAAGGTTCAGAAGGAGACAGGTGGAGTGAAACACGAGGGGAAGTTCAAGTGAGGAGCTTTGAGGAAACCTGAAGTGATGAACTGATTGAGTGGAAGAAGAGGAAGTGGAGGAGTCAAAACGGGGGGGAGGAGATGAGAGGATATGAATTGCCATGTGAGATGAGAGACGGAAAAGAGAGGAGGGAAGATGAGTGGCAAACAGGAGGAGAATACCGGGAAGAGGGGGAGCAGAGGGGCGATGAATGGCAAATGAAGGAGAGGAGGGCGATGATGGGGAGGACAGGTGAGAGGGGAGGAGAGGAATAACAAGTAGAAGAGAAGAGAAGAGAAGAGAAGCGAAGCGAAGCGAAGCGAAGCGAAGAGAAGAGAAGAGAAGAGAAGAGAAGAGAAAAAAATAAATGGAGGGGGAGCAGAGGATGGGGAGATAAGGTGAGACAGAAGAGGAGAGGAGTGACAGGAAGGGGAGGACAGAGGTGACGAATAGCATACAAAGGAGAAAAAAGCAGAGAGGATGAGTGAAAAAGGTAAAAAAAAAAGAGGAAATGAAATGACAGAAATGACAAGGAGAGGAGAGAGCGAGTCAGAGAGAGAACGAGGGAAGAGTTTATAAGAAGAGCAGCAGAGTGATGACACAAAACAAGCCTGCGGCCTGACGGCAATTTGTGTCGCGCTCTGGTGCCCATATATGGTGATGGAATGTGTGAAGGCAGCTACTGTCGTTACCTGCATTGATCCGAGATCAGACTGCTGCAGCTGGCAGTCAACAACACACACACACACACACACACACGACGGGCCTGCATCATCCGAGACAAACAGACTGATCTGTGGTCAGATCAAGGACAGTCGGACGAACTAAATTAAGCAAACGGTGAAATCAAGGACAGACACACGAGCGCTAAAACCACAAACGTATGCACCGACACACCGAGGCAAAGGGCGAAGCAGCCGCGAGGATAAATGTGACACCTTTTTCTGATATTTCATCTCCAGCTTTTCAATCGAACGCAAGAGACAAAACAAATCGCGGCACACAACCCAGCGTCCTGACAAATCGGCCAACACAATTTTTGAACGTGTGGTTCAACCATCGTATTTCGAAATGAAGTTAGTGTCGCTGCAACTTCTCAAAGCAATAATTACCTAAGTCTTGATGCATGACAGACGGCAAAACAAGCGTAGTGAACGACTGGTTTAAATTAGGTGAATTCCTGTTGGCTTTTTCAGCGTTGTAACATGGAAACTTTCGTGCTCGTCGTTACAGAATCAGATCATGAAACGCGGCACAGCAGCCCTCACTATTGATTGGCTATTATTCATTACATGTAGCCACTCAGATTGGGTATTGGGTGTTTTATAAGAGCTTATAATACGATACAGGTCTGGGTGGTATGGCGACTTTGTTGTATTGACTTATTAGCAGACTCAATTTAGTTTGACACAGCGCTGTTTATCATGACACAGTGCGTCACCTCCCTCACACTCTCTCCCGCCTCATTCATTAACAAGTTCCTCTGCAACGTCGAGGACACAGCTGTATTTAAATCAGCCTGTTAATTAGTCCATAGTGTGACCTATACGTTGCTCGTGTTACGCTCCAATCTGTCAGTGCCAAGAATGAAACTATAGTGTTAGCACCCGTGAGATACAGGTGTGTGTTATAGGTGAGGGTTTGTGTTGTTGTTTGCGTGTCAGGTGAATCACACTGCATCACTTTACAGCATTTTATAGGCGAGACATACCGTATGTAACTCTCTCTCCGTCTCTCTGCTCGTGCTATGTACAGAATATTAATAAATAAGTAAAGATATTTAAAACACTGACTGTAATTATCTCAAACTTCTGTTTTGTGGCCTGCGTTGCAAAACCGCCGACCTCTGCAGCAACAGTGTTATGTGCATAAAAAGGGAAACGCGCAGCCCTTCTATTTACATAATGTGATTTCTCATGTACGTGTTTTCCAGGTGTAAATTTTGTAGATGTAAAACAGTCTGTATTAATAAAAGGTGTTCATGACAATATACATTGACCTTCAGCTTGAAAATATTGAGATATGATTTTCTTATTGCCACTAGAAAAGGTTTAAATGCTTTAATGCTCAAAAACCACATGTGTTCTTTCACATTGTCAGGTGCTGTTTTAGCTCCTGTCTCTTTAAGCCCCCCCCCCAAACAAATACCCAGCCTGCTCTGATTGGTCAGCTCATATATGCCTGAGCCAGCACTGCTCACCATGTCACCAGTTAGCTCCACCTGCACCATGAATACAGGCATAAATTGTGCAAATGTGATGTCAAGAGGTGACCGCATTAAAGGACGGACTGCTGACGAGGCGTTTGAGGAGCAGTGTTTCCCGTGGGAGAAAGGAGCTCCTGTTGGCGCAGACTTTCAACTTTCAAGATCTTTTGCACGAGAAGCTGTGTGACACACTGAAGGAAAACACCAACCCACCCACAACCATTCCTCCAAGAACCCAGAAAAGAAAAGTGGAGAAACAGATTTGGTGTCGGACTAAAACCTGGATGTGAAACAGCGACGTAAAGCCAAACAAGGAACATTTCAATTCTCAGGTGGTGAACAGATTTTCCTCCTGTCTGCCGACGTGAGGTTGACCCACTTTCATGCAAGAAACATGCATCCTGTACACAAACATACAAGCCCGCATGTAGAGGACGACTCGCCTGCGTATTGTAAATAATTCAAGCTACTGCGTGGACTGACTGACTGGGAGTGTGTGTTTGTGTGTGGTTCTGCATGCAGGCGCGCGTGTGTGTGTGTGTGTGTGTGTGTGTGTGTGTGTGTGTGTGTGTGTGTGTGTGTGTGTGTGTGTGTGTGTGTCCACGCGTTAACATCTGTTCCTGTGTGCGTTTAGGAGACAGACTTGATTAATCTCACTTCTCATTAATCAGAAGTGACTCGTAGCTCTGCCTTTAATCTCACTGCTGGTGTGAGCGTCTTCATAACACACAATCATTTATTGGATTATTTACCAGCTGCCGTCAGAACCCATTCTTGCTTAATTCCTCCTCTTTGTCCTGCCTCGCTCCAAACACGGCACCAGGCTAATTAATTGTGAATGCGGATGCTTTTCTCTCTGCTACCTTCTTTTCATACCCACCGACCTGTTTAGTGCCGCTCGGAGCGCGTGTGTCACATGGAAGCAGACGGAGGATTAAATCATTTTGATCTATCCAGTTTTGTGACGCCTGACCGGTTCGTGTCGCGATCGGCTGAGCGTGTCCCGAGCAGCCTCCTGGAGGTCAAACAATTTTGATGCCAAAAATGAGAAAGCTGCCATGTACGATCACATCTCATTTAATTAGCAATCTGTGGCGACAAATGTCAGCAGCTATCACTTACGTGTGTGTGTGTCCGGACAGCACAGTGTCTACACTTGTCTGTATTATGTTGGTGATGACGGACTGATTAAAGCTCATAATTAATCCCGTCTGTGGTGCTAAATTGGAAAATGACGCCCTTTTTCTCTCATGGTGTGTGTTACACTAAGCACATGACAGGAGGAGCAGGAGGGTTCACATCTGTGTGACAATAATCCTTCTACTGGCGGCAGCGCTGCCAATCAGCTAACTAGCCGGGCAGACGTATGAGACGAAGAGGAGGAAGAGGAGGAGGAGTCTGTGTCAGTCATCCTTTTGGCCCGGCAGCAAGACAGCTGTGGGTGCAAAGCTGCCAGTCACGATTTCGAACATAATTCTTTTTTACTTCTATTTGGGAGAACACAGTATGACGAGCCAAAACTGGGTAAAGGCACCGAGGATGAGACGGGATAAAGTGAAGTGAAACTGGCGACGTCATAAAATCACTGCACCACAGCCTGATATAGGGCAGGGCGATATAGTTTTATTACATTATGATCGTGATATGATACCATATTTGCCTGCGTTGTCCTTTTCCTGATTTTATAGGCTGCATTCCGGTAAGGTGATGTACGTTTCCTAACTTATCGGACTGTTTCACGTGTTCTAATGAGTCCCAAAAGAAATAAGTTCGCATTCTGCACTTACAGTTCCCGCTTCTCAAAGGCAGAGGGGTTTTCTGGTAAATGCCTGAAATAAACGCAGTGGTTAACAGAACCTAAGGAGGTTTTCACGTTTTATTTAAGGTATCCCACGTGTGAATTTGAAAGTGTTAAAAAGCTAAATGAGACTACAGAGGATGTTGGGACATTAAACCTCAACACAACAAACACAAGCGGCTCATATACTCACTAGATCGTCCATCCGCAGACTTTAGCTGGAAACTATTTGGACTTTCCAACTTGAAGGTTTCTTAAATTCAAGAATCTTGCTGAACAAAACGTGTAAGAATCATAAAATGGTGTTTGCCACATGTCTTCAAACCTCACAGGCTTTTCGTTGAGGTAAAAAGGGGGAAATGCTAGCCTCTGGATTAGCCTCCCAAAATGTGGCAGCCTACACATAAATACACGATGTGAAGCATTCAGCCGTCTCACTGCGGCAGCCCACGACTTTAAACAGGTACACAGACGATGAGTCAGCCGCTCTGTCACGCTCCCTCATCCACATATCTGCACAAACATTAAGTAAAGTAAAGCATGTATGCCAACACACATAGCGAGACAAACACACACATACATCCTGCCAACACCCACAGATCGCACTGCCAGAGGGAACAGAAAGACAGCCGAGAGAGATGACATGGGAAAAGACTTTAAAAAACAGCTTTTAACCGTTTTCTGCAAGAGGAGACTGCGACTGGATAGCTGTCAGGGGGCCGCCATCGAGTGGTTCCACCAGGCTGAGAGAGAGAGAGAGTGTGTGTGTGTGTGTGTGTGTATGTGTGTGTGTGTGTGTGTGTGTGTGTGTGTGTGTGTGTGTAGCAATTACTTTATGTGTGTGGAGCAGAAGCAGTGTGCTTAACGGACAGCACAGGGATCATCGGGGTGTCTGTGCACGTACACTTGAATGTGTGTGAGGGAAAATGCACATGTATGACCGACTTCGATCGGCCGCCCTAAACGCCTCGACGCTCACACTCTGGGAATAAAAACATGAGCGCGAGAGAGCGGAGGAGAGCGAGGAGGAGAGGGCAGGGCGGAGGGAAGGTTGGGACCCTTTACACTCCTCTCTTCAGGGCATTCAAATCCTCCCGTCCTCGCTTGCTCACTCGCTCTCGCCGTTGCAGGAAGAAAGATGCCAGTGCGCTGACACTCAACAGAGAGTGTGAGTTGTCACGGCGCACTAACCTCAGCATCCACTAAAATAGAGAGAAAAAAACGGAACCAGGAATAGCAGTAACAGGCTGACAGTTCAGCCAGTCCTGTCAAGTCAAACACTGAGTGGACCCAGAGCTCTGAACCGCTTCAGGTTACAGCGAGCAAATGGTTCCCCCCCCTCCGCACCGCCTGGCTGCCTCCGGACCAACACGCGCCGCGCTAATTGGCATTTAACCCATCATGCTCGGCGCGTTTTAGTTCTTACAAGCAATTACATAACGCTCACTATCATCTCAAACCAAGTGAGTTGTAATGGAGCAATGATAATCTGGTCGCTATGATTGCCTCCCGTGCGAGCCAGTTCGACCGGACAGACAATCAGCTGGAAACTTTAAATCCAATGCATTTTTAATTTTACAGAAATAACACTGAAATCCATCACGGCAGGAGTCTATCGCTGAACGACTCCATTTTCTAAAAATGCTGATGTTTGCTGTGCAGAGGTTTTGTGCGCGACTACTCGAAAATCACATTTTCTTCTCACCACAGCAATCTTTGGCTGTATCTCGTATATATCTCGCGCGCGATCTAGAGTAGCAAGAATTAACAATCTAAGCTAGAACGAATACCAAATTAAAGAGTATTATAGGCAGACGCGATCTAGCGCCTAAGAGAACAAAACACACATTATTTGTGTTAGTTGTTGGTGGGGGGGGGGGGGTGTCTGCTGTAGCTGCCGAGAATCAAATGGGTGAACAGGAAGCTTGCCAGTATCAATTAGGAGGGCCATGGCCATGGATTTGATACACTCATATTATATGGTATCTATCACACACTGGTAATGTAGCTATCTCTCTATATATTTTTAAAAGGAAGAAGAAGGTGTGAGTAAGTAAGAGGGTGATTGAACCACGGTTGGGAGATGATGGGTCAGTAAATATAAGCGTATGTCTCTCATCCGGTCGTGTGTATCTCTCTCATATATACATAGATAGATGTTCAAATTAATGGGGTGTATTTGTAGATTTGTATTATGTATGGTGTCACACTATCTATATCTCTCTTTTATTGGTATATTGGGATTAGATGAGGGGGGGAAGTACACATTTATATTATAGAAGTGGGGGGGCGATCTTGGGGGTGGTAATGACGCGTTGTGAGGAGGGGGCGGGGGGGGGGGTGGGGGATGGATGTCTGGCTGTGTAATTTGGATTTATGGAGAATGGTATTTGAAGATATGGGTTTGGTTAAATGATTTGAGTAGGGGTGTTTTTTATGTATGGAGTTGATTTGGGGTGAGGGGTGCATAGAGTGGTTGAGGATAGTGTTATTGATGGGTTAGGGGTGTGTGGTGGGTCGTGGTGGGTTGGGGGGGGAGGGGTGGGGGGGGGGGGGGGGGGGGGGTGGGAATGGTGTGGGGGGGTGAAATGGGGTAGTGGTGGGTGTTGGGGGGGGGTTTTTTTTTGTTAGTTATTTTATGTATGTTTGGGTGTTTGGAGGGTAGGAGGGTGGTTATGGAGGGATATTTGTTTTGGTAATGGGGGTTAATTATATTGGTGTGAGTTTCTAAATCATTCGATGAGTATCTTATTTGCAGTCATTCTGTTTCATTCATGTCAGTTTGGCCTGGAAGAGATCGTGCAGAGACATGAAACTTGCATGAGATAATTAACCCCAGGAAAGCTTCCCCCATCCTCGGGCTGGCTGCAGGAGGCGTTGGACACAAACACATGCTCCAGTGTCAACAAAAACACAAATCAAACCCCGAGGACAGGAAACAAACAAACACAGATGCTGTGAAAATGATAATTCTGACTTTTTGTAGCTTCCAACATTGAAAAGGTTTCTCCGTTTGGCAACCAACCATCAGAAATGTGTCCTTCTTTAAACTCCAAAACAAGGAAACTATTTTCTGAGCAGTACTTGTTACTGCTGCACCAGGCAGGTCCAAAGAATGAACGACTAAAATAATGACTGAATGTTTGCTCCGGCCAGTCTCAAGTATCTCCACATTGATTTTTATACTGTGATAAAAAAGAATACAAAAATAATGGCAGCCTGGAAGATGTGAAATCAATTTAAAAATGCATGGCGAGCTTTCAAAAGTTCATAAAACATGCACATCAACCAGTTTGGTGCTTTAATCTCATTATTTAATGGGGCCTCGGTCCACCAGGATTTTTTAATCTTCACATTAACTTTAATGAGATTTTACTATCAGACGAGATATCTCATCATCAGGCGAACAAAATATATCTTGTAGCATCAACTTTCACAAAGGTTTGTTTGAAACGGTGGATTTCTGTGAGAGAAAACATTTGGAGAGGCGTGTGGTGATTCATTCGACTGCTGGAGTCATCAATCGATTATTTTGGCTGTTTGCTGATTTTGTTCATTTCAACACAGCTTTAGCGTTTGGCTCTGTGACGATCAAAGCTTTTTGGTTTCCCCCTCGCTCCGTCCTCCGTCCCTCCGGCCACAGTTTCCCGCTGTTGACGACTGTGTGGGACGAGTGATGTTCCGAACCAGCTCATTAACACGCTTCCCTTCACGCAGCCTTTCATACCGCAAAAAATGCCTGATTTAATTCAGAACATATTTAACTTCTCGGTTTCGGGCACGGCCACTTTGTACATTAGCGGCCAGAAAACCTAGACGCTTATAGCTTGGACACCCGCAGAGTCAAGAGAAATGGCGCGCCGGGAAGAGGAGAGGACGCACATGAAAGAGCAGCGCACATCTCATTAGAGCCCCTTTTCTCTCCATCCTGCCAGGAGGCCGGGCCGTCGGTCCGCCACCCATCAGGACGCTCCCTGGGTGGGAACAGTTGAAACATTTCACTTCCATCCACAGATGCATCCCCGGGGATTAAGAAATCATCCTCACACTTCGAAAAAGCCCAACGCCTGGAAATAGACTCTGGGATGAGGGGGCGGGTAGGTCAGAGGCCCAGGCACAAAAGTCATTTTCTATTTTCCAGTTCCAACTCTTTAGTTAATGGAGTTTTTTGAGGTAAGCACAAACACCGCGGGAAGGAGGGGGCGAGCTGCCGGCACAGTGAGATTCACCTTCTTAGCCACGGACTCAGAGGCCGTCTCAAAGTGACAGTACATGCTGTGGTTTTAATGACAGCAGGAGGAACAGTGGTGCAACATTTATTTATTTATTTTTACAGTTTCTGGCTGGAACAGTTTGGCAGATAATGGAACCTGTGACAGCTTACTGTCAATAAAGAGGGAGCCTGAAAGCTAGCAGATGTAGATGCAAACAATTCACACTTTTTTTTAAAAAAATAAGCTTTACAAATGTTTGATGAGGACAGAAATGAATTCAGTGTGTTTGTTCGACCTCAGAGACACTTTCTTGTTAACTCCAAATAAAGCTCCACACAGCTCCTTTAATGAGCCCTCAAGTTTAACCTTTGTTTTGAAACGTGCTGCATGATGTACTCTGACTGTAGTGCATCTAAAAAGCACGTCGGGTAAACTGCAGTAATCCAGCGTTTTGACATATCGATGCTCTTTCTACTTTTCATATTCCAATTTCGATCCATCTGACAGACACAGGGTTTCCCCTCGGGACCGGTTCAGGTTGTGTATTTCCTCTCACGGGGTGCATGCTGGGATACGCTCCAGCCGCTGCGGTCTTGAACATGATAAGCGGTTTAGAAAATGAATGGATGCATATTTTTTTATTTCAACGTGGCAAGCAGATTAGCAGATTATTGCCATAATAGCCGAGCTCATAATAACACAGTTGCTCCTTTTGTTGGACAGAGACAGCGTCCTCCATTGTCTCCAACCTGATTTAATAGTATTCGTCAACCGGCTTCTGTTCGACACAGTGTCCTCGGCTCCTTAAGCCCTTTTACCGCACCAGTAATGTGGTTGAGGTCCTTGATCACGGAGGAGAAAACATTCAGGTGGCGACAGCCTTTGTCATTTCAGAATAGAACAGCCTGTAAACTATAATCTTTTCAAACATTTCCTCCCGACGGTGGAGCGGGAGTTCATGAGTCTGGTGGTTTGACAGTTGTCATCTGCAAATGAATTGTTGAGCCACTGAAGAGGATGTTGTGTCATTAACGATTTCTTGGGCTTCGACATGTGAGCTACTTAATCCCCCCCGTGACACTTGGCTCTGATCCCACAGAAGAGAAGAGAAGAGAAGAGAAGAGAAGAGAAGAGAAGAGAAGAGAAGAGAAGAGAAGAGAAGAGAAGAGAAGAGAAGCTTTATCGGGAATAGTGGTGAAGGTGTGTGTGTGTGTCTGTCACAATAAGTCACATCCTCACCCGTCACACAGTCCAGCACAGCTTTGTGGCAGCAGCTAACAGAGGCAGCTTGTCATGAGATCTCACACACACACACACACACACACACACACACACACACACACACACACACACACACACACACACACACACACACACACACACACTCTGCTCCCCTCCTTCCAGTTTATTATTGCAATATCACTAATGATTTTACAACTGAGGCTCATTCCAAGAGTATGAATCATTTCAATCACACCATAAACGAGACTTTTGTTTTGGTAACATTCACGCGAAGACGTCTGACGGGCCGACCTGAACCTCACGACACACGGCAGTTTCGAGGGTGACAGATGTTCAGCGGTGGCTAGCAGGAGCCTCGCTAATCTGTTTTGCACTTTCATTTCGGTCTAATTGAGGAGGCCTTGGACTGGATCCCCTCTTACAAACAAAAAAAAAGAAAAGAACCAGCCAAAGATGCTCTCGGCTGACTGACGGGTATGAGTATGTATCAAGAGCAGCAGGGAAGAGAAATAATGAAATGAGCTGTGAGAATAAAGCCCACGGGGCCTATAGAAAAAGCACCAGGCAATATCTCAAGTCATTTGGCAATGATATACTATTAAAGATGAAAATTGAAAATCCTGCCTTTGAAGGAATTCTGTAATTCTATCATGCAAATGAAAACGTCCATCGACAGCTGCCAAGAGACCGAATGTCCAGAATACTGAATAGTTCCATGTCGAGAGAACATCAACCTTTTGTGTCAGGAAAAAAATACATTTTGTATTCATGAGAGAAAACCCACTCCATGAATTGTGCGAGGAGAGTGCTGACCCCCGGCTTCAGATTAAAAACAGGAAGGTCGCAAGGTAAGAGAGCGTTTTTTAGGAGAGCACTGGGGTAGCGAGGTGTCAAGATAAAGAAGAAAAGGGGAGAAAGACAAAGCACTGCGCTGCAGCTGTCACACCAAATCTCTCAATCAACAGCTGAATTAGTGCGGGATACGGAAGCAATTAATCAGGTTTAACAGCGACCGCCAGGAAAAGGTGGAGGGAGGAGGGAGGCAACCTGTCTGTGCATCTGTGTTTGTGTGCTGTGTAGCTGAGAGTCGACTGAAAGGTAAACTGTGGGTAAACTAGGACACAGTGAGTCACCCGATATGTAAAATATTCCCACGTGAGGTAAAAGAGACGTCTCCGCGTAATTCGGCATTCAGTTTGCTGCTGAAAGACTCGATCAACTCCCAACACCTGAGCAGCTAAACAACAACCCCGCTGCGTGTCAGCTGATCCTCTTGTAGCCAGTAGGGATGCAACAATTTGGGCAGCTCAAGGAAATCTATGATGATAATCTATAAATGACTTTTGTTGTCATTCATGGCAGGAAATAAACAGTCTTCGGCGTTCAGATTGTGGGTTCAACAATAGAAGCAATATACAGACGCCACTTTCGGCTCTCAGAAATGCTGATTTTCGACATTTTTAGCTCTATATACACTAAAGTGTCGCTAACATGGTGCTTGACCATATGAGTCACCCACAAGGCACCTTAAACCTAGATTGTCTTCCAATACATGAAACCTATTAAGTGTTTCCCACACATACACTTTACTTGGGCAGGCCAGACAAGTGTATAAAACAAGTTGCCCTCCATGTCTCCGTCTCAAAAAGGCTGATGACCCCTGGACTAAACAGTGAACTATTGAAGTCATCAACAGATTAACTGTTACGTAACACACACACACATACACACACACACACACACACACACACACACACACACACACACACACCGGCTTGCCTCGCCTCTTTCTGTTTCTGTTTGTGTGCGTCTGCTCTGCTAAAAAAAAACCCTTTGTATTGTGGATTTCTTTCACCTGTAATTCCTTGTGACAATAGCAGGTGCAGCATGTGTTGAGGAGGCATGTTGTTAATGACGTAGCCTCTGGAAAAACAACTGAAACCAGCGTGGCACTTACAGGCTTTTATGACACAGCGGCGTAAGTAGGCCTCCACTAAACACCAGAGAACATCTCTGTCTCTGCAGCCTGTGTGACTGTCAGTAGAGAGGGCAGCATGTTGACTGGTTAGCTGATCACGGATGGTTCATTGTTCCCTCGGAAGGATAAAACAATTTTAACTTATAAAATTTCTGGTGCCAAATGTCCTCGGGCAGCCTTTATTATACTCAAGTAAAGTCAACGTGTGGGAAACACTGGCCCTAGAAGAACAGGTGGATGAAAGTTTCCATTCCTCTCACACTATCACAGCTGCAGTCCAAAAACAGATAAGAATGGATGCCAGAGATCTCCTCTTTTTTATTCAGTGTGTTCTTCCTCCTTGTCCTGATGCCTCCAATACCAATAACACAAGTCCAGTCTCTCATCGGTGAAGAGGTCTGGTCAGCTGAGATCTGACCTGGACTTGGAGGTCAAAGATTTGAGGCATGCTCACTGAAATGACGACTCTCTATTAATTTCATGTTTTCAAGTTCAACTATTAAAGTATAAAATGTTAAAAATGTTCAGCATTATGCAGGGGGGCTGACTTGGGACTAGACTTTCCCGAGAAAAATGACATGGACCTTGAGACTTCGATCAAACGACTTGTCACATGTATGCAAATTGCTGCCAAAGAACCAGAGACATCCTTACCATCTTTCACATTCTTCTTCCTGGTCAAAACCAGGTGACTACATCACCCAGAATGCAACTCCAATGCTGACAGTTTAGACAGTTGGAGATTCAGGTGGGATAGCAGCTCATTGTAGCCTCATGAGCTCACTTCTTTACCCAAGATGGGGTTTATACAACAGTCCAAGAACAGACGTTGTTGCGCTATTTTAGTGGAGCTCCCTCTTTCAGTTTTTGACTGAAGTACAACATAAAAGTGAAGGATCGTGAAAAATGTCACAGCCGGTCGTGTCAATTGTCCTCTGTTCTATATTCTGGGGAGATGAGTGTTTCTCGTGTCAGTCCATAGCCTCTGGACCAGAACATACATCAAGGCAGACAGGAACCCTTGTCTTATTGTTAATACCAAATGTAGACAAGCTTTTCCCAGCAGTCTGTTTCCTGTCAGTCACATGACACCCGCAGGAAGACGTGGTATTCAGCCAGGAAACAATCCCTGAAAAACAAGCAGCCTGACAAACTTAATTCACGCGTCTATGTCTTCTTTACACGTGGCTGCTCTGTTTGCTAGGACAGCATTCATAACCACGGTGCCTGTATATCAGAATATGAAGGAAAAAAATGATCTAATTACACATGGCAGGCATTTCAGAATGATTGGGGACAGCGTGCGCGAGACAGAGGCGGTAGTAAATGGGCTGTAACTCTAAATGACGCCGGTATTCTTTTTTAATGTGCGCGTGACTCGCATTCAAATGCGCTGCTGTGTGAACAGTGGTCGCTTGTGAACAGGGTAAGGAGGAGAGCTGTTGGCTTGCGTTATGCAAATGAAGAACAACACTGTCAGAGCGGACGCAGTCGATCAAGGCGATCGCTATCGACGCGCGCATGCACACGTACGTGCACCGAGAGGCGATGCAGTCAATTTAGAAGATGATATTGAAGCAGCCAAGGACGCTAAGAGAGGTGAGAGAAGAGCCAGACTGTTAGCTGCACTCAAATCCTGTCTTTGGCCCCCGTTCATTTTAACATTTCATCAATACAGACAGAGTCTCTCTCTCTCTCACTGCTGGCTGGCGAGCTGCTGACCTCCACAACCTGTTGCTAACAGTCTCCAGGCTGCGCGGAGCAGGACGGTTATTTATGGACAGGGAGCAGAGATAAATCGATGCTCTCTCCATTCTTTCCCAATTCCATTTGCATTACTTCGGTGAGGTGTTGAGTTTCTTTATTCACTCCGAGGAAGACGTTACCTTTTCTCCGTGCTTTGTTGCTTTGTGTTGAGTTATGAAATTCAGATAAGGTAGAGAACGGCTAGTATTTTGGGGACGAACACAAAAAGCGAAGTAGTTCTGAGGGGGGTCAGAGAAAGGCCGCTCGGTTCTCAACTGGCTGGATAGTAAGAAAGTCATAACTGAAGACAAATAACGGCAAAGAAAATCTGCTACGAAAGGCTTCTAAGGAAAATGGGTCTCGGAATAGCAATGCAGGCAATTTTAAAGACAATAGACAATAGCCTGGCCTTTTCTAGTGCTAGCACTTAATACAGGGCAGGAAAACTTTTTATCTCACTGGCTTCTGTGACCTGTACGTCCACCAGGACCAGGACGAGCTTTCACTTTTCAATTTGCACTTTCTGACAGAAACTATTAATGGGGATATTTAAGGGTGGTTACACAAACGCCGCTAACAATGAACTTTTGACAGCATGTTGCTTCAAAATGGACAGTTATATGCTCACTCATATACACTGGCACTGACTCACATCATACTTCCTCTTGTGAAGCTGGTCATGTTCAGTTTTGAGTTTTTGACAACGCAGTCCAGTTCAACACAGACTAACACCAGGATTATCTGGTGACTGCAGCTTGACAGTGAGGCCATTTTAACCTTTAATAGCCAGGTGATAGCTAATCACCTTTTATTAGAGGTTAAACGATTCTACAAATCCATAAACCAGCTTGACTTTAGCCTTAAAAAGGTCACAATTTAATTAGATTTTTTTTTTAAAATGATGGCAGTGCTAGATGGCTTGTCTCGAATCTGGATATAGAAATCGATCGCTGGTTCAATGCACTGACAGCTGCCATTTACAGTTTGAAGTTCTTCTAACCCAAAAATAAAGTTTCTCACATCTGTCCCGAGTAAACCATCTTCCCAAGCAAAATCAGTAAGAGCAGCGTAATTAGCTCAATTCAGTTCTTCCCCCACGAGTAAGCCCTCTCCTCAAGGGAATCAATTAAGGATCTCTGAAACATCTCCGACGCTCTCGGAGTCATTTTGTACCAGTCGGCTGATTGTCTTCTTGCACAAAAGTGAAAGCACAGCTGCAGGCGGCCGGTGAGCCGGCTGTGTCGCCTTTGAAGGGCTTCTGCTGTCGCGAACACTGCCTTTGATTTGGATGATCTGAGATCGATTTTGGATTTCGAGTCAAAATTGCGACACCTCGTCTTGCAAATCATCTCGTTCTATTATCTTTGCACCTGGCACCCTACGTGAATTTCACCGCCCTTAACGCTGCTGTGGTGAAGGCTCTTTAACAGGTTTCATTATTCCCAACACGATCCGAGTTTTGGTTCTTGTAGCAAAGAGAGTTTTCCTTGAGTTTTCTCCGTAGGAAAAAAAACCCCCAGCTAAAGGCTCCATAAGTGAAGCGAACAGTATTCGTGTGGTCATTAATTGCCCACATGGGTACAAGGAGAAATGTCACAAAGGCACGTCACAGCCTGACCCACGGCTGTACTCCCACACAGACGGTGAAAGCAATTTCCATTTTGTCACAGCAGACTGTATCTGGAGAGGAAACAGTGACTGAACAGAAGGATAGGATGGACGGTGCGGACGAGGCGAGCTCGGGACAGACTGGAGACAGAGTAGGAAAGCTTGTCTAAACATTTTCACACATTTTCACCCCCCTCTCTCTCTCTCTTACCCCCTCTCGCTCCCTCTCTCTCTAAACAATGAGGCTGAGAAGAACTGAGCGGCAGCGGAGTGGACGGAGGGCGGAAAAGGGAGGGGGGGAGAGTGTGCTGGCACCCTTTTTAATTCCACCAAAAGCTGTTTCAACAAAGGGTCCCTCGCTTGGGAGCCGCCACAGAGCGGCAGCCTGCCAGGCCGGCTGAAAGTAGGGTCGTGAGCAAAAGAATGAGAGCGCAAGAGAGGGCGAGAGAATAAGACTGACGGAGAAAGAATGGGAGAATAAAAGAATAGGGAAAATGAAAGACTGAGCTGGGTATGAAAGGCTGGCTCTAAGTTGCATGGCTGTAAAAGTCAAACTTGGCAGGGTGGCCACATTGATCATGTGTGTGCGCGTGGAAGGCGGGAAAAGCTCGTGCGTCTGCTTGTGAGTGATCTGCGAAAGCACCGACGACGAGGTGAGAGCTGAAAGCAGAAACCTGGCCATCCTTGGACCGGCTCCATTGTGATTCATGGCCCCGTTCCTGATTCTGCGCTCCGTAATCCCTCTTCTCACGAACACCTGTTTGCTGAGGAATCACTAAGGAATGCCAAGGTGTTAGCCATGATACGGTTTATTTCTAGAAATGTGATCTGGAATTTGCTTAGTAACCGTTTTCCTCTGAAGTGGAATTAAAAAAAGGGGGGGAAAACGCTGACCATGTGGAGGCACATTCTCGCCGGCTCTTGGCAGACAGAGTGATGAATAAAAACCTGCCTCCTGGAGTCTCTGCAAGCCGGACTGATGGAGCTTCTGACAGCAACCCAGAGTCCAACCTCTCCCACCTAATTACTAGACTCTTTTTTTTTTTTTTTTAAGGTCCACACAAAGACATACACACAAAGCACAACAAAGGGATGTGAAATTGTCTCCTCCACAGAAGCCGAATCCATGACAACCTGCTCCCAATCTCTGAGTGACCAACTGCACCAGCGTCTTCCTCCGCCTGTGAGCGCTGCATTAAAAAAACGGAGAGCATCAACAATTCTCCAACTGTACACAACAAGTAAACAGCATTATGCAAGACTCTGCAATACAAAGTCAGCAGTCCATCCTTCAGCAGCCCGCAAGTATGGTTGGAAATCGTTAACGTTTGAATCCTCGATCAATAAGAAAGACCCGAGGGCCAAAATTAAAAAAGAAAACCAATTCAAACATTAATGCGGACAAACACATCACAGCGTATGTGATGCAACACCCTGTTCAAATCTGTCAGTCAATAAGTGAGCCGGGCTGAGCAGGAAGACGTTGCCTCCTCGCCGCAGCAGGACTCGGTATTGTGCTTTTCTGGGTGAGAGTCTCCACCACACATGGCAGCCCCGACAATGACAAACAAATCGGCCTAAACACTAACAGCCCCCAGCATTTGAGTTGGTGTGAGTCATTAATACGCTCTCAGTGAGCATCAGCGGTCTGCTCCCGAGGGGATGATTATCACCCCATGCCTCAGCAGGAGGAGCCATCAACACACGACTGTGGGGCCAACAAGCCTCGCTCTGCGGGTCAGGGCCCGGCTCATTTCTGGTCTTCCACATGACAGCAGCTTGTTTTTTTTAACTACAGTGGGTCTTAAATTAAGAGGCTCATCATTTCACGATCACATTCTGCATGGACGGCTTATTGAACCCTTCACCATTGCTTATTCTTCTGTGATTGCAATTGTGTTTTAATTATTGCATCGTGTCAGCCTTTATAGCACTCTAAATCTAAAGGTGTAATTCATAAAATATGGTAGTTCCAAAACTATGTCGGCAAAGGGATGACCAGAGTAACCTACAGCTGCAGCTCTTTACAAGCTAGCCGTTAGCTAATTACCTCATGGTTCAATTGGCCATGGAGCCAGTGGTCCGAGAGTCTGTCTGGACCAGGACCTCGGATCTATGTGTAACATTGCCCAGACTCAGCACAGCGTCCAAGAGCGACAGTGGTCACTTTGTGAAAGGGTTGCAGTATGGAGGCGATTTACAGAGGCTCTGACCAGGACTATGGGGAGGCGTGCAGCGGGACTGTTTTGGTGAATTAAATTTTATTTATATCAAGTTTGAATTACTTAACAGGGTAATTAAGCTCATCTTTGTTTGGTAAAAGAAAGAAACTTGAATTCAGATGGTGTATTTTGTATTCTGTCTGTTTATTAAGGAAAATAGAAGCAAGAGTATTTCATTTCTTGACATTTCGGGGCTTCATTTATTCATTTTGTTTTCCCAACTATTGGACTGTTGTCTCTTGGCAGTACACAGTGGATTTATTAGACATGATGGACTGGGGCGGGCCGGGCTAGCTGGAAACTTCAGTAGATATCTCTGAAACACAGTACTGAGATGCCTTTTACATGACTTCAACACTGTTGTTCCTCTAATTCGATTGATAATGTCAGTTCATTTAAAATAATTCTGACCATATCGTACAAATTACTGCTTTAATGGCTTTTAAATACAGAATACAAAGTCTTTTATTAAGCCCACAACCCAAAAAAGAAAAGCTTTTTATGCTGAAACATATCATTAAGCCCTTACAAATAGACACTTGTGAAGCACCAGCTGCCTCACACGGTCATTGACATTTCAACCCAGTCATGATACCTATGATCAACTCTCAAGGCAACAATGACAACCCCTCACTCAACCCTCTCCACACGAACACACACACCCCCAACACACAAGATCACTTGACACACTCCTTGACATTTAGCCTATCTGCCATCAGCCACAGTGGAAGCGGGATCTCGGCACAACGGGCTGGATTTTTAAAGATGGTGGAGACTTTAAATCATTTTCTACCCCGCGGTCAGCAGACTGTGCGGGGTTAAAGCAGGATTTATGCAAAGTGAGAAAAATCTGTTCATTAAATTGAGAAAATTACAGGCATTTTTATTCAAACTGCCCTTTGCTTTTGAAATAACGGGAGATTTTCAGCCTCAAGGCTTGTTCTAATAATTAATCAACTAAAGCATCCTGCAAAGACAAAAAAAAAAAATTCAAATTATTGTGCTCCTGCCCCACAGGCCAAAAGCACACAACTGGGCGGCTCACAGATGAATGCCTTGAAGTCAGTCGTTGTGAAGTCGCGTATGCTTTCAGAAATTACAGCAGTCAAACTCGATGTTCCTCATGATTTTTTAATTTAAAATGCAGCAGATGCTACACCAGTGGATATTCAATTAATATGAAATTTGTCTTTTTCCGCCTGCAACCCCTCAAGTTGGGGACTAAAAGCTGTCGGTTGATTCGGGCTCAAAGGTAGTGAGGCAGGTGGGTGATTGATTGCTCCGGCTCCCAGGCGGAAGAAAACCCAGCACAGATCCATACCGGAGCTGCTGCACCGGCTACACAGATATGTAAACAGCAACATGGTGCAGCAATGCGAGGCTGCTGATGAGTCATTAATAAGAGCTCTCGATAATCAGGCCGCGCTGCTCTGAGGGCGATAATCATCGGCCGCCTGCTCTCCAAGTGATAAGCTAATCAGCCCTTCGTCTCCACCGAGCCGTCGAGGGGACTCATCATCATTGACATTTCGGTGCAGGATCGGGCCCAAAGAGACAAGCCCGGGGAGAAGAGGGGGGCACACCTGAAGTGACTTAATTATCATTGCCGTGGAATGATATGCTCTCAACTCTACTCTGCCTGATTCACTGAAGGTTAAGCGCGGCTCTTTCAACATCACGGTTAAAGTTTCGCCGCTGCCACTTTTCACCCCTTTTTTTCACCGTTCTTGTTTATTTTCCACATCATATAAAAACACACTGATCGTCAAGCTGCAGAGACAACCTGGTCTCGAACTGTTTGCACAATACGTCAGGACGAACTTGGTAAATGGAGCTTCTGCTTGTGCATTCAGTTTCGGTAACTCGCCGCCTAAGTAGCCGAAATGCGAGTGTGGAGGTTTTTTCTTTCCTGCGAGGAGACAGTTGTGTTGTTGCGCGTTCAAATTAATTCATAACCTGTGGGGATACTGCCGTGACAATCTGACAGCTTTCTAACAGCACTGGCCCGATGTAGCAGAGTCTCAGCTGAGTATCTGTCATCCTCACACCAACTGGCGCTGCGTGGCTTACAGCACCGAGGTCTCCAGCACCGTAGTCCTCATTTCCGCGCCTTTACACCGGGGCTTTCCCTGTTCCTGTGGCTTACATCTCCCCAATTATGCACCCAGATAAAGAACGTCATCGCGAGGCAAATTCCCATCAAGTTTAAATCCTCCTCCTGCCGCGTACACTCAAGTCAGTAATCAAAAAATTCCCACTGTCACCTATTAAGCAACAGATGCTACGGAGAAATGCAAAGTGCTAACCCCGGCCCTGAAATAACTCGCCCTCCCATTAGCTCTGATCTCGCAGGCTCGTCTCCGAGGCGTGACGACGCACGAGGCGACGCGTCGAGCGGCTCCATAATGACCCATCTTCTCTTCTCCTCGGTGACGGCTCTGACAGATGATACTAGTTACACCCAGGTGAGAACAACAGGCTGACAGATTCGTGCTGACAGAGCGGGTTCACAGATTTTTATGCCATCGCTGTAGCCTGACTGCCTGCTGTTATGAATTTTGTAGCCGGTCCCAGTTGGGGAGGGAGAAGAAAAAAGAAAAAAAAAAAAAAACGACTGTGGCAATTGTTTCTGCTGGGAGTTCGAGCATGTCTGCGTTACCCAGCGGTGCGTTTCAGTGCGGTTATTATAGCTGGTGGTTACGGTTATCTCTGAATCTATCACTGTGATGTCCTTATAGGAGCATAAATTGTTGCCATGGCGATCACCACCAAGTTTATTGGTACTTCCTTTTTATTTATGGTGTAATAATTCCACAATATTCCAAGTAAGTGTCTCCATTAGTGAGTTCTGAGAAATGTTATTTCTGGCACTGACGATAGCTTAGCATCAGAAGTGTTCGTTATGTTCTTTTTAAACTTCATGGCGACGGCCCGCGGAGCACAGTGTGCTTCCTGTGTCGCTCAAAATAAGTGAACGCGCATAAATGTGGGTATTTTTATCTCTTCAGGTGACTCTGCTACATTCGCATATTGTCTTGCACTGCATTTGCATCACTTGACGGTAAGTTTACAGCTGAGCTACACTCGCCTCAGCAGGGTCAGCTTATCAGCTAACATGTGCTCACCACAGTGCACACTGGCAGATATGCAAATAAAAACTACAGCACGAGCTATTTTTAACTTTTATTTTCTGTTTGCTGCATCCATACTTTACTCACTGCAAAACTCCAAATCTTTCACTGTAGATGTGTCTAATTTCAGGTCAAATGAAGGGTCCAGTTCGTAAAAAAAAAAAAAACAATTTTTGAGCCTCAATCTTAACTCGCGTTGGGATTGTAGGTCAGGTCAGAGGTCGTCAGAAAGGGTCAGTGTTCAGATCGAGGCTCGAAAATCCACTTTCTTACAAACTAGACTTTTTATAAGACACAACAAAATTGAAAGTAATGTTTTAGTAAGATTTTCACTTGTTCTGTCAGCAGATATTTGGACATATTACCAGTAAGAATCAACTTGTGTTCATTGATTTTTAAAATGTCATTCTTTCAAGTGTTTGTTATGATGTTAATTTATGTTAAAAGTAGTCCCATCTTGTCTTTGCTGTCTTCAATGATTGTGTTTTGTTCAACTTTAAAATGCGTCTCCTGTAACCATCCATCTATTCTGTCCTTTGCAGGGCTGCGGTTGCTGGAGCCGATCCCAGCCGTCATTGGCCGAGAGGCGAGGTGCACCCTGGGCAGGTTGCCGGTTCATCACAGGGCAACCGTGCACACTGATATTGACCCCTACGTGCAATTCAGAGCCACAAATTAACCAAACCAGCGTGTCTTTGGACTGTGGGAGGAACCTGGCAGGAACCCTACACAGATTCAGGGAGAACATTGGAGCTCCACACAGAGAAGCTCCAACCAACCAACCAATAAACCAACGGGATGCCAGGTTTGAACCAAGAGGCTGATTTTTAAAGGGGGATAACCACTAGACCACAGAACCCCCTTAAAAACCAGCTTGTCTCAGCAAAGTCCTTTAATATCAAGGAACTGTTTGTGTATAAAACAAATTAATAAATAAAAAAATATTGGCCAGTTTTTAAAAATCAGCCTCAATAAATGTGTCATAATTCTCATTAACATGCATCATACTGGTACAGATGTAAACGTGTTTCTACAACACTTGTGCAGTTATGGTCTGTGACTATAAGATTACTGTTATGGATGTTCATTAGCACCTCTCAGCTGAGGAGCAGCGGCCGAGCACGTCTCCTCTCCTGCAGAGACCGTGTTTCCCATCAACACCCTGTTGCTCCGCACAATGGGGACTCATTTCTGCCATTATTCTAATGGTTTGTAATCAGACCTGTGATTGCGCCCAAACACTTTCCAACAGGTAAACACAGATTACAGGTCAGCCGCGCTGGGAGGGTTTGTAGAGGCTCAGAGGGGGATTAGGTTTCCTCAACAGTCACCTGCCGACTGAAGCTGCGAGGAATTAGGACAAAAACCACAAACCAGGAGAGCCACACCTCGCAGTATCATGGCGTAGCGACACCGCACGTACAGATTTGACAGTGTGCCTCGACAATAAACTTTTAGTTCAGGTCTCACGGTCCGCCCGACAGCAGCCAGGGCGGACGACGTGACAGTGACACATGCGGGAGAGGCGCGGGAGGCGCGGCTGGAGACTGTCCGCACTCCGGGCGCACGGTGCCTGAAGTGCGGGAGAACCGAGCGGGCGTCAGTTTCAACACCGCTCGGCTGGTTTTTATTCTTACCTTGAGCTGCGAGGAGGATCGCTGCCGCCACCAGCCAAGTGTTTCTCACCGGAGAGACCGGACAGCGTGCTGCGTAATCTCTCGCCATTCTTCTAAACAGGAGACAAGGTGGACGTAAATATCCACAACAGCGCTGTGACGGGCAGCCGCGCTCCCAGTTATTCCTTCTGCGATCGGCCGAGAAAACTTGGGAGTTCAGTTCAGACCGCCCGGGTTGAAATCAGCCAAGTTACGGTTTGTCTTTTCCCCGCTGCCTCTGCGCGTCCGTCCCCCTGGACCGTGTTTAGTTTCTGTCTCTCCCTTCCTCGCAGTGTGTTAATGACAGGAAGAGTCAAACCCCTCCCCGAGTGGGCCGGCCGCAGTGCGCACAGGTAGCCCGCGGCTGCTGCTGCTACTGCTGCTGCTGTGGTGGTGGTGGTGCGTCTTGGCCACGGCGAGAGGAGCGGAATGGAAACAAAGTGCGGACGGACGGAGTGTGTGTGAGAGTCGGCGGAGCTCCGTGTGTCTGATGCGGGAGGGCTGAGCGGGGAATATCAGAGTGATGTCAGCAGAGCGTCACCAAGAGGACTTGAGCCGTAATACTGAGAGCCCTCTCAGCTCCGGCTGCACCGCCCGAGCGAGGCGCAGTCTGCAGGGCGGAGGAGCGCAGACCTGCATACCTGCGCGGAAGGGTGTGTTCTGCTGACACCTGCCGCTCGTTGTGTGTGTGTGTGTGTGTGTGTGTGTGTGTGTGTGTGTGTGTGTGTGTGTGTGTGTGTGTGTGTGTGTCGGGGGGAATAAAATATGCAGCGCAAAAAATGACGATTTATTTTTATTTCCATCGATCAGCAACATTATTTCAGTAATAATGAAAATTATCACCAACAGTTTGACTGAATTAGTGCATTTAAAAACAACAATAAGTTACTCAGTGATGGAATGTAACTAAGTACATCTACTCAAGGCCTGTAAACAAGTACAGTGTTAAGTATTTCCATGTTCTGCCACTTTACTCTCCCAGTACACAACAATTTGAAGGCAAGTGTTGTACTTATACTTTATACTCCACTACATTCATTACATAACTCAAGTTACTCGTTACTTTGAAGATTACCTGCTGCATCAGAGTGAGAGCAGCACATTTCTTTAAGATAACCTAATTTATTTATAACACTGATTCTGATAATCAGAAATAAATGCTGAACACTGGATCCGATAATCAGATAATCATTTACTCTTACTTGTTATTTTGATAAGTACATGAATATGAGATACTTTAATTACTATCCATACGTCTGACTTACCCACATTTATATTAACATGATATCTTTTCCACATTTTACTCTGACTTTAAAGTACTTTTTACAGAGCTGGAGGTAATTGTACTTCCCTTGAGTATTTCAATATCATACTTTTTAATGCCTCCACTTAACAAAGGGAAATGCAGTAACTTTTTACTACAATACATTTCTCTCACAGGTACCAGTCACTTTAGAAGAAGAAGAAACTTTAATATTTTTTGTGTTGATTATATTTTGTTTAAATAACCCAAATCTGCCCCAACAAGAAATCAGAGCTGTGAGATAAATGTAGTGAAGTAAAATGTACATTAATTTAATCAAAAGTATAGTAAAGTAAAAGTTTACAGTAACAAGATGGGATTTCTTCAGTAAAGACTCAAACTTGTACTTCGGGACAGCACTGATGTGAAATATCATGCAGCGTTACAGATCAAACCACCAGTTAATGAGGCTCATGCTGCATCGCATTATTTATTCTAAAGAGTGGAGAGTAATATCTTCAAATCACTTTATTTATGCACAGCAGCATGTTTGCAGACTGAGGAGTAGGAGGAGGATGAATCTCGTTTATGAAAGCGCACTGAAGCTCGGTTTGCAGATGGAGACATGATAACTGCTTGGTGATTAACTGAATCTGATGATGACTGACTGAGGTTCACACCAACGTGTTACCTGTGAAACACAGCAGTGGAAGAGAAGAAGGACTTCACCTAAAGCCACATTATGTAGGATTTGGTGTTTTGTGTGGTTTGGCGCCCTCTACAGTTTCAGAGTGCAACAACACTCTTAAAATCAGATCCCAGGTCTGTAACAATCTGTCAGATGTAATGTGGGTGCAAACTACAAGTGAAAATCATGACGTCATCACTGTGTTGTGTGTTGAAAGTGTGCATGTTAAATTAAACATGTAACAACGCTCTGATCCGACACTCTCACTGAAGAAACAAGTAACAGAGACTCCATTCACCCTGTTACAAGACACCGTACCATCAAAATGATTTTAAGCCGTCATTCTATGGTTAAAAATACATAATAAAAAATTGAATAAATACATGAAAATGACCTAAGACCCAAGACTTTGGACAGTAACTCTACTTCACTGTTGTTTTTTAACTTTCCCTTGAGTTAAACATCTGAATTTTTTCTTCACGACTGATTACCAATTCAAATGTGTAACGATTACTCATTTAGTCACATTGAGGGAATCATTTGAATCTGTCGGAATCAGAACCAAAGCCAAAATAATGTCTTAAAATTGCTTACTTAGTCCGACCAGCAGCCAAAGTATCAGAGAAATGCAGTGACAGCAAATCATTTTTATCATTTATTATAAAAAATTATTGATTTCTGTCAACCGACGAAGCGATGGATGTAGTGAAAACGTCAGAACTATAAATATAATAGAAGTGGAGAGCTGCGAGGGTTCAGTGTGGCGCTGTGTGGCCGTCTGCAGAGACCACAGCACACAAACAGGATCACAAACAGGATCTACGAACATCAGCGGCTTCACAGATCGAGCTTTCTGGGAAAAGACAAGAAAAAACCAAAAAGACTCTTAGCTCATGAGAGGTCAACTGAGAGGAAACCTTGGGAGAGACAATTCAAAGAGAGGAAACGGAAATGGACAATTAGCCGCATATAAATGGGCTAACTTGCTAACAATGAACAGATAAACACAATACAAAGTCAAATAAACAAAATACTAAGACATCTGACCTATAATTGACATCAGAAGGATATCCTACATGAACACAAGGATGCAGAGACACTAACAAGTCACCATCAACAGAAATAAAGAGTTTTAAAGGGGAGTCACACCAAGCTTCACACATTCGCTCATCCAGATTTCTGCTGACAGAATCAGGATTATCTGCTGTTGTTTTTTTTTTGATGTTTCAACCAAAACGTTCCTGCAGAACCACGGATACGTCGACATTTCTTCATGTTGCAACTTAACGTTTATTTCGTATTTTATGTTGAGACAACACCGTGTTTATAACCTGGATATGTTTAGGTATAAGAAACAGTTGGTTAGGTTTAGGGAAACATCAGGTTTCAGCTCAAAATACCTGTTTTGCTCACCACAGTTATGGTAAAAGATGTCCTGACTTTCCCATCAAAATGTCGCCTCAAACATGGCTGGAGATCGTCCAGAGGTCTCCTGAAAACTATCCAGTGTTCTCACACTTAGAAAATGTTAAAACACAGTGTTGAACTGCGGTCACTGGCTGTGACTCAGCCACCGTCCTCCTCCACCTCCTGATGTGAACGTCAGCTCATAAACATATAACGTCAATGTGATATGACACATTTTGTAGAAATGTCAGCACAGGACAAATGTGAGCCAGCGGTGGCTGAATGTATTGTTGTTGATGACACACGCTGTAAAACAGATTCAGATTAATTTAAACTGCATAAATAATGCATAAGCTATCTTCTGAAGAGTGTGATTGCATTTGGGTTATTTTGGTTTCCTCTGCTCGAGCTTCTGCAGACGAACAATATGACCTTAACTCTGACGGCGGCTGTGGAAACGAGTCTATTTTCTGCAAAGATCTTTGAACGTCTTTTAATCCATATCCTGACCTACCCAAGTGATGATGTATTTCATCTATTACACCCAAAAAAAAAAAAAAAAAAAAGTACAAGAGAGTTGCTCTCAAGAAATTGCACACATAAATTCAGGTTTGCAGCACACGAGAAAAAGCCTCCGGGCGCTCGGGGGGGTGGATGGGAGTTTAAGTCTCTCAAGATGGATGCTGTCATTTACTTTGTTGTCCCCCCCTCCACGTAAACAGCGACGCTGAGAGCTTTAAAGACAGAAATGTTTCAAATGTGGATAAGTTGGAGGGAAACAAACAGACCGCACTCTGAGAGGACGTTCTCCCGTCTGTTTGGGACGATAAGAGGACATCTTTGAAGTTAGTTACTGCTGAAATAAGTAACAGAAGCAGATTCACTGAGAAAATACTTTGTTCACATCCAACACATTGTAAAGGCGAGCTCGATTAACTGTGGGACTGAGTCACCGAGTGTAAACACAACACACACACACACACACACCTCTTTGGGAGCGGTTCCCCCCGCCCTCGCCACACACACTCACAGTATTATAGCAATTATTATAATGAGTTTTTATTGTTTTACGGTGATTTAACACGAACCAGCGCTCGATATAATATTTTTAATTCATGCTAGTAAATAATGGAGATTATTTTTCACACCCACACTCACTGAGCTTTATGCATTAAGACGGGACAGCAGGACATTAATTCAGCAGATAGCCTCTCCCTGAGAATCTTTAAAGGGTCAGTTCAACTTACATTATCTTACTTTAACTGTGAGCAACTGTGCTGGAGTCTCTGAAGTTTCTCCTGCCTGCCACGGTTCAGTGTAGGTGGAAAACTGTCTGTGGTTCCGTCAGCATTGGACAACAATATTCATGAAAATCAATAACCATCACAATTGCATGCACTTAAAGTTGTAATCCTCGAGGTTTCATTGAATCAAACCCAATGTTTGATACAAGTAAAGTTCAGTCCATCGCTCCTGCCATAATTTAACTTGAGTGATCATAACTCCCGTCCCCCTTAGTTACCGTTTCTAGGTCGGACAAGCTTGATGATAACAAACATGGCGATCCGTTGTTTGAGGCACTTTCTTTGACTCAGGTATCATGGCTTCATGACGCCGACAGCGAGGACTACAGATGGAAGGATGTATTTACCAGTTTATGAACGCTGTCAGGGTGTCGAGTGTCGCTTATAGAAGCCCCACAGCAACATCTTCAAACCATCTTCTTTACTTCAGTATAGACAAACTCAGCACATATGAGCTTAGCAGGGAAACGGAAAAGTTGACCGAGGTTCCTCCAGACACCGAGACTGCTCAACTTTTATCGAACCACAGAGCGAAAAATGGGAGGATCAGTTGTGCACAACTACTGTAAAAAGACACACTAGCTGTTGTTTTGCCGAATTAGCTCAAAGTGTGTTGGCTGTTGCTGTTACCATGGTTACCACAGGTGTTACCACATCATGTCGGGACTGTGGAGTTAAGGATTACAACATTAAGTAACCGGGTCACTCGGACAGGTCATCTGAGAACGATCTGTGGTAACTCCTGGTGAACATGCAGCAGGTCGCTGAGCAGATTATATTCTGAGGAAAGATCGTGGTTTTACAATTATAATTAATTCTATTATCATAATACATTCATTTGTTTCACAACACATCAGATGTATACATCAGAACAGCTTTTTCAATCAATTCTGTCCTCGTCATATTAATTTATTGGCTTTTGTTTTTAATGCTGAAATACTCAAAACAGAAACAATACAGAACAAAACAATAAAAAAAGAACATGCAGATAGTCTGGTGTGAGTGCAGCTGTCAGCGTTGGGTCCATCAGCTATTGTTTAGCCCTCAGACACAAATGTGGGAAGTCGCTCTCATGACATGGTGTGTACTTGTTAGCCGTACAGCAGTTTAAGTTGGTGCGCCAGGTTTGTTTGTTCCGCTGTCAGTCAGCCGCTGGTGCCGGCAATTGTCTATAATTGTTTAATTTTCCTCGTTACAAAACCTTCTGTTGTGTGAGAACAGAAACAATCATTGCAACTGAGTGTTCCAGGTTATAAAACCGTGACGTTTTAAACCACAGTTAATAGTGAAATCGGTAAACTGCTGCAGTCTCGAGGCTTTATCGTGCACATGCAAAGTGCACAGGCTAATTACAAACTTGCTCATGTGTTTGAACGGCCAAAAAGTTGATGTTCACCAGGAGAAATCTAGCTGAGGGAAATCTGGTGTCTCTAATCTCCCGTGCTGATTACAGAAAACTGATGGCGGGTTTCTCTTTCAGATGATGCTTATGAAATCTGCTTATTGAAGAAAGCAGACTGTAGACTGTTACTTACATGTATGTAAACTCACTGCGGGTTACTCACACATATCTGAGAACTTGGACAAATAACAGGCTAGTAGCTGGGATAAAACGTGAACGACAGAGCGTTCACATCTTACATTCACAGTTTGGCGACCTCGAAGCGATTTCAAGACGTGTTTATGGACAATAAACCTGATATTTTTGACGTCTTCAGCCATGATTGTCAGGGAAATGTAAACATGAGTCATTATAAGGTGCAAGCAGTTGCCATTCCGAATGGATTGCCATCATTTAAACAACAAGTTTGACTTCCTTCTGGTGACTTTTTGCAAGTTAGGGTTAGGCGAGTTAGATCAATAATCACCAAACAGAAAGATAACAAACAAACAACACCCTTCAGTGATTCAACAATGAAGAAGAAAAGATAGAAACTCAATGTCTAACAACGTTTGGGTTCCCAAATCCGTCCCCAGCACGCTGTCTTCCCAGGCAATGAATCAATGAAGGATCTGCGGCGATGTTACCACTTCAGTTCATTTCAGTTCGTCCCTCCTGAGTAAACCCTCTTCCCAAGCCAATCAATAAAGGATCTCTGAAGCATCCCCGCCACTGCCTTGGAATCAAGGATCCACATAGAAAGCTAATTTCGATCGAGATTTGTTTTAGAATCTAAATCGTGACGCCCGTCAAGGTACAACTCTTTTCAAGACAACTTAAAGCTCCGGTTTGTGAGACGGTTGAATTTGGAGTCTCACTAACGACTCATCCAATAATCTCGATTTGGGCGCCAAAAAGGGTGTTTTGAACCCAAATACAATTGTTTCCTAACCCAAGTCAGCTCGGTCACAATCTAAAATTGAAAACTGAAACTAAAGAAAAGTAAAAAGTTTCACATAACCCTGTTTTTTGCAGAAACATATATTTCCCAAATGTATTCCTGCAATTGAGATGCAAATAACAGTAAAATAAACTGTTTGGCTGGATGTGCTTTTTTTGTTATGTGGGTGGGCTCAACCTTTGCAACACACTCATTTTGAGCAGATGCTTCGAGCCAAAACAACTTACATTTGGGAAACAATTCTGGTGAATCTTGTTTCTCAAGAACATCTTGACATGGGAACAAGAAGAGCCGGGGGTCAAACCACCAAACCTCACAGATAATGGCCAACCAGCTCCCGCTGAGCTGCAGCCTCCTTCAAGTTCAACACCAGCACAAAGGAAAATAAAAGACATCTTTCACACATCGGACCCTGTCAGCGCTGGAAATGTAGTTTCAGTCTTGCAACAGACATTCAATAAATCACATCTAAATCATTCTCAATCTATCAACATGTTCAAAGATCCTGTTCTGCAGTTTATTTTGATGCAGCGATGCTTCTCGTTCCAGCTCCAGCAGGCCAACAATCCCATTTATTCCAAACCCAGCAATCACTGTCACTGCCAAAGCATCTCTTCATCTCCCATTCAGAGTAACAAGCTGTAACATTTACAGTGTAATGCTCTCACTGCTCAAGTATCATGATTTTTGCTTTGAGGCAAACCAAACAACCACCTATTTTACTGCGGAAAATTGATGTAAGCAGCCGCACGCCTCCCTCCACCCTCGCCATTCAAAACATTTCACTGAGAAATGACACACGTCCTCCCTCTGCCTCGACAAAAAACCTTCCCCACGGTGCTTCCACCATTTTGCCGGGTGGTGGTGGACCCGGCCACCCACCTCTCCATTATCACCTCATTAGTGGGCTGCAAACTGGCCCACCCTCCATTTTGGCTCCAGCCTCAATCAGCCCATTAATCACAGAAGAGCAGGGAAACCTTCTGTCCTCTGAAGGCTCACGATGTATTCTGCTGGCCCCCGCTGTGTGTGAGTGTGTGTGTGTGTGTGTGTGTGTGTGTGCGTGTGTGTGTGAGTGTGTGTGTGTGTGTGTCCGTGGCCATGCTGCTGCATATAAATGATCCAGCTACATCCTGCCATCTGTTGACTGCTAAAAGTAACTGCCTCTACGTCGACACACCAAAGTCCATAAAGCTTTTCAGCCTGTCTGTTTTTCTTCATCTGTATCCAAAATACTATAATTATGTGACTCGAGGTATATGTCAGACGGAGAACAGATGGAACAAATTATGTAATTATCACAACACATCCTCAATTAGACAACCAAAGAGGTTGTCAGTGCGTCCCAGAATCAAAGAAAATAAGGGGTTTCTCATCTGCTACTCGTGTGGTTGAGATGTGATTCAGCTGACGGCGACGCAACGTTGGGGAAAGATCGTCTTCATGAAGTCGTCAAGAAGTAGAATTTTAAAGTTGGTAGGAGAAAGGATGGACACTCTGGTCCCAAGTGTCAAAGTCTTGACACACTTCAACATTGTCTTCATATCATTGCTGCTCGTCAGGGAAATGTAAACATGGGTCATTATAAGGTGCAAGAAGTTGCCATTCCCAATCGATTGCCAAACAACAGTTTGATTTCCTCCTGGTGACTTTTTGCAAGTTAGGGTTGGGCGAGTTAGATTAATAATCACCAAACACAAGGATACCAGAGTTCAACAAACAAACAACACCCTTCAGTGACTCAACAATGAAGAAGAAAAGATAGAAACTCAATGTCTAACAACGTTTGGGTTCCCAAATCCGTCCCCAACGCGCCGTCTTCCCAGGCAATGAATCAATGAAGGATCTGCGGCGATGTTACCACTTCAGTTCATTTCAGTTCGTCCCTCCTGAGTAAACCCTCTTCCCAAGCCAATCAATAAAGGATCTCTGAAACATCCCCGCCACTGCCTTGGAATCGATGATCCACATAGAAAGCTCATTTCGATCGAGATTCGTTTTAGAATCTAAATCGTGACGCCCGTGTTTGAGGTACAACTCTTTTCAAGACAACTTAAAGCTCCGGGTTTTGAGACGGTTGAATTCTGAGTCTCATTAGCGACTCATCCAATAATCTCGATTTGGACGAGTAACAGACTCAACCTACTAACCCAAGGCGCCAGTATTTGGACGGGTTGGGAATGAGACCCAAAAATCTTACAAATAGGAGGTTTAAATAGTGTTTTTCTTCAACTTAACTCCACTTTCATCTGTCAATCTGACCGCTGTCAGCATAACACTTCAGTCTGTCCAAAGCTTTGGTTCATGATCATCATGTTAGTGCTGTGATTCCTTTTGCACTAATTATCTTGTGTTGCCTGTCCTCTTCCAGGGCACCATGGTGGAGAGGAGGTCAGATGACACTTGATGACTAACCTGGATCCTCACTCTTCACACAAATCTCATAAAACTATCAGACATTTTGAGATCTGATACAAGATGTCTGATAGATGCTGCATGTTTGCATATCTGTTAGATATCTAAGAGAGGGATCCCTCCTCTGTTGCTCTTCCTGAGTTTTGTTTGATTTTTTTTTAATCCGTATCGAGTTGTTTCCTCACTTGAATCGAGGGTTCAAGTAAAGAGGGTGTCACACACTGCAAGACTCGGCCATGTGATTTGTGATTTTGGGTTGTATAAATAAAATTGCCTCGACTCGACTTGCTGACTTTTAGCTCAAAACATCTTCTTCATCTCTCTTTTGTTTGTTTTCTTTGGTCCCTTTTCATTAACGTGACGAGTGAACTCTTGCCCGAGAACAGAAATCTCTTGGATTTGATAGAACTGTTTATTGGACAGTTCTGATACTCTGTCACCCTCCCAGCTAAAAGATTCTGGCAGCGAGGTGCCGATAAATCTGATTCCAACCATCCAACCCCTGTTACTAACGCTGAGCATGATAAACTTGACTCTTTGATATATTTCACTGTCTGTGGTGGTAAAACGACCACGAAAAACATGAGCGTCATCCAGAGACCGACCTGTCTCGTTATGCACAGCGATGCATGACAAATTGCTGGTTATTGAAAATCAATATGGATATAGACTTTTGCATATGTTTAAATGTTTATCATGGCAGGTTGCCATTAGATCCTCAGTCCTACTGTAACAGCGTTGCAGTCTGCAGGTTCAGATTCGTTTTTTTATATAATGAGCTGTTGTTTATTTATCAAACTTAAAGATTGCCTCGGGTGGTGAAGTATCACCAGCAGGTCTGGGCGTCATGTGACCCAGAAAAACTGGTTTGTTCTCTCAGCGCTTGACGTAAACACTCTTTTGCGTTTTCCAATTTGCTACGGGTGTATTTATAGAGGATCACAGAGGCCAGATATATACTGCCTTCACATGAATTTCCACAACACTTTTATTATACATGTTCTGCTTAACCTTTGAAAAAAAAAAAAAAAAACACTTCATATATTTGAAACCATCACACGGCTGGCAGATAATCTCTTCTGGCAACGGAACGCAAAAAAGACCACATAAATGCAATTTGGGGCGAATTTGTGTGACATAAATAATGAGTAAGCCCTGGCTCCAGGCCTGTTTGGCCCTGTGGAGGAAACTGAGGAAATTAATTCCTGCTGCTGTAATGATGTTGTAAACAAAATCAGAATCACTTTGTATCACTTCAGATGCCAAGTACTGTATATGCAGAGGAATTTATCCTGATAGCGTTGATGCAGAGTTTCACCCAGGACTGCTTATTTAAACATAATTACAGCACTGATAAATATACATTACACTGACATACTGAGCGCAAATTGGTTATTTTGAATTCAAGACAGTAGATACATGATATGCGACCTATATTAGATCTCTCCGTTTAATTCAAGGAAACAGGGCAGCTTTACATTTCCTTTAAAGTTCCAAGTCAGCAGACTTTTAAGAGGCTTTGAATAATTCAGCCCATAATTCATGTCTTTCCACCTTCTTGCTTCTGGGGGCTGCAGGAGTGTAAACCAGTGGTTCACAACCTGCGGGTCAAGAACCATCCCGAGGGGGTTGCGGATAAACCTGACAGGTCGCCAAATGATGAACGGACGAAAAAGACGCATTTCTGCAACACGAAATTCTATTTATCTTGAATCTTTCAGCTTCACGCCGTCGAACCCTCTGAAATATCTGAATCAAACAATCATTAAAGGGAATTTTCAGTTCTTCAGTTGAACAGCTCACAGCTCAGACCAGAAGGTCACGAGTTCACATCTCGTTTGAACGTTTGGGAGCTACTGGTTTAAACATTAGAGAAGTGCTTCAGAGAGGAATGAAAAATCACCGGAGGTAAAGAAGTCACACTCGTGTCTTCTTCTTAAATTGGTACAGATCGCGTCTGTGTGAACCCACAATCCTCCTGTGCTGAGCGGCGCTGCAGATGTGAGGATTTCTGACTGCACGTCCTGTTCCGTCTGTAGATGTTTCGCTTCCGTCCGTCTCACGCGCACACAAATCATCAGTTCATTTCACTCCCTATATTCAGGTTTTCGCCTTGTATACAGATCGGCCTGGGCCGTCCCTCCGGCCTTGGCTCTTCAATCACATCTCCTCTCCTCCTGCCTTCACCTCTCCCCTTCCGCCATCCATCGCTCCAACCCTCCATCTATCCACCCTTTGATCTCCATCCCTCTTTTGCCTCTCCGTCCCTCCCTCTGTCATGGCAGAGAGCATCATAAATCACCTCGTACGTCGGTGACAGCTGGCCGGCCCCGACATCCACTGAGTTATTCACTTCGCTATGATCCACCGTTGGATCCAAATGAACCCGCATTACCGCCGACACCGCCGACTCTTCACACTCGCACACACGCGTATCTGCACTGAACACTTCAGAGCAAACACACACACACACACAGTCTGTTTAGCTGCATTAATAAAGCTGGAAGCAGGTCTGTAAGAGCTCCCTCTCCCTCGTTTTCTTCCCCACAACCAGCCCATGAATTTTATATGCAGCGCTCCCACTGCTCTACCTCTCTTCAGCTCATTCTCGGAGCTATAAGCCAACAAGGACTTGCAAACAGCACACGTACGCATGTGCTCGCGCCCACCCACTGTTGGTATGTTTGATTTGTGTGGATATAGATTGGTATGTTTTTATAGTGGAGGAGAAGGTGGAGGGGGAGGGGATGGATGGATGGATGGATGGATAGGGGCACGGTTCTTAAAGAAGACGGAGCAGAGGGGCTGTCTCCCGGCAGATAATCTTTCAGTCTCTAAACACAGCGGAACAGAGGGCGAGAGGTGCCTGTCAATCACTGTTAGGAGTCCCAACTGAGGGAACCCGGGTTATGGGTTTTGTTGAGGGAGGGGTTGGTTACATGAGGGGGGTCAACGTGGACCAATACGCTTTGAGAGAGAGCACTGTTTCTCAGAGGGATAGCTTAGTCTCCGGGACAGAGGCAAAGACAGAAGAAGGGTCATCTCTACCATGCACAAGCTCAGTTACACTCCAACAAAGCAGACATTCGGCCAAATCCGAGAGTCGCTGGAGACGATCGGAAGACAGCGGGCCCAAACACAACTAGCTGCAACGAAGGCTAACATCTCACGACAGCTGTGTTCCGGCTGAAAAGCTGCACGTGAACACACGACTAGCTTATAGCGCCTAGCTTGTAAGTTGTAGGTCTGTGTGCGAAACCAGGAGACTCAAGACTGTAGATATGCAAGCTGCTGCCACGATCAAGTAGCAGGGTACTGGAGAAGTGAAGGAAGCAAAGAAGGAGGAAAAAACTGCAGGAAATAAGTGAAATCCAAGGAGATCACCAGGATAAAATGTTAGCAGTTAACCTCTCTGCAAACCGCAGACAAGCCCAAGGTTAACATTTGTGCCAAACGTGGCATATCACGTTCACATTATGTTTATTACCAAGCTCTCACATCGGGAGGTGGAAGGGATGGTGCTGGCATTATTACAGCAAACAAGGCTCTTTTGTGGCGATCAAAACTGAGTATTTTTCGCAGGACATTAGGCCGTCTCCAACTTGCGGCGACCAAAACAGGCATTTGAGGCCAAACCATGATGTTTTCCGAACCCTGACCGAGTAGTTTTTGTTTATGAACCTAACCAGAGCATGCACACTGCATTGTGACGAGAGAGAATACGAAATTTGTAATCTACACAGACGTCACGTTGCAAAATAAAGACACGTTCAGTTTTAGTTATCTGTTGTTTTGCAGAAACATACTGAGCTAGCATTTGTTCTGGCGACTGGGTCGGTGAAATCAGCGACAGGCAGCTCTTTCCCTTTCTTTTTCCATTTCTCTTCTCGTGCACCAATTCGCTTATAAAGGCCAATCAGACATTGATTGTCTGATTGGCCTGGATTTTGAATATTTCAAGTGCTCTGATCTGTTATTTTCTGCCAATCCCTCTCCCCTTATTTCAGTGCCAGGGATAAAACTTTGGTAGTTATTAATTTAATCATCAGCCTACAATTTGTCATGTTCACACACATATCAGGTCTAAAAATTAGGGCTGTTGAGTTCATCAAAATAGTGTTGAAATTGCAATCTGGCCAAGTGAAGTGCCAAGTCAAATAAAGGTAAAATGCGCGACAAAGGAGCTTTAATATTCACGTTCTGTAGCGCTGCAGAGTTTGGCCCGAGTTCGGCCGTGTAGCCGCATCCAAGCAGCCTTCAAACTTCTCTCTGCAGCTCCGACAAACAAACAGGACGAACACGTCCAACGCAGCTCTCCCAACAGCTTGTACAACATTCGTTCCTAGTGTTGTGTAGCCAAGCTGTAGCAAGGTATCACACAGACTCCTCAATTCCAATTCCGGAGACACGTGGAGCAGTTTGATGGACACGTCTGTGCTTTCTGAAGCCGCGTGAAGGTGAAAGTGCCGAGTCCGATTATTTGACACGATGCCGCGGAGGCTCGCAGCTGCGCGCTCCGTGATCCTTCAAACTTCGGGGGTTGTTTTGACTAACACGCGTGTGGGTGGACAGTGACTCCTGTTTTCTTTCACTTGGATAAAAAACATATTCCTACATATTCCTCCACAGCCTCGAGTCAGAGGAATGCGCTGTGCCAAGTTTTTGTGGTAGTTTTTCTGTAGCGGGAAAGCCGATCGCTTTCATGTCGCCCGGTTTAATGCTGCCTTCAAGTCATCCCGGTAAGCTGCGAGTCGAGACTTCTGAAGTGGTAAATACGACGTGTCACACATTCAAGTGCGTTTAGTTGGAAGGACAGCTCGAGCAGCATTAGCAAACCGCGGCCTCGGCGTCTCTTATCAGCAGAGAGAGGGCGACATCTAAGCGCCCCCGAAATGTGACAACTGACGAGTTCAGTGAAATTTAAAAAAATATCAGTTCACAAGATTTGGCTGGAATTCTAAATACTAACTACAAAGAATGAAGCGTGTTGAAGGGACACTGATCTGAAAAGCTGCTCAACTTTTTTTTGTCGTGCTTTCCTTAAACTGTGAGCCCAGGGCTCTTTTCGTTATACACAGAGACGAGTGGAGTGATTAAATCAGTTATTAATACTTAACGATGGCAAAACGGATTGCAGTAAGAAAATAGTTGCATTGGCAAATTCAAACCAGGAAGCGGCTGCGTGTGTTGAGTTTTAAACGCTCTCACCCAATAAAAAGCAAAGGAAAAAATGTATTTTACATTTAGTTCCCAAATACTTGTTTCCTTTGAGTGCTGACAATAACAAACAGCTGTATTTTTTTTATTGAGACATGTTGTTTTTGCACAAGCATCATGTTTCTTTGTCAGATTTGGAGATCTGAAGCACGCCTAATTTTTCACTTCGCAACTTTAAACGAGTGCGTGACTGTGAGTCTGTATGAAATGACATTTGCAAATAACTACTCTGGTTCAATTTATAACCTGGTTTGAGCAACGGCTGACATTTTCCACAAAGCGCCACAGTGTTGGGGGGGGGGGAAAGCTGGTACTTTGGCATCCAAGGGACACAATAATGGACTTTCAAATACCTTCCCGCAGCGGCGACATCCTCCGATTTCTGTTAATGAACACAGTGACCCGTCAACCATGTCTGTCAGCGCAGATCTTAGTGAGAGGGGAAGGGTTTTGTCTAATGATTAAGAGGAAGAAAAGGGGGAAGAGGGAGTGGGAAAACGGGCATAAATGTGGAGAGGATACAAAATGAGAGAGTGGGCTCAGCTATGTGGTGAGCACAAAGCTTTCTGGGTGTTTTTGAGGAGAGTGAGACATCTCACTTCTTCCTTTTTCCTTTTTCAGAAATTGGTTAGTGCTTAAATTCCCTGCAGGATTGTTCTGTTTATAAAAAGCTGCACCTCCACAGCAGTTGGTTGAGCGCAAAATTCTCTGTCACTTAGAAAACAACATTTTCGCTATGAAAGTCGACTCCAGGCGCCGGAGAGAGAGACGGCACATCGCAGGAGGCTGGAGGAAAGAAAAACAGCAAACGTGTCTGCGTGAGCTGAACCGGAGCTTCTTTAACGATTGTAATAACTGAGTTCAAATCTCTCTCAAATGACCTGAAAAGAAGCTTCGTACGGCGGGATCCCCCTCCACCCTCGTGCTCTGAGTGAAGCTACATCAGATTGAACATCGTCGCCGCCATCAGTCAAACTCAAGTGAGGGTGAAGCGGACTTATCGCGCTCAGCGTCGCGCCCGGTGGGACTAGGGTTAAAAGGAAACTCGTTCTAAAATTATGTTCTACCTCCGCTGCGGGGGAAGGTCAAGCTGCTTAGATTAGGGTGAATGTGTGCAGTCTCGTGCGTGTGATGGTGTCGGCGGGCGGCGGGCGAATGAGCGAGCGAGACACCAGGAACAAGTGATTACCTGCCTCCAGGCCCTGTTGTAAAATGTCGCCCCTCTGAGAAACGGGTCTGTGCTGCGTGACCTGAACACTCTGACATCATATGCTGGTCTTGTAATGTTTATTTTTTTCCCCCCTAGAATGAGGTGATATTGGATTCCTTTCTCTATTTCCTTCTTTAGCTTTCCCCGCACAAAACCCTCCTGTGTCTCTTAATCTCAAGCAAACTGAGATCCATTACTTCTCAGTCTCAACCTGCAGTCGTTTATATAAGAACTTCAACCTGAGGAGCCTCAAAAGTGCAGAAACAGAGACGGAATCCAAAGACTCCTTCATTTCTGAAACACTAATATGGTTTAAAATCAACACAATATAAATATGTCAAATGTAAAATGTACTCTAAAGACCAACTATACCGTTTTCTTAATATATTTTGTTTAAGTTTTATTTTCGAACACAGAGAAATTCAAAATTGAATTCCATGTAATGTCGGGTTTCATTCTGTTGCTATAACTCCAGGAGAGAGTCCTCAAACGGCGATTAAACACAACGTGAATAAAACTTTTAATACGTTACCGTCTCCCGGAACATTTCCGCTCCAGTCACATTGGATAGATTTCGTCAGTGCAGACAGCAACTCCCATGATGCAAAGCTGCTTATGTATTGTGCAGTGCTGTGTTTTAATTTAAGCGACCGGAAGCAGCACAAAAACATTCAGTAATTTAGCATAATCCTGAAATCAAAACTTCAAATGATACAGGAATATTAAACGGAGGAAAGAGAAGCGTGTTCGAGGAACACGAATCAACGCTAGAATAATCGTTTATAAGGAAAATCCTAATCAGATAATTATGAGTTGCTAGAAAGATCGTAGCAGTGAACTCCTTCGCCACTTGTCATAATCGTTAAGTAATGAGGGAACACTTAGTAACTACTCAGTATGATGCCTTACTCTAATTGAAGGGGCAGTACGAGAGTATATAATGATCAGCAGGAGTAATTTATGAGTTGTGGCTGTTTGTGCCACTCAGCCGCTGATTCAGAGTCAATCAGGGGCGATTCAATGTCGGTAAATAAAGCGTATTGTAGAAAATGTTGGCGTGGTGTGACTCCTGGGCCAGGAAAGCAACTCGTGCACACTCAAAGTTTTCAGCAAAACATGCTCTTGCGAATAAGCAGCACATGATTGTAATCTCCAGAGACAGGAGAGGTGACGAGGCTGACGGAAGTTCACAAGCTTTCACGCCGCGTCTTAAATCTTGTAAATTTGATTCATGGAATTGGAAATGAAGGATCTCGTTGTAGGAATGAGTCCAGAAAAGGATCTTAAAGGTTTGTTAAGTACCCAAAACAATCACATTTCACTTCACATTTACAGTTTAGCTCAGTTTATCATGACTGTGTCTGAGTGAAAGAACTGAAACTGCACAGAATAGACAGCGTGGCCTTTAAATAAAAACATTGAATGGGCAGATGCTGGTTAGAGAAGAATCGGACATAAAAGAAAGTAAATTTACCTTCGAATAAAACAAAACAGTGCAGGTATGGAAGTAAGACTCAGGGAAATGTGGAAGGAGATGTGGCGAATGAGACATTTTTGGTACGGTCTGAAAAACACAAGATTTTCTCCCTTAACTTTAAAAAACATCATATTCAAGTCAGGTCGAAGATGAAAAATCAGGTGGCGTCGCCGGGTTGCATCGCCTGCAGTGAGGAGGCGACTCCCGCTGGTGACAGGCGCAGTAAGCACCTCTCAAGTACGTCTCACATGAATCAAACATGCCAGCCTCAACCTGTACGTCACAATCTGGGGACAGGACATGAAAGGTTCCCGCTCTCGTTCATTGAATATAACACTATAGTGAAAACACAACAAGAGCCGGAAGTCGCTGTTCACCGATCTCAAGCAGAGACTTTCAAAGGCAGACTAGAATAAACTCCCTTATATTAAAATGATGTCCTTTGATCATTTCCTAATCAGAATACTCAGAATAATATCTGGCTGTGGTTTTGAAGTGGTTGAAATCACCTATGGAAATACAGAAACCTGCCACTCACACACAAAGTCGATTATACAGTTTGATTGACCGACTCAAACCTCAAGAGCCGCTTGATTTTTACTCCCCGGGGAAATATAATGACATCATTATATAAAGTCATTCTCTGGTTTGAAGGGTCAGCTCATTACAAAGGCTGCACACCGCTCTTTTCAACCCAGCTGCGTTTCTATTTTTGCTGCTGATGTTGCCTTCAGCTCCAACTTTCTCCTCTCTTTTTCTTTCCCAAACTAAAACTACCTTGAGGATTTCTGCTCCCCCGGCTCTGTTCATCTCCCCAGGACTGTGACTTTGGTTGTGGCCGGAGTTTGTGAAGAACAACTCCGGTTGATTGTTCAGAAGCATAACATGCAACTTCTGAGTGACGTGTGGGTCGGATGTGGATGAGAGAGCCGAACTATCTGGAGGAGTAAACACCTGCAGTCACATCGGATTCTGCTCTCGGTTGGTGGATTTATCTTCCCCGCTGTTGATGCACCTGACTGCAGCAGCGATCCGCCGCGCTGACGTCTGCTTCACGGCTGTTGACTGGAGCTGGAGGGGAAAATGTACTTTACTTCATGATCGTAAGGTTACGGAGAGGAGAGGGGGACAGGAGAAAGAGGACCGAAGTCTTCTCACTTTCTCACAGCGGATGGACAGTAAAATAATCCGGCATCTTCGAGCGAACACAAGTGATCCTTCGGTCGAACCATCATGGCTGATGACGATCCAGCTGGTGTGACTTCAGGCACAAACGTTTAAGTTTTACGTGTCAAAAAAAGGACAAAAAACACAAAACACACAGACACAAAGGTAAAAAATAGGAAGTAAACACAAACATAAGAACAAACAACCTGTTCGATCCTTCAGCTGCACGTACACATGATGTGATTTGTCCCCCAAAAACACGAAGCGACCTCGACCTAAACTCTGCTCCGACCCTCTGTCTCCTCTCAGGCTGCAGCTTTACTCTGTCAGAGCTCTCTCTGTCCCGCTGGAGGTACGCTCGAGCCCATCATGAATTTAAACTACTGTTCTGTCCTCTCACCTAAAGCTCCGGTGGCTCCTCAGTATGAGGAGTTAGTCCTCTGCTATAGAAGCTTTCGTACACCGTCGCCTCTGCAATAACACGCTCGGCGCAGCGACTCTGACATTCAGGACGGAAATGTTGAATTTGAGAACCCGAGCGCCCCGCCGGTATTTAAGTGTGTTTCACTGCGGACAGAGAAATACATTTGCTCTAATGGCAGATGTTTCCTCCGGCCGGCCTTTTTAAAGGGCGACAGTGTTATGCCCGATGCATTATCTCCTGTGTAACCTGTGGTATCTTAGAGATGACCTGGAACACTTCCAGCAGTTAACATCTAATGGCTGACTCCTGCTGGAAATCCTTTTAAAACCCACTCACTCGCTCGCTCGCTCCCACTCTGTTTTTCGGAGCGTCTGTGTTTTCAGCCAAACGTTTAACTTTCCGTTATTTCAGCTTCTGTATTTCTGTTGAAAAAGATTGATTTTTTTTTTAAAGTTACGACTCTTTTTACATCGCGTCCCTTGAGCCTCGATTGCAACACTTCCACATCTTAACATCTCTGGAAGTAAACATTGTTGATGGTGAACAGATGTTGATATGACAGCTGTTTAAATATAGCACAAAAATGTACAGTCGGTGCAACGTGTGAAGGCGCCCTGAGCGGCTGCCTGCATTGTTTAACAAAATCAGCAAGTAAATGTCTGAAACTCAATTAAAAACATTTTCCGGAGGCTTAATTTGACTGTGGTGTTTGAAAAATCACGGTGGGAAAGGTTTCCGTTTGATCGAAAATCTCTTGCTGTTTTCATCATCCTGTTTCTGACGCTGTTCATATTAAACAGCAGACAGGAGCGGAGTGATGCAACGCTGGAAAACATGCGTTCGAGCGCTGATGGATTTGCTTTGCTGTATCTAATAAAACATCTTGCGAGCTGGCTTCTTTGTCTTTTACGCTTCAACAGCCTGAAAAAATATCGCAGAACTCGTTTAAAAAAATCAACATGAAGAAAGTGGAAAAACTCGAGTCGTCGCCACTGGAATTGTTTTTTTTTAAGAATATATGAATTAAATCAGATGCTTAGGCTATGTAGCTGCAAAACTCAACTCATTCTCCGAAACTTTTGCTCTTGTGGTTCAAAGACAGGGGTCGACAAACCACTGGAGGCGGTGGAAAGCTTAATCTTAAAGGGTAATTCTGTTTTGTTTTGTCCTTTAACCCGGGCCCTCGGTGGATCAGCCCGGCCGACAGCGTTATTGTGGGCGACTCCTCCGGTCGAAAAGTAAATCCACTGAAAAATGCTTGGTTTTTTTTTGCCACTGACAGCCTCAGATTGTTATTCTAAGAGCTCGACAACATTATGGAAAGGATCCGTTTAGATGTCCCGGGTCAAACCAGAAGCAGCCGTTACATCAATCTCTTCCAAGCCACCAGACTCCATCGACAAAAACAGCAATTTCACCTCGGAGAACGTGGTTTCTGGTCTACCGGCGCCTCCGTTAGTTAGTCTGCTGTGTGGAGAGTTGTTGCTTTAAAGAGTTAGTTTGAAATCCGAACGAGACAAAAAGATAACGACAGGTCACAGGATCACTACAAGATAATCACAGGATGATTAACATGATTTCTCTCTGCTTCTTTTGCCAATAAAACATCTCGTCTCTACACTTCAGACGTCCGCAATTATTCATATAAAGCAATGTAAGAAGATGAAAATGACTCATAGCTTCAGCCGCGTTATACTCAATTCCATCTGTTTTTATGCATATTTTAAAATATCTGCCTAAAACAAAACCTGCGTGGAAGAGTTTCGACTTCGCTGAGGTGAAAAAGTCACCATACTGAAGCAGAGAAGATGCAGCAAAGGCTGATGTAACAGATGTTCCAAATGCAGCAATGTTGCGGTGACTGCTCCTCCGTAGAAGTGGCGTTCATGTCAGGTGGGTAAAAAATACGTACGGCTCGGTGGGAAGCGGCAATGAAAAAAGACACCGTGCAGTTTAACGTGCTACTGCAACAAGGTCCTCATTTACACAAAGATGTTCCTTGAAATATCGCTTGATAATCAAAAGAGTTGCCAATACATTTGGTTCAGTCGGTTGGTTTCATTCATGGAACTGATTTGCATCCTATGACGTTGGTATTTGAGAAATCTGCTTCAAACTTTATACCACATTGACGTTTCATCTCTGGAGGTGGAAGGGAAACAGCGACGGCTGCCAAGCCAGAGACCAAGGTTTCAACATGAAATATTTTCTAATTTCTGACATTTTCTAGCTTTTCATCCATGTTTGTGGCGACAAAGCTGGACATTTGGAACATGACATCTGGACATTTTCTGGCTGTGTTTGTGGCTCAAACTCATATATTTTTAACAAGACGTTGGGACTTTTCCAGTTGTGTCTGTGGAGATGAAACCAGATATTCTAATCTAAAACATTTTCCGAAGACAGCCCGATGTTCCCACAGTCCAATGGTCCCACATTTCTAGGACATTTTCAAAATTAGGTCTTGTGTTCCTACATTTCCCTTCAATTTAAGGGTTAGGGGTTTAGGAAATGTGGGAACATATGGCCTAATTTTGGACAAAAATCTTAGAAATGTGGGAACAAAGGCACGCTCCCGTTGCAACATGACGCCAAGTTTCATCATACGCATGTTTTGTGCAAACAGACTCTGCTAACATTTATTCTGGCCGCTGGGTTGAAAACAACTGTAGACACATTAAAGGAGCGACGAGCGGTTCACCTCAAAATGTCACAAGATAATCACGGCCCTGTAATCTCCTCCCATCCCATCTCCTCCGGCCCCTCGCTCCTGCTTCAGATCCCCGTGCCTCCCCTTCTCTGAAGCGAGGCCATGTGCGAGATGGTCCCTGTGGCCAGGGACCGCGGGAAGTCAGGTTGATTAAACAAGCTGCCGGCATAATGTGATCATGTATCAGTCAGCCCACACGTTTAGCTCCGTAATTCGTTCTCCACGGCAGCCTGTCTCCTCTCCAGCTTTGGCCTTTTGAAGTTGAGATCTCACAAACGCCACCCCCCCCCCTCCCTCGGCCTCCACCCTCCTCCTCATCCGTCCGTCCGTTCTTCCCGCTCCGTCATCCCACGCGTCCCTCTGTCCGTCCCGGCCTCCGGCACTCCCTCGCCCTTAATAACTCCTCTCACCCCGTCCATCTTGACCTCCAGCGTTCCTCCGACCTCAATAACTCCCCGTCCCCATCCAATCCCTCCCTCTCCCCCAGCTTCCTCCCATCATTAGGCATTTTACCGCGCTCCCTTCCTCTCCTCTATCAGCTGGCTGTGTAGCAGAGTGTTGCTTTGCTAATGGCACTCCAAGGGAGCGCAGAGATATTACTGTTGGCTTTAATTAAAGACATTAAAGGACTGGAAAGACACAGAGCCCCCGGGATGATGTGTTCTTTTCTCACACCTCCTGAAATACCTCTCGCTCTCTCTCACTCTCACTCTCTCTCTCTCGTCTCTTCCCTCTCCATCACTTTTTTCCCTCTCTTCCCTTTGCTGTTGCTCATTTGATTCCTTTTTTCTCCCGTTGAATCAGCATCTCCTCCTTTTTCTCCTCCTACGCCGACTCTTACTCTCACTTCCTTCCTGTTTCCTCTGATGTATATTTCTTGTCCTCACTCATCCCTCCACATTCTTTATTTCTCTCCATCTCTCCTTCCCTCCATGTCTGCATGTCTCTTTCTTCCCCTCTCGAGCGTGTTCTCCTCCCCTGCCTCCGTCTCGGCACCCGGTGTGACTCGTGAACCTTCATTAGTTTTCATGCCTGGAACTTTGTTTACCATTAATTAGTGTTTTCCTTGTGACTTTGATTCACTTCACAGGACTGTTGAGCTTTTTGTGGAAAACCTGTGTGGCTCATTTTTTCTGCTGGCAGAAGGCGAGAACTGATAAATTTAGATACTGAACGTAGAGACAAGATCAGATTTTAATAATGGTCGCGTACTGTACATGTTTATTTCTCGTACTTTCCTTCACTTATTTGTGTGTGTGTGTGTGTGTGCCTTTTTGTTGTGTTTTGTCTGGAACTACAGTTCTCTTTCATTCATCTTTTAACATTGATACAATAAATCCACGATCTACGAAATTTGGAAAAATGCTCGTCACAATTTCTTTGAGCCAAAATTGCCATTTTCAAATTGCTTCTTTTGACCAAGCCACAGTTCAAACCCCGAGACTCTTTATTTACGAGCATATATGACAAAGAAAAGTACTAATTCCTCTCCTCTGAGAAGCTGGAACCAGCAAATGTTTGACATTTTTTGCTTAAAATCATTGCTGAAACCATCAGTATATTATTACCCAGTGGCTAATCGCAGTATTGCACCAAAAAGTTCCTCCTGCGAACCAAAGATATTTTCCCCATTATGCACCAGTATAAAAGAGACGGCTGTTACACTGTCGACAGAACACCTCGAACTGCAAACAAGGTCAGTTATAACTCGTTTTCTTCAGTGTTTGATCCGCCGAGGTTTAGATTTGTGAGGCTGATGCCGAGTGCTGCAGTGTGATGTTATCGTATGCACACAGTGAAACCAGGGCTGAACCCAAAAGCACGACTCTGAGACCAGGCCGAGGTCGATGGAGAGCGGAGAGGAGGAAAACTCATCTAATAGGAGCTCAAGCTAGAGAGCAGAAGTCCCAAAGACAGGGATCATAACGGGCTGAAGTCAGGCAGGCAGAGAAAAGGAGAAAAACTTTGGTCCTTTTTCTTTTTGCCTCCTGGATTCAAACCAGGGGGACTGCACTCGTCTGGTACACGTTGTACTCCACGAGCCGACTTTGATGCCGCCGTCGACAACAAGCGAAGGTGTGTGCACGTCCTCGACACACAACCCAAACACAGAAAATTAGCAGAACACGATGCAGACGTAGATGAAAGTGTTGATCAGCTGAAGGTGACAGCGTGTCGGCGGCTCTCACAAGCGCCGAGCAGCACTTCTGTCTGAACACTCGCCTGCCACTCCGTCTGTGGGAACACAGCAGATTTGATTTGGAGTGTATTGCCGGCTTCAGTGTGTGTAAGTGAACCAGATAATGAAGACTAACTGAGGCAAGTGTGTGTGTGTGTGTGTGTGTGTGTGTGTGTGTGTGTGTGTGTGTGTGAGAGAGAGAGAGAGAGAGAGAGAGTCGGTGGAAGTTTGTGACTGAAAGCCCACACCTACTTATTAATACAAGCACGCAAGCACAAAAACTCTAAGGGAGTTGCATTCAAGTCTGGTGCACTGCTGGACACACACACACACACACACACACATGCATGCACACGCACACACACACGCACACACACACACACACAGGAAAGTTGTGCACTTGAAGGCGTTGATTAGTCTGGCTGGTGGTGCTTCCCTGCATCTCCATTTACTCATTATTGAAGGCACATCTGCTCTCGATGAGCGGGTTCCTGTTTATAACCCCATCTACGTACAATACAACCACACACACACACACACACACACACACACACACACACACGATGGCACAAACACCTTCACAGACCTGAAAGCAAGCACGTATGCAAGTCAACACACACACGCACAGACATCCCCGTGAGCTCACCCGTGTGCTTGCCAACATCTACACACACACATATATATATATACACACACACACACACACATATACAATCGGGCTCGCGAAAACACACACCTCAAGGAGAATCACAATGGGAGAGAGGCACTTTCCGATCATCTCACATCAGCTCAACACCCCTCCATAAATAGAAAAACCGGCTCAGCACCGCGGGGAAGGAAACAACATTTGGAGAACAGATTAAAGTGTGTGTGTGTGTGTGTGTACGTGTGCGAGCGTGCATGTGGTATTGTTTCATGAAGCTGTGTATCACCTCGTGTGCGTTCATCAGAAGAGGTTCCTGGGTCAAGAATGGATGAAACAGCAGGTCCACTTTCATTTCCCGATACACCTCATATAGCTGTGTGTGGGTCCGCAGATGTGTGTGTTTAGATGGATCAAACCTCTTGTACCAGTGTTATCACCAGTGTGTGTGTGTGTGTGTGTGTGTGTGTGTGTGTGTGTGTGTGTGTGTGTGAGGGAATGAAGAAGACTGAGTCACCCTCTGGCTTGCCATCCTTATCCCTGGCACCCTGTTCCCTGTTTAGCCCCACGGCAGTGACGATGAGAAGTCCTCTCGATTCAATCAAACAGACGACATGAAGGGAAACAGGAAAAAAAAAAAACACAGAAAACAATTAACTTTGACAGAGAAAGGAGCGACGGGGGGGACGCCGGCGAGTTTAGGTGGAATTGGAGAGGGGACTGAGGGAGTAAATAAGAAAGACAGACAGAGAGAGAGAGAGGGAGTTGAAGTAGACAGATTGAAAGGGAAGATCAAACAGTCGGACTCGTACCGTTGCACCCTGTCATGATAGAAATGTGAGTTTGCAATTCACCTGCTCACCAAAAGCTAATTTAGTGTACTGTGATTGCTTTTTGTTTGGTCACAAATCCCTTTGCTACATTTGAGGGATAAAGGTGCACATGAGGAAAAGTGAGAAATTGCACGAATTATTAAAATCACACAAAGCGTTACGATTCTTTGCACGCAATCACACAAATGTTCCTCAGAGCTGCAGTTTACGAAGAACACCTGCAGCTCCTTAAAAAAGCCGTCTGAGTGGGAGCTGTAATCCTCTCCTTCATATCTGCTATCTGCACCCAGAACGCCAGTTAAAGTACAATATCTGGGGCCAGACGCATGAAACTTTGTGTAAATCACACCGAAAACTGTCAGCGTGCATTTTTCTCAACAGATTTTTAAAGACGTGCCGGCGCCTGACACTGTTTTTATGAATCTCAATCTTTGTGGAAACAGTGGTACTTTCCCGCTCCACCACTCACCGGACCTGTCAACGAGAAGAACAGCGACTCACGGAAACTAAAATAACTGGTGTCAAAGAAACTGAGTGCTGAGAGGAAACTGCATTTTGTACATTAACTCACACTTCTTCCCTTCCACGCTCGCATTACAGTTCATGTGGCTGCTCACACACTGGAGGTAAAGACAAGGCAGTAAAGAAGAATAAGTCCTCAGTCTCAGTGAGGTCTACGTTTGGTCACGACATGTAAAATACACCACAATAATATTCAAACAAGCTCCGGTTCCTCCTTTGACGGCAGCCATGTGTGAAATCGGATCTTGGATCGGCTCACAAATCGAGCCGATGGTCCAACAGCAGGATCATTCAGGCAATTAAAGGAACGAATGAACCTCGGCTAATCTGGTGGAAATGGATGCAACCAGGACAAAAATCTATCCAAACAAAAGTTAATTACAATTCAAGGAAAGCAAATATTTATGGATAGAGTCCCTGTGAGAGGCTCATCCACAGAGCCCTCCATCAGTGTGCTGACAATCATCTAAAATGACATTTAACCACAAGCTTTAACAGGCTGAGTCTAAAATTGCATCTCTGCGTCAGTAATAACATTCTGTCGATGCACAATAATCTTTTCAGTCAGCAACTTTGTGCTACGCTGTGCTGCAGGTACGAACAAAACCCATTTTGTTGGTTCGTGTTCTGGCTTAAACTACCTGGTCGTTTCGCCACGAAATGGAAATGTCATGTCTCGATAAAAGCACCTGGGTTTGACGACACAAGTGTCCCGAGGTTTGCTCGAAAGTGTCCAGTGGTGTGACTCTTACAAATGTTGAAACACAGTCTCAAAGTGCGCTCACTCAACCCAATTACCAGAATAAACGTTAGCTAAGTGTGTTTCCGCTAAATCACAGATGCGATCAAACTTAACGTTTCTTTGTGTTGCAAACCCAAAAAACTGAAATGTACTTACTGCAGGTAAAGTCACGTCTCAAGTGTAACTTTTTTGCCCTGCAGGATTTTTATCTCGTCCAAAGAGCGACCCTGCCTTCCCTGCTACGGTTCAGAAAGTGAAATGTCAGAATAACTGTGAAACAGCAGATGCAGATATGTGGATCTCTCACTTTCTGACCCTCTAGTTAAGGTAAACCCAACGGACGTTTGATTTGCGAGGATGTCGAACGTCCCTGATATCTTCATTCTGCACTGTATCAAATTTCCAGGTTTCCTGAGGTAAAAAGACCGAACCAGCAAACCTAAAAGTAATACTAATGCCGTCCTGAGAAGGATTAAGTTAAATAAAAAAAAGAAATTGGGATGGGAGAGATCTAAGATAAGAGACCAGTTGAAGTTGCTTCATTTAACATGAAAGGCAGCATAGAATATTCATAAGAAATGTTCTTTTTTTATTTATGTAGATGGTAGTTTGACAGAATTTCTTCCTCACAGAGGAGGAAATACTTTGCAGTCTGTTAAGTCGATACCACCTGTCAGTGTCTCCAGTTAGACTGTGTGAGTGATTTGGAGCTTTTTTATCTGCGGCAAATTACCATCCAAGCGCGTCCAAGTCAATTTAAGAACGTTAGGAAAACAGCACATCAGAAGGATCGTTTCAGAAATCACAGCTTAATTGTTTCCAGTCATCAAGAACAAGCTGACAATGGTGTCACTCCTCAAGAGAAACCTGCAGCATTAAAAGCAAATGCTTGCACGGGAGCCTGTCTCAGCAGCGCTGGTGCAGAGACATCTTGATAATTTACGCATCCTGACAAAGTGCACGAGGTCCTCGTATATAAAGGGAAGGTGAGCGCCTGTGTGGTGAAGACTTAGCAGAGGAAAGCTGAGGACAGCAATAGTTCAGTTGCAGTGCAGTCTTCATTTTCCTCTTTGGAAGTTACAGCCAACTTCTGATACAAAGAGACTCTTCAGGCGGCGCTTCAGTGGCATCTCGGCTCGCGCTCTTTCATCTCCCGACACTCGGCTGCCTACTGACACAACCTAAGAGGAATATACAGTGCGAGGAGAGCGCTGATGGGGCTCAGCTGCCGTTTGTTGTCTCATTAGGTTGCCTCTTGTGTCTCTGCTGCCTCCCGACCACAGCTTTTACTCTGGCACAAGAGAAAACAAGACTCTCCCGATCACTCCCCATCATCTAAGATCCGAGATGTATGATGTGTGCGCCTAATGATTCACGGTTTCTTTTACTTCTCTCCTCTCACTGAACTGGCAATAAAAAACTTTTTTTGCTTTAACGTTCTGAAGTAAATTCAGATTGCACAGGGTACACACTATGGTCGGTCCCCTATAAATCTCCACCGTGCTCGTTTTTTAACTTTCAGTGATAAAGGTCGTATGACGGCACGAAGGAAGCACATCTGCCATCTCCAACAGGAAGAGGCATTGTTTTCCTCCATCACTAACCCCAGGTGTCGATGAAACAACTGGAATAACTGTGGAAACGCTGCACTGCAAAAGAGAGAGAACCGTGCTGACGGAGGAGGCAAAGAGGAGTGATAGAGAAACTGAGGTAGAACAAGAGAGAACAGACGGCGTTCAGTCGATGGAGAGCGCCGGTGTTCTGTCGAAGTCTGTTCCCCCGCTGAGGATGTGTGTTTCCTGCTACCGCAGGGACCTCAGACGTTCTTTCCACTCGATCAGTGAGTAACAAAACCTGCCAACTCATCTGCACAAACAGGGTTTTACTCTGCCAATCACAGCTCTGAGATCAGGTTATCATTCTTAAGGTTGTTTTTTTAGCTCAGCCAGGCTGCGAGCCATGTTGCTAACGCTGTGGCGCCAACTGTAATACCACAGCAAAGCACTATGGGTCGTATTTCTGCTCCGTACCGTCAGTGTTACACAGTATTTTCTGCCCCTACACACCATTTTGTCATTGGATGGTTTTGATGATTCTAGATCATTTTCAACGACTCAACAAATACTTCAGCAGGTTAGAAACAGGCTTTTAAAAATGTTCAAAATACAGGTGTTACCGAAGACTTCCATTATTGAAGGCGTTATTTAAGGTCATGATTCAGTTTAATTTCTGGCGCTAATGGCGACGCCACTGTTACACTACCGAGCCTTGACACATAAAGATTAGCAGCTCATTGGTTTTATGCCCTGACAACGCTCATTTACATTATCAAATGTACCTTAAATCCCCTCTATGGAGTTTTTAACTGGATATGCAAAAGTCTCTGGTTTCTGCTGATGCGTCTCTGTTACCTACAACAGCAAATGAGCCTATTAGTGTGAAGATACGCTATTTCTAAGTAGTCTAATTCTATACCTCTGAAAGGCATTGGTCGGGTCGGACCCCGACGAAACGATTTACGGCAGTCAGACCGGAACTGACGACACTCAGGACCATAGATATATATGGGAAGATACGGCATAGCTGTTTTGTTTCTACGCTAGCCAGTGCTAAGCAAGCTAAAACTTTTGTCATGGCTGATAATGAGACAAAGAAGAGAAAAAGAATTCGAACCGAAGACCAACGAAAGGCCAAGAGGGAATCCGATCGAGCTCGGGCTGAAACACGGATAAACATTGGCGATTCCTTCGAGAGATGGAGAGATGCGGGGCTTGAAGGGATTCAATTCGGATCTAGAATTTGCCCGATTCCTCCTAGACAGGTATGTAAATTTTATTTCATTTATGAAATGTAATGCGGGACGTAGTTTAGAGCAATACATGAATTTATGTTGTTACAACAAAGCTGGCTAACGTTACCACTAGACTAGCTCTAGATACTACACTCGTAAAAACAACAACAAACGCGCCGGCCAGACAAACGTCCTCACGACAGTGGGCCCTAGGTTTCATGGGAAATGCAGTCTTCATTCCAGCAAAACACCGCCGCTTTCGTCCACCGGGGCCGCCAAAATCAACACTAAATGAAAAGTCTGTACAGGGCCTTTAAATTATAAGACACGTTATCAAGTCTGCCATATTTTTATGGTGGGGGCGATGTACCACAATAAGGCCACGTGGTCAGATCTGAATGATTTATTAAACTGAAAAACAAAGAGAAGCAAAAACAAAGCTCGCTGCAAAGAGCCCACCAGAATTTAGACCTTCTGATCCAGCTGGATTTTGCTAATCGGGAAACTCAGGCTGGTGTTGTGAAGCTCTCCTCTGTCACCTGAGTGACTCTTCTTTTTTGTTCTTGTGTTTGTTTCCAGTGGACTGATGACACATTGTTATTAAATAAGTTTAGTGGTAAATAACTGGAATATGTTTATATTAAAGTTGGACTTTTGTGGGATTCTGGGTTGCATTTGTATAAAGAAAGACGATGGAACCAAAACATTTTATTTTGACAGTGTGTAACAAATGTGTTCAATGTCTTCATGAAAACATACTTTAACTATACAAAGTTTTTCAGTGGTCCATCGTACATCATCTTACTCTATGTTAAGTGCTGAAGTGCATTAAATATGTATGAATCTCGCGGCTCTGTTCCTTAATGTTGCAGATTAAAGTCGAGGCTCCACAGAACAGAGATGAAGCCGGTCCACAGCTGTTCCCGTGAAGCCCATCCCTGCTATTACCAGCTTGTTTACGACGAGCATTGATCATGAGGCCTGCTGCTTCCTCTGCTTACCGTAACAATTTCAGAAAGATGTTTGTGGGCTTACAGTATCTGCACTCTGCCAGAGTACCGCACTCTGAGTACGCACATCTGCTTCGTAATCAGTTCTGCACTGTAAAGATGTGCCGTAGTATGAACTTGCAGCGGCGAGACGGAGAAAGGGAGTCGAGGTATTGATTCCATTTAGCTCCGCCGCCGCTCGGACTTGTAAACAGGTGTCTGCTGATTCTATTGTCGAGTTATTCCACGCTTTTGTCTGTAATGCAGGGGGAGAGTAATGCAAGGAGACACATCAAGGTCATCGTCTCTCCGAGCTGCTGCCGCACCGGTGAATCCTCTCCATCCCAGCGGCCAGCTGTGCGGCTCTGGTTGTATCGGCCAGGTGTGAATGAACGTGGAGTGGCTGCATGAATGTGAAACAGGCCGTGGCTGATGAAGAACATGTGGGCCTTGAAAAACACTCCTTGGTGAATAAAATGTTAAAGGTGCCTTTTAAAACATCAATACATCATTGTCAAGGTAATTAATAACGCTCGGGGTAATTACCATAAACACAGGAGGCCACAGTGGAGACGCCTGAACGCTTCTCACACCGGCAGCGGTTTGGCTTTGTTTCATCAGGAAAAGACAGATTACCTGCAATTGCTTCATGATTTAAAGAGGATCTTTGTTTTGTGAGCCAGATTTTAAATACGGCGGCATTGTTTTCGATATTAATTTATCAATTATGTTTGAACTCATCAATTGATCTTTTAAATCTGTTGTTTTGTCTAACGGTCCCAAATTATTAATTTCACAATCATTTAAAATGCAGAACGGCAGCAAGTCGTCACATCTGAGAAACTTAAACTGCAAACATTACTCATGTTGTCCTCGCTGTATGATGATTAATCAGTCACAACAAAGATGATTAATGAATCCGTAATTATTTCAGCACTAAAAGATAATAACAATCACAGTCAGGGACTTTTCCTCAGTTAAAAACATGGCTTCAGTCCAAAAACTTCACATGTTTACAGCTTTCTGCCACAAGAAACGTTTCTAGTTTCTGTATGTATGTCGGCTTTGTATGACTGCTGCTTATGACAAACTGAGTCAAGCGCTGATGACATCAGAGTGCATCCTGTCACACTCTCACTGCAGCTACTATCATCGGCTGGTTACACAGCATGAGACCTACAGTATGTTACTTTGACTTTTTAACTCAGATACAATACTAATGCATTGAATGCAGATGCTGAAGTCATAGTTCTGATATCAAATATCAGACCTATGAAAAATATATCACTTCGCATATGTCACACTCGCAGAGGCTTGTGTAGTATTTCTTCCCCTGCTAGTTTTAAATTGTGGACAACAATTAGCTGTTAGCAGTCTGTGGGGGGTCAGCCCTACGTTCCAACATTTCTAAGATTTTTTTTCCAAAATTAGGTCCTATGTTTTCCACATTTCTAGGACATTTTCAAAATTAGGTCTTGCATTCCTACATTTCCCTTCAATTAAGGGGCCGTCCAGACAGGTGAAAACAATCTTTTTTTTCTCCGTCTTCCTCGGCATTGTTTCAAAAAATCTTGCATCCACATAGATTCACTGAAAACGACTCAAAACGCTGTAGTTCATATTCCAGGCCTATAGGTGGCGCTTGACATTCACCAAAAAACGGAGAAGAAGACACAGAGAATGCGCATAAAGCTTGCGCGCTGTAAACAGACAGTAGACGGAGAAACCAAACACAACAAGAAGAAAATGGCGAGTGCGAGGAAACCAGAATCGTTAGTGAGGACCGTTAATGAGGTCGAACAGCTGCTACGACTCACACTCAACTACAAGGCGAGTAAGTTGCAAGAAACACGAACACAAGCATGCAGTCCGTTGGGTTGTTTCACAGTCACACGTTGATCTCAGAACGTGGCAGAAAAAGCTGAAGCTCCGTTTTCCCTTTTCATACAGAACTTGCCTCCTACTGCGTGCCATAAAGTAAACCTGATGGATGGGAAATGTTTTAGAAAGTCGCGTTCATTCACACTCATGTCTCAGCGTTATGTGCATTATAGCAATTCTTATATTTGTCTTTTGTTCAGTTACGTTCTGTGTTGCTGCGATTTGTCTTGTTTAGTTCTCGGCCGCTGCTTCTTCCGCCGAGCTCAGACACTTTTCTCCTCTTTTTTCCAAAGACCCTGCAGATGTCAGGGCGACTGCAGGCACAGAACTACGTACAGTAGTATATAGAATCACTATCCATAATTAATATTCCCTGAAGAAAGCAGCGCAGCAGTGCACTTCGTAATCTGTTCTACATAGTTAAGTCGAGAGTTAATAAAGAGTCGCAGATGCTGCAGAGAAATTGCGAGAAAAGTTATTGATTTCTCTTCTGCGGCAGCTGCTGTGAATCACAAACAGGTGTCGGATAAAAATGTTTCTTTATTATTCGGCCTCCTTTGTCTGCAGTGCGGGGGAAGAGAAAGAGGAGGTGACACATCAGTGTCATTGACTGTCATCTCCAACTGAGGTATAAACAAAATCAGGTTTTGATATTGTTTAATATGCTACCACAGGAGACGGCAGACTTGAAATTAAATTCTTTATCCACAGTCACACTTTTTTTTTCAACCAAAACAAAAAACAGCCCGTCAATCTGCAGACAAGACTTTGCTCAAATCCTGAGCAACAACATTTGAGTCTTTCATCAGCGGAACAGAACGCAAATTAGGATCAATGGATAAAAAGACGCGTACAGCAGCATTAAAAGTAAATGTATTTTGCATTCTTGTGTTCTAAAGAAAAATAGGGCAGATAAATGACATTTATTTGCCAGCTGCAGCGTCTGATGACACACAGTGTGCTCAAATAAAAGGCATCTATAATTTATGACACAGAGACAGAACTCTGGGTAAAATGAACAGATCTGTGCGTGGTTTTTTATTCATGGTGAGATTCAAATTAAAACAGCTCTCTGAAACAAAAGAAAGGTTTTCTTTTGTGGCGTTTCTGACAGGTGGAGAACTTGGCGGCAGCTTTCTCTGTACAGATATGAATATTGCAGCGGTGCTCTCAGATTTGATAAATCCCCACTTTTTTTCTTCTTTTTCCTGTTGAGAGCTTGGACTAAAAAACATGGGAGACCGTGTTCATGGTTGTAGTTAAAGGCGTCTCTGGGGAAGCTGTGATGTGCAATGCAGCGACCCGAGTTAATGGAAACGAAACCGTGCTTAACAGGAACAAGGAGCTGACAGCGCGGGGGCATTTCAACGTGTGGAAGCACCATAACTATCTACCTACTCAGGTATTTCGGTCCTGCTCCTTCGTGGCAGAGTGCTGAAAAAAAAGCCTGTCAAAACAAAATCTTAAAGTAATACTCGCTGCTTCCCTCTCGAATTGAAAGGTGGCATTAAAAAAAATCCCGTCTAGCTTTGCTCTGGAGCCGGCTGCAGTCAGCTTGCATTCACGGTGGGTACAAAGGATTCGAATGGTGCCCCACTTTCACAGCACAAAAGTATTAAAATGTCCACAGAAACCTCTCCACCTCTCTACATCACTGCCCATCTGTGTGCTCAGTCTTCATTGGCAAAATATGACTGGAAACACCGCTTTGCACTCGATCCTCGTGCACGAACGGCTGGAACTCACAGGGGAGCTCGCCCACCTCCTGCGCCTGCTGGTCGGAGCTGCCACGGCCGAGCTGAGTCATCGGCGAGTCCAAAGCGTCTACGTTTTTCACAGTTTACTGATCAGCCTGAGGATATCTTAACAGAAGCGCTGTGGAAACACAGCTGGTGTTGTGCTGGTCATGCGGATTAAGGGTCGACCGATACGGCTTCATCAGTGCCGATACAGACGTCAGATATTAGAAATCCAGGAGACTGAAACTGATATTTGGGGAAATGAAACTTGTTCGAACAACCAGGAGAGGAATACATATGTAAGGTTATTTACTAAAAGGGATATTCCGGTGTAAATTTAATCCACGGTCTAACACACTGTGACACCGAGTAAGACTCCCCTTGAGAGATCAAGTTTTCCAGCCGCTAGCTTACATAGTTTAAGCAACCTCAGAAAAGACTGCACAATAACAATAGACTGCAGACGATGCCTCCAACAAGAAACCACCATCAAAACGCCACTAATGGCCACAAATAATGCTCAGAACAGCACCAAGCTTCAGCAACAGTACGAATAGGGTCCCAGCACATAGTTCAAAGCATCAAACATCTGCTAGCTTAGCCGGATTTCGACTGAAAAGTGAACACAACTCACCACTCTGGAAGCCCTGACGAGTCGATTACCGAGACTAGTGAAAATGTCTGATTATTACACCATGGAAATGCAATCAAAGGTCATATGTGCCTTGCCTACCAGTTTATAACAGTTATTATCGAGAGCAGACAGGGAAAGAACGGAACTGAGCATTTCTAACTGCACTCGGTAATCGACTCGTCGGGACTTCCCCACAACGAGCACGCTGCTGCAGGAGAGTGGTGAGTTGTGTTGTCTTTACAATAGAAATCCAGCTAAGCTAGCAGTTGTTTGATGCCTCGATCTATGTGCTGGAACCCTGTTTATACTGTTGCTGAAGTTTGGTACTGTTCTGAGCATTATTTGTGGCTTTTTGATGGCGGTTTCTTGGTGGAGGCATAGACTGCAGTGTATTATTATCGTGTGGTCTTTTTCTGAGGTTGCTAAAACTACGCAAGCTAGCGGTAGGAAAACTTGATCTCTAGAGGGGGGTCTTACTCGGTGTATTTTGAGGTACTTTACTTGAGTATTTCCATTTCCTGTTACTGTATACTGACACATGTAGGTACTAGTTACTTTGCAGATTCAGATTATTCAGTGTTAACAGGCGATATGTTACGAAACCAAAGTAGCACATTTTTAAATGAGCCAATCAGAAAAAATCCCAGATACTCATAATTGAAAAATGCTGAATATTGACCCCAGAGCTGATGATCTTTTCACACCCAATGTGGACAAATATGTTTAATAATTCTATAACAGCACCAGCACACATATTTAATACACTCATGGAAAACAAAATGTAAATAAAGCTCTTGATGGAGTTTTATGGAGGTTAAGCTTCTCCTGCTTCAGTAATCTGCAGAACCAGGTGAAACAAATCCGCGAGGTCCACAGATTTGGAATCAAACCCCGACATGCATGAATTTACTTGGCAAGGAGACCCCGTCCAAAAGGTATTCAACAACAGCCAGATTAAATTCTGAAAGCGACCTGATCCAGAACACAGCCGACAGGAACACACACACAGAACACTGATACCTGCAGCGGCCACAAATTAACAAGCAATTTCCCTGCACAGCTCACACTCGCCGCCTCGCCTCAAAGACCATCTCTTTAATGGCGGCAGCGCACCACATGATCACACCTGTCAGGAGACCTGTCACAGATGCACCGACCAGGGACCCGCGGCGACAGAAGGGGACTCGACCTCGATCCAACACGGATCTACATCAGGATGAAGCTGATGATACTCTTCTCATTAAGGAGCTTGTGAGCGCATCTCATCTCTTAGCAGTCCCTTTAAACTCTATCCTACTTAACTGCATTGTGTGAAGGGAAATCAAAATATCTTGTTTCAGGTTGTGCAGATTGTAGCCTTGATATCTGCACTATTCTCTTTTTTTACAGAACACATTTGGGTTTTTTTTGTTTCCAGTGCGCCTCAACGCTTTGTGTCTAGACCCAAAGAAGGTAACAAGGAAAAGCAGGCCGACTAATAAATGCGATCACATTTCATTATCGCGCAGTGATTTGCTATCAGCCTTGGCACCGGGATTAACCGTGGGAGTAACAGCAAAACCTGTTTGTCTTCTGCTGACAGCGTGCACACACACACACACACACAACGCAACACAAACGCAGACTTACAACAGGAATTGAGCTGTTGATTGTCGGCGCGCTTTCATGTACAAAAAAACACAACCACGCTCTCACCCACGCGGTCCCATACAGAACCACGAGGAGGTAAAAATAGCCGTTCGCAACAGTAATAGCACAAACAGCCAATTAACTGGTATTGTGTTGAGAGGCTTGTAGCACTCCGGAGGCTGCACGACCCACCGGTGAGAATACAGAGCCGCGAGCTAAAACAGCCATCAGTTGTAGTTTTGGATGCAGAACGGAGATAAAGGACTGAACGCCCCGCTGGATACTCGAAACTGTTAGTGAGAGAAATAATCGATCTGGAACATTCGGAGCGAGCTGGGACGCTTTGAGTGCTGCCATTTTTCATTTTGGTCGACCCCCCCAAACCTGCCTCGAGTGCTGACGTAAACCTCTCATTCTGTGTTTTTATTTCGTTCTTAAGAGAGCGATAAAATGGCAGCAAACGTGAATGTGTATGTTTACCTTGTCTGAATTCTGGCCTGCCATCACTCTGCTGCCTCCGCTCAGGATTCAGGAAGTGTTAAGACAAATAAGCAGCTCAGCGTTGGCTGCTGCGTTGGTGTGATGCTGTTTCAGGTTCCCATGAGAACTGGAAGACTTTAGTTTGAGCAGATCCATTTTTGTGCTTGTGAGATGCCTAACATATGAGTAAAGTGATGTACAAGGCACTCACGCGTGCACATTTTTAATTGGTCGGTGAATTGAGCCGCCCGGCTTCGACAAAAACACCTCCATGAATACACAGAGAGGCTTTAATAATAACAGAACAGGTAGATGAGACTCGGCTGCATCGCTCGTGTTGCAGTCGGCGTGTTCCTTGCCGATGATGATGACATTTGCAGAAGGAGCCACTTGGTAACAAATGTGAAATGTTCAATTTTGCTGCCATTTCTCGGCAGAATTTCACCGTAAACGTCAAACTCCGCCCTCATGACATCCACCAACTGAAGATGGAGGCTGCCAGGCTCGCTGCGGCTCTGCTGTTCACTCACCTGTGGAGGTTCCAGCTGTCTCGCTCTCTCACCGTCAGCTGTTCTGTTATTTCGGCCCAAAACAAACCAGAATCAATAAACATTCATAGAGTAGAGAAAGGAAAGCGTCAGCTGGTGAGTTGTTTGAGGATTTTTTCAAAATACCGAGCATGCCGAATACATCGTCATTACATCAGAATGCAATTGCCTTTTTTTTAAAAATGGATGTGCTGATGTCAGGCATCATCTGTGTTATTTAGAATCAGGATGAATAAATCTGAGCGTTCATTGAATTCAGCCTTTCATAAACGCCGAGAACCTTTTTCAACCTTTTGATGATTATAATTCACACAGAAATGGACTGAAAAAACACATAATATCTGACACTTTTAGATAGATAGTTAGGTCCACACTATATAATATTATGGGACACATTATTTATGAACTGTTATCTAGCTGATTATAAGCATACAGAATAATCAGCTCACTATCATTCATTATGAAGCAGATGTTAATTCTTAATTCTGCATGATCACATTCTACAACTACTAAGCTTTCAACTAACAGTTTACCCATAATAATCTCTTAATTCCTGCGTATTGATAGTGTATAAGAACATCATTCTCTCCAAATAACACATAACAAAAATGAGAATAAATTGAAATAACTCTTTTCTAACTTGAATTATGTTTCTTTAAGTGAGGTGTGCTAGTTAATGAATTAATATCCTAGTAGTTGTAGAATATGATCATGCAGAGTGAAGCATTAATAAGTTACTTACTAAGAGCCAATGTGATTCAAATATGCAGGCTAATAAGTAACTAGATACTTCTTAACATTTAATATCAAAATATTGAATAGCAATATGAAAATCGCTGTAGCTGCAATTTTTAAAATGAAGGTAAAATTTCTAAAAGTAAAGTATAATGAGTATTGTCAGCCTGTAGTATGGAAGGTGGATCAGAATATGCAAGACGGCAGGCAGGAAGTGTAATGGATGAGGTTATAATCTGGATAACAGCAATAAAAGCAAAACACAAACACAAAAGCAACGTCAGGGAGACGGGAACAGCGAGATAAGAGAAAGAAAACAGACCATCAGGAAATGGAAAGCTAAACAGATGAGGCGATAAAGACTGAACAAAAGACTGGACTTACATTCAAAACCAAACCGATGAGTGGATGTGGTGCAGGTGGAGTGAGGCGGAGAAACACAGGTGAGGGAAGAGAACAGAGGTGATGAAGTGAAGGCGTGAAGGGGAAGGAAAATGGGGGAGCGCTCACAGGTAACCAGGCTGATCAGACTAATTCAAGACAGGTGTGGAGGGAAAATCAGGCCGGTGAGGAAAACAAGAGGGAAAACACACAAACAGACACACAATGAAACTAAAATCACACCAGATTCAAGACAAACATGTTCAGCGACGATCCCAACAAACGTCACATCATCGTGACTAAGAGTTTATTTCGGGGGAAACAAAAACTGAGATCCAGAAACGATCATCCCCACTAATCGTGACTGCAGTCGTACATCTGTGACTGTGATTATTTTTATAACATCGTGCTCGCTCGTCTATATTTACAGCCATACAGTCCCTCGCATGTTGGGTCTGAAGTAAACACGTCTGAGAGCCGGAGTTTGGGGCGATATTCTTTGAATCACAGCAGTTTCTTTAGCTGTGGATGTTTCTTGCAAAAAAGAAAAGTTTGACTGAGTTCTAACCGTGTCCACAGTGACAAACTAAACCCGCGGCGCAGCGCTATTTCTGCTCCTACTTACGCGCCTCCTGCTGCGACACTTAGCAGTTTCTGTGCACACAGTCGCTGCAGTCCAAACAACAGAGGAGGTAAACAGAGAGGAAGAGCTGCCCATGTCTTCATCATTCATTATTCGGTGCTTATTTTATTCAAAGTAAAAGAAAATAGTACAATGTGTTGTTGAAATATTGCATTTACAGTGATCTACGACATAGAAAAGCTGCAGGTCGTCATATCTGAGAAGCTGAGACGCCTTCTTGCTTCGTACAGTATGTTTTTCAAACAATACTTGTCTCCTAATGTTCTGAATCATTGCGATCGACCGGTGATTCAGAAAATTACGTTTCAGCGCGCCGCAGAAGAAAAGACCGACACAGTCGTCTCTCAGTTTGACCTCGTTCACTGTCGCAGCACTTTGTCATTTCATCGAGTTTCCCCCAGAAGAAGAACGCCTCGCTGTTCCCAAACTCCGGATGAAACTGACCACTGGTGCTGCTGTCGTTATTATTGACTTCTCAAGTTGTCACGAACGGAAAAAAAAACCAAAACAAAACAAGAAAAAACTCCTCTCTCTTCCCCGCACTTTCACAGGAAAGTCAATTGAGCTGCGTGAGGACAGTTTGCTTTGATATCACGGTGGGAACTGCTGATTGTTTGGTTTACCACCTGTGGTCTGAAGCTTGGAGAAGATTGCCAGCCCCCCGCTGAGAAGCACTGCTGAGTGAGTGATGGCTGTGTGTGTGTGAGAGTGTGTGTGTGTGAGTTTGTGTGTGTCAGAAAATATCCATGTATGTGTCTGCGAGGAGGACGCTGTATGAAGGAAAGAGGTTTTCTGTATGTATGAAAGAGCACAATTGTGCATTTCCAGCTTAAAGTTGAGAGTGTGTGTTTGTGAAAGCACTCGCACGTACGTCAAGAAGACTAAGTTTTAAGGTGTGTGTGTGTCTGATCTGTGCAGGTGTGTGTGTGTGTGTGCATACATGCTTTTTTTTTTGGAGTGCCAGAAATCTTCCGTCACAGCGCGGCGGGCGAGGCGGCGACAGAGAGAGACTTCGAATGGGCAACAAAAGCAATAACAGCACAATCTTTGTAGTTTATGGGACCGAAATTGAATTTGTGCTTCAAAGCTGTTCACCTGCCGTGTCACAGCGGGTCACGTCATTCCAGCTCCGCCGGTGTTTTAATCTCCGGAACCTCCGGCGAACTCCAGCTCACCCGCCTCGCCGGCTGACCCCAAAATGGCTGCTGCGAAGCCATTAAACTGTCTCATCCAATTACGGAGCCACTTTACCTGACACACGGGCCATATTCAGCAGCAGCAGCCGGTCACTACCTGCACTGTGACGTCTGCTAATACACTGAGATTCCTCCTCAGCAGCAGCTATCATCACGCTTTAATACCTCTAATGAGTGTGTGTGTGTGTGTGTGTGTGTGTGTGTGTGTGTGTGTGTGTGTGTGTGTGTGCTTCTGCTTCTTTGTCACATTTCCTTGTTCTCTTTTCGCTTATTCGTCTCAATTCCTGTCTGAGAGGGAGCTCCTCTCTCTGGCGATCAATTCAGTGCAGTCAGTTCTCTTTAGTTTCAGCTCAGGACGGTTTCATTTAGTTCACTTTCATTCAATTCAAGTCGACGTGAAATCAATCTCCAAACCCGTCGACTGTCATCCGACGACGACCGGCCTTTGACCTTTAGGCCACAGCCAACGTTTCGGGACTTTGAAGACAGCTGATATCTGGATCAGGCGTTCTGTTTCAGCCCAGTCGGTATAATGTTCATACATAACGTTTCTGCGACCACAGGTGACGTCCAATTAGTAACAAGGTGACATATCACATTCACATAATAAGCTCATTAGCCACCACAGGCTGCCACATGGGTGAGCGGAGATGGATTCACACCACTGGATATTTCTCAGGACACCTGGAGATATTTCCAGGTTGCCTTCAACCGCGAGGACATCGAACCGGCATTTTAAGTCAAATTGTGAAGCTTTCCCGACCACAACCAAGTGGTTTCTGTGCCTAAACCGAACCAGAGCACAAGCACTGTGATAAGAAAGAAGAAGAAAATTCAACCTAAGCAACATAAAGAAACGTCTGGTTTTAACTCACATGTGGATTTGCAGAAACGTACTCGGCTAACTTTCATTTTAGCGATTTGTGATCACGGATTTTGTCACGATATTTTCACGACAAGAAGTTGAAAGCAGCTTGTCAAGTGACGTGACCGATCCCAACTCAAACCCACACATCATTCCTTAATCCTTTTCCCCAAACCCAGCCCGGCTCACCGGGCCCTCGAAGGCTTCAGTGCAGAACTCCAGTCTCTAATCTGGATCTGCCTCCTTCAAGCACTCGGTCATCGTCTGATTAGCATCCGAGCTGTCAACACTCCCAGTCGGCGCTCGTCGGATAAATATTTTTAGACTGATTTTAATTTGACCCGCCGAATAATATCAGGCAATATCAGGTCGCACATGAGCCTAAAATAGTCGCCCCCTGGAGCCCGGAGTTAAGTTAATCTGATTCATGTGGGAACAACAAACAAGCAGGAGACGCCTTGATGCCTGAAGAGTCGCCCGCAATCTCCAGATTTATTCAGACAGCAACACACGAGAAGAGCAGAGATTTATTATTTCTCATCAGCTAAAAACGTAATATTACATTTTTACAGGCAGAGAAACATCCAGCCGTTTTGTCCATCACGTGATTTCAATCAGTTTTAAGCTTGTTGCGTTTTGTCGAACTTGACAAAAGAGCCGCTATAATAATCTAATGTTCTATTTCATTCTATTATTTCATATCAGTGCAGATTTCACAAAAAGAAACGGAAACAATTTAAAAACTAAAATTTAATCGCAGACAGAGGAACCTAATCGCTCCGTTTCAACATAGATCAGAAATGATTCCAGTTATTGTCGTCATAATCTTTATTGGCGGCACATTTTCAGAGCCAAGTGTCTGAAAGGGGCTTTTGTGTCCCTCCATCTTTATTACTACACTATTTCTCTCCCAGCGTTTTAAAAAAAAATAAAATTGTCTCAGAGTTTATCTTTTCTCTCGTTCTTCCTCTTCTGCTTTTTTATTTCTCGGCCTCTCCGTCTCCTTTGTCTCATTTTCTCAATTCGATTGTCTCTCTTCCTCTCTCGGTCTCTCCTCTCCTGTGGCGATCCGTCCCCTCAAACTAGCTCGGAGAGAAAATGGAAAAATTTGACTGCATTCAATTAGTCCGTCATCCAACTCTCTCGCGTCTCCTCCCCCCACTTCTCTCCCGCTTTCTTTCTTCTCCTCGCTTGACTTCTTCCCCAAGAATATCCTTCAGCTATCAGCACATAAAAGGTAGTCCGACTGTCTGATATGATAGTTGTATCAGTCAGACGCTGCCGCTCACCTACCGCTGAAATGCTTTTGACAGTAATTGATGCCTTGCCGAGCAGCAGCCTTCACAGAGGCACTCGGGGAACAGCACTGCCATTGTTTGCCACATGCAATTGCACCATTAGGGAGAACCTCATCTGCGCTTTAACTTCGCCTCATGAATCGTTGAAAAACAGACTCAAATTTGGGGAAAACAACCCGAGCATTGTTGAGAGGTCCCTATGATTCCCGATGCCTGAGTGGTCTCCGAGTGCCAGCTCACTTGTTTTGTTTTGTTGGCATCACGCAGCGCCGTCGGTGCTTCTCTCGTCCATCCTGACTTAATGGGACGCTGGAGGATGGAGGATGGAGGATGGAGGAGGGGGGGATGAGTGTCCACTAACTGGAAAGGACCTGATCACGCTCCTGTCTGCTTTGTTTATTCCAAAATAGCTCTACCTGCCTTTTTCTCCCAGCCTCCTGCTCTGTTTGCTTTCATCTGTCATGTGTGATCCCTGGAGGCGCAGGACGTTTCAGGTACACCGTCCCCCAACATGAAAAACAGATTTGACTGACGTTCATTGTTATGTATCTCTCACTGTTTCCGTCTTTATTCCCTTCCTCTCGTTGGAGATCCGGCTTTTATTTTGTAAAAGACTGTCTATTTTTCAAACGGTGGCACTTTGAATGACTCCGACAGTTCGTGCCGTCGTGACCTCTACATTCGCAGCAGACGTCTCCAGTGTCACAGCGAAACCGTTCCAATATAAGGAGGATACTGTGCTTCTGTCCGGCATAAACACACCGCTTATCTGAACGGATAATCTCGGACTTCCAGCTCTGCTTTTTGATGCTATCAGTCACCTGAAGGAGATACAAGGACTGTGCTGCCAGGCACGAACAGATGAGGAGAAACGGGAGGAGGAGGAGAACATGTTTGTGTTGGAGACAAATAAAGAAAATGACAGTTAAAGTTAACAGTTTTATGCTCAGATGGTTGAGACCCAGTGGAGCTCAATTTAAATCCTCCACAAAGAGAAACAGCACATTATGCAGGTGTAATGACAAGACGCACAGCATGCATACACCACTGCCGAGTCAATTTTTCAAAAAGGAAACTGCCGGTGAATTTTTTTCTACAGAGCTCCCGGGGTACGCGCTGTTTATTTCAGGAAGTCTTCGACACTTTCTTTCCCAGAGTTAGGTGAGGAGAAAGACACCAACCTCGCGTCTTTGTGAGAAATACGTGCTTTCATGAGCTACAGTGTGTAAGGCCCTGACACAGCGGGCCGACAGTCAACCCAATCGCCTGAATACGTTAAAACTTTGTGTTTCTTTGTGAAACTTTGGGTCTGTTTCCATTCAGTTTTCTGTTTCTCTCTTGTCATAATGCTGTGCTTGGATTAAGGCATGAAAACCACTTGGTGAAGGTCAGGAAAACATCATGGTTTGTCCTAGAATACCTGTTTTGGTCACCTTTCCACGAAAAACCTTCCATATAAATGTGACTTTTTGTGTCCATTTAGCCTATTGTGTGTTCGTACATGTGTAAAATGTGTCTCTATCACATACATGGTGAGAAAAAACACTGTACTTTTACGGCAAAATGTGACAAAACGAGAACAATCCAGTCTCAGTTCACGTAGTCTTCAGTTTCGAGGATTCCTGCTCCGTCTTCCTGTTCTGTATGCTAATCACTTGTCGTGATAATTATCTGGTGCTGTCGTTCTCCTCCCATTAAAGAAAAAAAACAAACATTGAATGTGCCGAGCTGCGAGCTGGAAAGACGTACGTGACATGTCAGCGTATTAATCTGACTCCTTTATCTAAATCCCTCCACAGAACACGTGTTGGAGACGCTGCTGTGCATACTGAAATACATCTCGTCCCTCCGAGCAGTCGGAGCTGAGTTGTTTGCAGCTCTGAAACACTTCTGCTCGAAAACTTGTGCGGCGGCTCCAGAGTCCGAGCGGCTCATCCTGCAGCAGACTGACAGATAATTGCCACAGAGACTCGGCGCGTCCCCACAGCTATCAGGCTGCACCTCAACAGGGCTGAAACAGACACCGCTAACCAACCAGAGCCGGCCGCGCTGGACACAGACTGGGATTGTTCCATTATGTTCACTCAGTTTTTGACTCCCTCCGTCTATTTCATCTGTCGGCTCATCTCTCTCCGACTCCAACTCTCTCGGAGTCATCCATCTATCTATCCACCCATCCGTCTATCAAATTACTTTTTAATGATAGAAAGTAAGGACGCTGATGATCTTAATGAATGATGATCGGCCGTCGTTAGACTCTCGCACAGTTGAAGCAGAGCTGTGAGTGGATGACACCGGGTTTGTAAAAAGGAGCATCTTTAGGTGCCTCAGCGACAGAAAGTCCAGAGACCAGGTCGTTTGGATATGACTGAAGTAAACAAGAGCAGGGAATAACCGGAGAACTTCAGCTGCCTGGTTATATATTAGTTCTGATTTAGTGAGCTATAAAAACTGTGAAACAGGTTTTAGTTTTACACATTCATGAGCCGACAGGCTGAAATGTGAGCGGCATAGCGTCTGACACATGACTCGTTTCATTGTCACAATCTGATTGTTTCAGTCCGGTAATATTTGGAAAATCTGGAAGAGCTGAACAATTATATTAGTTTATTCCTGTTCAAGTCAGCCGGGAGCTAAACCGGAAGTTATGGGAGTGAGCCAACTCAGATGGCGGAAGTCTCTCGTGCGCCCACAATGACAGAAGCTCCGCCTCTGGTGCTTTATCCAGATCTCCCATGTCAGATAGAAAATGGTCGTAGAGAATGAGGCATTTAGAAATAAAAAAAGAGCCGATATGCTGCAAGTTAATAGTTCAAATGGTTTATTTCAAAATGTCAAAAATGACGAGCTTTGTGTGTCTTTCTTTTCTAAGATCTAGTTAAAGTTTAAGGTTAAGTGTGCACTGATGAACGTACTGGTGGCTGAAGCAGACGAGCAGGTTGGTGTCAACAAAAGTAGATAAAAAGAAATTTAATTTAAAATAACTCGTCTGATGAATTGAGCGAGGCAGATCGATGATACGAGAGCGTATCCGAGGGAAGATTTGCCCTTTAAATAATTAATTCTTCTTCCCATGTTTAGCCTTGGGTTTCTTTGTCTTGCTAATTTGCTGATGCCCCCACACACCCCTCTTGTTTCTGCCTCACAGGGAAGCAGCTTTCTGAATCCGGGCCTCTGGTGAGAGACTCTCGGGATGTGCCGAGCGGCGCCGCAAACTCTCCTGAGGATCTGCTGCTGCCGGAGCTTCCTGTTGGATCGGCGCACTGAAGCAAACTAAACTGTCTATCTGTCGCTTTCATATAGACACTCTTTAGTGTTGCTCATTGAAGCAGGGCCGCCTGATATTTTCCCCTTTTTTCTTATTAAGGCTTTTTCATTTCTATTTGATCGGAGCAGTAATGAGACGACAGGAGAGCGACAGCAGGGACGACAGATAAAGGTCACGAGATGGGCGCATGTATTGTTTTTTCCAATTCGGACTCTATGACTGATATTAATTCGTCAGTCACAAACTGAATAATGTGACGCTTTTGAACATTTAATCTAAATGCAATGTTAAGATACGTGGGAGTGATGGTTCAGAGCAGCGAATGAGTTAAAACGCACTCAATTAAAACCGTCAGACGACCGAAAGCACTTTTATCTAAAGTTGAAACTGCCTCTCCTCCTCCTCCTCCTCCTCCTCCTCCTCCTCCTCCACTCAGCCTTGTTAAGTGGTTTTACTGTTTGGCTGCTGTCCCAAGAGAATCAGGTCATTTCCGCTTTCCTCGAAATCCCAACTGAGGTAAAACAGAGTCGGCCGGATTGCCTGTCAGCCTTGACTTTTCGTGGCCGATGGCGCAGATTATGAAGTCTCCGGTTCAAGTTATATGTGTGCTCGTGGTCATGGGATTTCTATCAATCTTACACGATGGGTCGTCTAATTTAGACAGCGAACGACAGCCGTTCAGTGACCTTTAACGATACAACAGGCCTCATCCACGTGATATGATGTCCAATGGTTCCAGCTCCTGCAGCGTTTCTGTCAGAAACAAAGGGTGTTTTTTCCCTGCTGTTGTTCCACGATGTATAAACTGCATCTGCACGTGAGTCGAGATTCACGGTTCAGCGTTAAAAACCTGAGATAACTGTCAATCAAAGCACGGGCCCCCCGAAACACACCAGTTTAAACTTTAACGCCTTCTTAATGGAACGATCATTTTTAGAATCGCCACCAGACACACATCCGAAGAAGTGAAACTGCGGCAATTGAAACCGTAAATTCAGGTCAAAACTTTTCTTTGTTTCTCAAGAAACTTTTCTAATCTTCTCCCTGTGCAGCCGCAGACTTTGGGAGCAACGGCAGAGAGAGTCGATGCTTTCAGGACAACAGTATTTAACTTAGGCGACCATGTCAACAACAAATTACACACATACACTGAATCTGTTGAGCAAAATAGGAAACATTATTGCTGCCTCGATTTCATTCAGCGCGAAGAGAAGGAAATCCTAAAAACCAATCACCAGAATAAATGTCAGTGCAAGTTTCTGCAAACCACAGAGTCTGTACGCTGAAATTCTACATTTCTTTAGGTCCAGTTTTATGTTGGGACAATGCTGTGCTTATGGTCTGGTCTGCATAAAGAGAAACACTGAGGGTGAGGAAAATATCTTCTTTTGGCTGAAGATGTCTGTAAAGTTTGTTGCCACAAACACAGCTTGAGACGTTTGGACATCTCGTTAAAAATATCCACTTCTGTGGCCACGAGCCCGGCTGAAGATCGTCCCAAAGATCTCCTTGAAAAAATATCCGGCAGTGTCACGCTTACAAATGTTGAAGTCGCTGGTTTGGCAGCCCTCTCTTCTGCAGAAGTTGTAGCTTGCTCATGTTAATCTCGACCAGAATCTTTCCACTCCAACATTAATAGCTAAATACAAGTTTAAAAACGTTGCTTTGTTGCACAAGCAGAGATCGTGTTGAGAATACAAGAGGGATCCTGGTGAAGAGGACGGCGACAGCTGATGCGTTTGGTGAAAAAGAGGTTTGTTTATGGCAAACAGGAAAAGGGCGAGAGGAGCGATGATGAGGGAAGAGGCAGAGTGATGGCGGAGGCTGGCGAGGCGCGAGCGAGGAAGAGACGAAGAAGATTGGGGATGACAAAGGCGGCGCGATGGCTGGAAGGTTGCAGGCAGGTTGACAGGTGAGTAGATGAGCCTGAGGCACGAGGAAAACAAGCATTAAGTACAAGGAAACACAAGGAGAGAAAAAAAATACTGCAAATAGACGATGAGATTTGGCCCTGACGTGTGTTCACCGCGGAGGTGAAACAACAGATGAGTACATGTGCTGTAGGCTGACGAACTGATGAGAGGCTGGTGTGCAGAGAGGGAGAAACAATGAGCTGATCTCAGACAGGTGTGCACGGTAAACAGGAGGAACAGGCACACACACACACACACACACACACACACACAAACACACACAAGCAGGGGGTACTGGGAACAGTGGGAAAGGGGAAACACAGAGTAACACATGGAAACTACAGGAGAGCGATGGCAGCGAGAGACGACAGGAAAAACAAACACATGTTGCAACTCATACATATTTTACACTCTACAAATTGTTTTGTCATGTTAAACTCTCAATAGTTTCTGCTCTAATTCATCAATCTGCTGTTAATTTGAATGCAAAATGTGACAGCTGTAGAAAAATGGCACCGTCTGGATTAAAGAGTAAGTATTCGTTTTGCTGCCGTTTGACAAAATATTCTCGACAAACCCGACTGCTGTTCTGGGCAGCGGCGGTTCTGGTCCAGTTTTAATGGGGGGGGGCGTTAGAGGGGCACATACAACCCGGGAAAAAAAGACAAGTCCCTCATTCAGACACGGGATAAACGAGACTTAAAACTGTGTTTACAATTTCAACCATTTTAATTGGTTAGTAAACTGCTGAGACACTTTATTTCCACCTTTTCCTTCAGTACAAACTCAACAGTGGGGTCTGGACTCAGAGTTACGGGGGCACTGATCCCTGTTCCCCCCGCCCAGAACCTCCACTGGTTCTGGGGCTCGATGTAAAACTATTTCCTGGACTGATTTGTCAGGAAAAGTATCTGTAAGTATCTGCATCTTCTTCAGTTCAGCCGTAGTTCACGCTGTTACAATTAAGACTCACGTGCAGTTTGTTTGTAACATCAGACAGTTTCAGTTTATTCCCTCACGACTTGTTCTTTGACTGTTGTTTTTTGCAGACACATGTAGGCACCGAAATACCACAAAATATCGATACCGAACACATTTCTGCAGTATTGATTCTCCAGTCCAAGCTGCACCAGAGGTAAACAAACTAAAATCTCATCCTTAACTAAAAATCTGAAATTTTATTCGTTCAATGTTGAGGCACTTTTCCCTCTATGGTATCAAACATGGTGTCAATTATTGGTATTTTTCAAGGTATTGTATCAAAATTCCAGTAGCATGACAACACTAGTGAGTCGTTCGCCTGAAAATATTACACATGTATGTAAAAGAAATCTGTGAAAAGTGGAAAATGTTTGTATTCCAGCTTCAACCTGAGCTACCCCTTAGCAAAAAGTAGTTCATTCAAGTGTACTACAAGTATACTTATTTTATACTAAAACTGAGGCAGTATACTTGAAGTGTACTTTTTATATACTAAATTTTATATACTTAAGAAAAGTATAGTAAAGTGTACTTGGCTTATACTGAAAAGTATAAAGAATAGTCTAAGACTAAGTACATTAATACTTAGACTTATACTTTAATACTAAAGCTTATACTTGTACTTTAGTATACTGCGGACTGTGGCGCAAAGACTCTTGGGTATTCTGTTGTTGTTGGTGTAATTATGGTTTGTGAATGTGTTTGTGAATAAGATTATGTGTAAAACGGTTGCGGGTTAATTCACATCCTTGTTCTGTGGTTAAATTGTGTTGAATTAACAAAGATGATAAAAATGTTGGCACCGTGAGTGAAGGGGTGTTTTCCAGGAGAGACTTCCCGCCTGTTAAACTGTTGGCAGGTATGGTAATTAATGGTAAATCTCTTGCTAGACTTTGCCACATTGTAAGTGCTAATACTTACAATATTCTGATGTAAGCACATAATAAGTTGGAGTCATTGATTGTGCTACATCTAATTTAGCAAAATAAAAATGTCTTTCACTACGCATACTTACTTTGAGGTATTACCCCTGTTATAAACTTACATGTTAATAAACTGTAAATAAATGTGGACTAGTAGTATATACGTAGTACACTAGTAGTATATACATGAGTATACTTCTTGTGTACTTGAAAGTGTACCTCTGTAAACTTAAAATGACTTTATAAAGTATACTTAAAGTATACTTTTATAAACTTGAAATGTTCCAATTTAGTCCGAAGAAGTATTAAATTAGTATACTTTCTAGTATGCTACAAGTACATGGTCCATAGTATACTTGCTATACTTGTACTTATACTCAAGCATACTTAATAAAATGAACTTCAAGTATACTACTTTTTGCTAAGGGACTGTCAGAGGAAAATGGCGTCCGTGTATATACGGCCCACAAACTGCAGAATGTGAGTTGGGTTGTGTCGACCTCTGGACGGCGTTGGCACCCGATTGGTAAATTAAGAGTCTTAAAGGTCGTGTTTGAAAGAAAAGTTGATTTATGAGTCTCATTATCAGCTCGTCAAATACAATCTGAACGCCTCAGTATTTGACGAGTCGGGAATGAGACTGAAAAATCTACTTTTCTTACAAATAGGACCTTTAAAAGTACCAAAAACATCCTGTTTTTTTTTTTTTTGTAAAACTACGTTATCACAAAACTTTGATCAGTATTTCAAGGAAATAAACCTCCCAAAAAAATAGTTTTTGAATTACATGAAAAACACATTCTCCTTCTTGTTCATTAACGATCTTTGCCAGGAAAAGAAATAAAACACACGCCGCTAATAATAGAAAATGTAAAAGTCTTTTGTGAACTCGCTGTAGATTAAACTGCTGTTGGACTTGAAGCATTTAATTGGCGGTGGAGCAGTAAATGTGATATGTGACCCACTTTCCCTGTAGAAACACCATCATTTGTTTAATTATATTTTGCAGCATTAATCATCTTGCGAGGCTGCTGGATATCTGTGACGTCTCTCTGTTGTTTATCTTCGTCTGTCTTCACGCTGACAGCACACGACCGGACTGAACTTTTCACGGCTGTGAAACCAATTTTTTAAAAATGAAAATAAAATCTGCTGGACTATCTGGACCGAGGCTCTCGCTCCTCTCCCGGCAGAGTCTGTGTCGGCCGGGTATAAAAGACCACGTGGCACAAGATGAAAGACCAATTAATTCAGAGCTTTTGGGGGCCCGTGTCATAGCTCGGGGCCCCCTTAAATCGTAACCCACTTCCAGGCCACTTATAGAGCCGGCGGTGCCGACGCGAAGTCAAAGCGAAATGATTAATGACGTTATTAAACAGTTTAGAGAGGTTGTGTGTTCTTCTAGCTGGAGCCAATTTGGAGTGATTTGTGAGGTGAAACAATGTAGTGGAATCAAGTGGAGTGTGTTCGGATGTGTGTGTGTGTGTGCGTTTTTGTGTGTGAGTGGGTGGAAAAGTGGAGTGTGTGTTGTGCTGCATTGTGCTTGGTGAGTGTGTGACAGTGTGTGCACAGAGACCAGTGTCTTGAAAGTGTGTGTGTGTGTGTGTCGTGAGTGAAGCGTTCATGTGGGGAAAGATGACTTGAGCGTATGTTTGACCGCCGTGGGTGGCTAGGTGTGTGTGTGTGTGTGTGTGTGTGTGTGTGTGTGTGTGTGTGTGTGTGTGTGTGTGTGTGTGGCAGAGAGAGAGAGAGATAGAGAGACATGCAAAGGTCAAACTGGGGACAGGTGGAAATAAGCCAATAAGCCAGAATCTCATTTCCTGTGAGCTGAAGGGGAGAAAGAGTGAGAGATGGACGGAGAAAAGACGGAGGAGGAGGGGAGGAGGAAGAGAGTGGGAGAGAGAGAGAGAGAAAGGAGAAAAAGAAGAATGTCATCGATCGAGTTTGGGATGCAGGAGGCAGAATATAAAAGGTGAATGAAAAGGCAGCGAGGGAAAAGAGAGAAAATGTCCAAATGGAGCAGGAGAGGAGAAAAAGAAGAGGAGGGGGGATGAAGAGGCAGAAAGAGGTGAAAAGAGGAGAAATTAGGAGCGGAAAGGTAGGAATAATATAGGGGAGGAGAGGGGAAAGAAGGAGAGGAGACAACAGGTGAGGAGAGGGCGATGAGAAGGCAAAAAGAGGTGAGAAGAATGAAGGAGAGGAAAGTAATAGAGGACAGGAGAGGAAGGGAGAAAGGGAACAAGGAAAGGAGAGAGGGAAACAGGGATGGGAGGTGAAAGGAAGGAAGATGGGAAAGACTGAGAGGAGAGGAAGGGGAGAAAAGAGGAGTGGATACGAGAGACAAAGAACATATGGCGAAAGAGTGAAAGAAGAGGAGGAGATGAGATGGAAACAGGCGAGACGGGACAGGATGAGAGGAAAGAGGAGGAAACAATAGGAGAAGAGACAGAGGGAGAGGAGGGGAAGAGAGGAGGAAACATGGAGGGGAGAGGGGAAAGAAAGAGAGGAGAAATGAGGAGATAGGAGGCATGGAGAGGAGAGGAGAGGAGAGGAGAGGAGAGGAGAAGAGAGGAGAGGAGAGGAGAGGAGAGGAGAGGAGAGGAGAGGAGAGGAAAATGTGGAAGTGAGAGGATCGACAGCTGCTCCTGAGATCCTATTAGGGCTCAGAAAGACTGTAACGCACGCACGCACACACACACACACACACACACACACACACACACACACACACACACACACACATTAACATTAACAGTGCAGAGATTCACCCTCATCGCTGGCTTGTGTAGTCATCGGCATGAAGGCAGAAAGATGCAGCTTCACACACATTTCTATCCTTCAGCTTTGCAGGATCAGAAAGAGAAACCACACTGTTGAAAACACAAATACACACACACACACACAACCACACACACATATCAACACAGGTATGAAGCACAAGATGGAAGCGAGCAGGTGAGTAATGTAATGTGATCTGAATGGGAGGAAGTTGAGCTCTGTGATCCATTAAAAACCATTCAGATACAACCACCACCCTCGACCCTCCAACCGAGCCTGAACCCAAACCAGAACCTGAACCAGAACCTGAACCCCACCTCCCACCACCAACTCCTCTCCCGCTCATGAGCATTCAGAATAACACCGCCGTGCTCCCTGAGAGGAATAATGAGCACCTATGATCTCCACTGTGGGTGTAATGTGCAGGGAGTGGCTGTGCTCATGCTGCTCATCACTGTCCTCTGTGAGGGGTCCGCTGCACTGGGCCGGGCCGGCACTGCCCCCTGCTGGCCCACCGGGAAACAGCACCGGCAAAAAAAAAAAAAAAAACACAACTCCACCAGGAGTGAGAGCATCAGTTGGCATTTGTAATCTTTGTTTTCCATCTCGTGTTGGTTTAAGGTTTGTGTTCTGTGTGTGGAGGCTGATTCTGAACAACATCACAGAGCGCAGGAGGACTTCCTGCCCCGCTTTGTGTGTTTGTCCTGCGATTAACTCAAGACTCGGGCTGCTGGTGCCGAGCCGGAGTCGAGCTCCGGGTGACCCAGTTGTTCTTTTAAAGGGACACTCCACTGATTTCACACACGGTTTGGGGTTCTAGTTCAGCTGTTGTACCCTGGTGTATCATGTAGTTCCACTTCCTGTCTTGGTGTTTCTTCCTGCGTTTGTCTTTGGCCCTTTTTTAGTTTCGTCTGGTCCTGATTAGCCTCCTGTGTATTTAGTCTGTGTTTTCTCTCTTTCAGCTGTCGGTTCGTCTGCTGGTGTTTCATCTGTATTCCTGCCTGTGCTCCACGTCTGTTTGTTCTCAGGTTAGATTTTGGATTTAGGTTTTGTTTTTGTTGGATTTTCCTCAGCCTGTTTCCTCTGTTGCCTGGTGTTTTTGCTTTCTAGATCCATTTTTTATGTTTTTAAAAGCTCACTCTGTGTTTTTACAATCCTGCCTGCCTGGAGTCTTGCATTCAGGTCTTTTCTGAACAATCTTAAACAGGCTGGCGATGACATGAGTGTTTGATATTAGCTTTTTTTGATTTCCTCTTATCAGAAACTGGCGTGTGGTGAAAGGAAACGATTTGGAAGGAAGGAAGAATCTAATGACTGCACGTTGCTGCACTTGAGTAGGTTTTCCAGGTATCTATACTTACCTACCTACAGCTGAACACAAACTTTATACTTTTTCCTCCTTACATTTTCAACACTGCGCGCCGCCTTCCCATCATCACAAGACTGATTGCGTCCCATCCCGACCCATCAGGCGTGTCAGAGTCTAATATCTGCAGAGACCCTGCAGCCCTCTGCCTGGATTTTCTTAATTTCTCACTTTGTTGCTGCTCGGGACGCTTTAGCCAACCCAAAGTGTTGTTAATTTGCTTTGGGAATCATCAGCAATCAGCTGTCTTTGTGGTGCGTTCAGGAACAGATGGGACAAATCCTACTGACTCTACCTTTAAGTTGAGAGTCTTTGAATTAATTTAATATGACATGAGCTTCAGTTAGCTTTGGTCAGACATGGCTGGTAGAAATGTCCTTCAGAGGGAAACTCTGTTACTTTCACCTGACTAAAGACTACCAGAGTCTCCTTTTAAACAAGTATCTGCACTTCTACCAGAGGAATGAATGTGTGGACCTTCACACCTCTGCTGTGATGTATAATGGATATTGTATGATTCAGTATTTTTGGAGCTTGACCAATTTAAAAGACTGAATGTCTGGATATTTTTCACCCGATCTGCCAGTAAGTAGAAGCAGGTGTTGAGAAAAACGTGTGCTGCGTTCGAGTGCAAAGCTGGAGGTGAGAACTTCTGACCTCCAGGTGTTTCACGGCAGGTGTACTTAGAGATGAAGCCTCCACAGTGCAGCGTCCTCGCAGATATAAAGAAAATACAGCAAGAAAAACGACATGAGCTAACAGACGAGGTTGTATATTTTATTAAACAGCTCTTTTATTGTTGTATACACACTAAATACTCCACTCTATAAACTCACGGGTGCTGCCATTGTTGTGAGACTTCAGACCTCCTGAAGTCGGGTGGATGGATTTGGATTTTACAACTAGAACTCTGACTTCACGTGGCTTTTCATCGCACTTTTTCTGGCAGGAGGTTGGAAACGTTCGAGCTCTGAGTCGTCTTGATCTCAGCGTAAGTCCGTGTGTTTTCCCTCTCTCGGCTGTCAGATCGAATGTGCCTGCAGCTGTTTCATCTGCAATCTTGCCTTCGTCCTCATTCTTCACCGGCAAGTTTCTCCTTTGGTTTTTTTTTTTTGTGCGATTTGTCTCAGCCTGCTTCTTCTGTTGCTGTTGCCTGTCAGTTTTCGTTGTTTAAATCTCGCTCTGTGTTTTCACCACCTGCCTGTTTGGAGTCTTGTGTTCGGGTCCTTTTTTTCAAAACCTTTATGTCCTGATGATGTCACCAGAGAAACTCTTACTTTACACAACATAACGGTGCGTTTCATTTGGTCGCTGTAACTTCACGGAAAATCTCCCACAATCCTGAGCTGCGTATGTTTTTTATGTTGTCAACACTGAGAGAAAATTACATAATGTGCCTTTAAGGTGCTGCTTCCTAAATTCTTGGACATTTCTGAAGTTTTTCTCTGTAGACAATTTTGAGAAGTCTTAGTGGATTTTGATGCCGCCTGCTCACACTTAATAGTACGTGCTGATATCCAGGACACCTGATTGAACAGTCTGGTCTCGTGATGCGATGCCATCTTCCATCAGGACCGAACAGCAGAATCTCAGATCACCAAACCCAGACTCAGGAGAGCCGGCTTATTGCTGCAGCACTCTGATGACAGATAGGGAAGAAATTACCCCTGTGTGTGTGTGTGTGTGTGTGTGTGTGTGTGTGTGTGTGTGTGTGTGTGTGTGTGTGTGTGCCAAAGAGCTGCCTGATGGGTAATATGGGCTTTACAGTTTTCAGCCCTCTGCTTTCATGTCGCTCTGACCTCTTTTTTTTACAGTCGTGGAGACAAGATGGAAACACCTTCGCACATACACTGGTGTGTGTCCTGTGCCTGTTACCCATCACACACACACACACACACACACACACACACTCCACCTCAGTTTCAAATGAACAAAATTTGCTTTCCACGCTGTGTCTCAGTCCACGCATCATCAGAGAGTAGAAGGTACCGGCTGTTATTACAGGATGCAGCGCTGAGTGGCTTCCTGCAGCCCCCCCGCCACAAAAAAATAAAAAGAGAAGAGAGAGGGAGGAATGTTGCTATGGAAACTGTTCGGACAAATGTAATTGTCTCCCTCCACCTTTGCAGGTCAAGGCAGCCGGCATTTCAGCTCCATAATCTCTCCGTCTCCTCGATATCTACCCACTGGCTCTGAGTGTATAATGGCTTTCCTGGAGTCGTGAGTAGCAAATATGCTGCATCATATACAGCTGATTTCAAAACCTTTTGTGTGGGCTGTGTGTGTGTGTGTGTGTGTGTCTGTGTCTGTCTGTATACTCGTATCTTATTTTGCCCTGAAATGAGATACTGCATCAACTCTGGAGAAAAATCGACAGACTCTCTGAGAAAGAATCTCAGAAACTGTTGGTTATTTTGAGACTCGATCCTGCAGCTCTGAGATGAAAATCTTTTTACATTTTGCACTTTTGTCACCCGTCCAACACCAGCAGAGTCCAAAATACACTCAAGAACCCATTAACATTTTGAACATTTTGCTTCTAAAAGGTAACCCAGCTGCATTGTTCTTACTTTCTTCTGTTTTACTGCCTGTGCGCGCCATAATGGAAAAAAATGTGGCCACGGAGAAACCTTTTATATTCGGAGCTAACACAGAAGCATCTTTGAGATGTTGCCAGGTGTTCTTGTCCGTCTGTGGACAGATTTTTGTAACCATGCAAGTTGCAGCCACAAAATTCTACTGGCTTGTGATCTAAATGAAGGCTCAGGTTCGCTCCAGTCCTTCTCTCATCCCGTCTTCTGCCAGTAAAGCCGTGAAAAGATCCAACCTTCCATACATCCATCCGTTGTTGTACACTTATCCAGGATCAGGTCGTGGTGGCAGCAGGCTCAGTTGGGTATTCCAGATGTCCTTCAACGCTTTCCAGCTCCTCCTGGGGGGGATCCCGAGGCGTTCCCGGGCCAGATGAGATACATAATCCCTCCAGTGGGTTCGGGTTCTGCCCCGGGGTCTCCTCCCAGTTGATTGTGCCTGGAAAACCTCCAAAAGGGGGGGGGGGGGGGGGCCCAGGAGGCATCCTAATCAGACGCCCGATCCACATGAACTGGATGTTTTTTCGAAGCAGCAGCTCTCCGCTGAGCTCAGACTCCCTCCAGAGGAAACTCATTTTTTACTGCTTGTATCTGAGATCTCATTCTTTCGGTCACTAACCATGCCCGTGGAAAGGCCAGATTAAAAAAAAAAAACGAACATTCTAAAACAAAATGAAGGTTGAGCAAGCCTGCCAGAACGAGGGAAGAGCCCCTGGCCCACATTTGTTTGTGACCCAGTTCCACTCAGCATCCACTCAAGTGCAGCTGGTGCCGTTTCACCTCGTCCGTCTGTGGACTGATTTCTGTCAGCACTACGGCGTCACACCTGCAGTAACAAAACTTTACAGGTGTATATTTGTGATTAAAAAGGACGAGTTTAAAGGTGAGTGTTGTCTTTGTATGTAGCGGTGATCGTGATGCGCTTCAGTTTAACGTTTCAACTCCTGAAGGGATCTTACATGCTGAACTCTTCTTCAGACTCATCGTCATTTATGGATACGATCTATGTCATTTACATTAAAGCATCCATGTATATCTATGATGTCGGCAGGCTAATTTACCAAAGAACAAAACTCCGCTCGTATCGCCTCTTCTGTAAAACCATCAAACCAGAAACGCTGTGAGCAGTAATTCTGCGAACAAAAGTAACTTCATGCATGGAGAGGCCAGATAAGACAAATCCATTATGAAGCGCACAGACGATGGGAGATAATGGGCTTCAATTATGAGGATGTTGTCTTTGCGTGTTGATTCACATTCTGCTGTGATCATTTCAAAGAAGAAATAATAACCAGATGCATCACATCAGTGACGTGGCTTTTTCCCCCTCCAACAGCACAAAAGACTGGAGGAAAAACAAAATGCAAATCCAGAACGTTCCTAATATCAATGTTTCATCAATCACGAGCGGAGCTGGAGGAATCTATAATAAATGAGATGTGTTTTACATCACAGCGTCTCCGGCAGAGATACAGCTGTGGAGATGAAACAAGACAACACAAAAAGATCCGTTTCTGTGAAGAGTCTTTATTTTTCTTCCCTGATAACTTTGAAGCAGATCTCAGAGAATTATGACAACAAGTTTAATTCTGTACAATCCCCCCCGAAAAAAAAGAAACAACAAGACCCAACTGTGCTGCTTTTCTGCATTTCAGTGTGATTATTAAAGTGAAGGCAGTGTGGAAGTCGTGTGAACTGAGACAATATGAAATATGATTAACAAAAAAAAAAACATTTCTGAACTCGTCACTCGAGTCCTGTGCTGTGGCATTTTAACAGTAAGCAGAAGTGACCAGCATCGACCCGCGAGCGAGCAGACGGCGACCACGGCAGCGTGACGATCAAACATGTCGGCTGCAAACTTGATTTCATCTGTAAAGGCTGTTACAGACGTTTACAGGGACGAGGCGACGCAAAACACATCCGTACATCGGCTGTTCACACTCGTGTTCGTTCGTTTGTCAGCAGGGAAACACAAAAACTACTGAACGGAACTCCATGAAACTCGGATGGAGGTTGGGTCCGGGCCAAGAATAGATCCTGTTAACTTTTGGTGCTGATCCAGGAATATTTTGCTCACCGTCTTAAATATTGCGAGATGTGCATTTTTCTGCATTTTTCCCTCAATGTAGCTCCTGATAAATGAGCCGGCTGGAATCTGTGAGCGAGTAGAACTTGATGTGGGTCGATACCGGCGCTGTTCAGTTTGATATTGGATGAGGTTCGACTGACTATAAGGGGACTGTTGTGCATCATTATCTGCTGTATGTGTTCGGCCTTGATTGTCAACCCACTATTTCAGCTGCTCGATAAAACAAGAAGTTGATGATTTTTTTCCCTTTTGGTCCGTTGTTATCCTTCAATAAAACCTCATTTGTGCCGACATGATAAGTATTATTTTTCTACACGCTGGACTTTAAAGACATCTTTAACAAAAGGCACGAATATTAAATTTGCAATTCCAAACAGAAGCAGCAAGTTCTCCATGTTGAGAAGCTGTCATATTTTGGGGGCGTTTTTTGCTTCAATAAATAATGATCTAAATAATTGTGGATTATTTTTTTCTGTCAATTTTTCTGATCCATTACATCGACGAAGGGTCTCGGCTCCACAGTTTCCCTCAGGTTGGTCTTAAACTGCGTCTGCATTAGAAGCAGCAGCGTGACGCACTGAATGTTCCTCACAGCTGCGTCGTGAATCCAAACCATCCAGTGATTTGCAACCTCTCTCCAGATTTGATTTCACACAGGCGCCATAGTTTCGGAGGTTGTTAAAGTTTGTGTCACACAGCCAATTTTACTTTCTCGCCAATTAAAAAAAGTCTCTCGGCGGCTGCGTTATTTCTTTACAAGCAGAGAACGTGCACAGAGAGAGTTGCGCTAACGCAGCAGTACGACACGGCGAACGGCGACGAGCGATGCGGTGAAGTTAGCACCAAAAGACAAACAGGCATTTAAATATCTTTAGAGCCCAAAATCTAAAGAGACAAAAACAATATGCAACACTGACATCTTTACCGGCAAACAAGACACACAAAATCAAAACAACTGGCTGAAGAACAACAAAGAAAACTTTTTTTTTTTTGTCCTTTTACATTTCCGTAAACCACTGCGCATCAGAACCAAACAGGTCCTGAGGATCTGTGTTATAGTATCAAGCTATTATGTTAAATCCTATATAACTGATATGGTATTACTGCAGTGAGGTGACGAAGCCTCACGGTATTAAAAGGTTTTGTTATTTTGGCGGTGATATGTTGTCAAACGGTCAGCGGAATCATCTGGAGTGTGACTGGAGCCTTTAGAGGAGCAACACAGCGTTTATTATAAAAAGGAACAGTTCACCCAAAAGTGAAAACTCAGTCATTATCTACTCAAACTCAAGCTGGAGTTCACGCTGGGTTCATTTTCCTCAGCTGCTTCTGTTGTTTAGGAGAACGCTGCGACGCTGTGAAGCTCCAGAAATGTTTTGTGGAGAAACTTCACCCGACTTTCCATCAGCACAGGCGAGCAGATAATGACTGAATCCTTCAAATCCATTAAACTGAATGTTGTTGGGTTTTAAAATGAATCCGCTGCACTGAAAACAATCCGACCCCGAACGATCTTTGTTCCGACGGCTACTTAACCAACGAGCTAGTTAGCAGAGCGGCGGCAGTGATGTAGCAGAGAGTCACTGTGTGATCAGTCTGCGAGCTGCAGTGAAGCCAAAGATTATTATTATTTTATTGCTCAAGAATCATTTCCATTTTCTCCCATTTTCTTTTCTCGAAATAAACTGATTATACCACTGTGGCAGACCTGCAAAGTGAAGTTTGGAAGACCCATTTTTACACAACACCAGCCCTGACAGAGACCATTTCAACACTACTCTTATCTGAATAGCTGAAAATATGAACATCATCAAGCTTATACAGGTGGTGCAGAAGATGAGCGGCTCAAAAACTGCTGTTTTAGAAACCAAAGAGGCCGGTTTTGTCCATGTGAGGCGGGCAAAGTCAAACATTTTGGATTAAATAACAGAAAAAAAGGTGCTTAAGAGGAGAGTTTCCTACACTATGATTTTATTCTACTCAAGCAGCACCTGAGCAAACACGTGTACATCGACTGTTCTGTGCAGAACAGTCGAGTCAGGTCCAGCCCATTTCACACAGGACAAAATCGTCTGCTTTGGCCCGAGAGCTCGGCGGTGTTGAAGAGACTCGAGGCGGAGACGGATCTGAAGAGGAGACCTTAAAAAAAAACCATCAACACTCAACCCGCCAGTCAGAGACGATGACATCATTTCACCCGATTATCCCGTTACATCAGCGGATGATATTTCATGACATTTCACTGGTTAATGAGTCCTCCGAAGCCGGCAGCAGACGCACTCTCAGACATCTTCAAACAACACAGTCCCAACTGTACATATTCCTCCTCCCGGCAGCTGCGCTCTGCTGAAGTGCCTTGAAACATTTGATTATCGTCCCCAGAGCACCTCTGATCAGCGGCTACAATAGAAGACTGCTGACACATTTTCCTGGCGTTTAATTGTCTTGAAACATCACACGCCCACTCCCAGACAGCTGCTGCCACACAGGAGAGCTGCGCGGAAACATTTCATCGCCGTTATCGCTGAGGTGGGAAGACAGCAGCCCAGCACTGATTTATTTTGAGGGGAGAGGGAGGTTTTTTTTTTTGGAGGGGCAATCGCACCATCAGTAAATGTTCACTGGAGGTCCTGTCCTGAAAAATTGGCCTGATTTTGAGAATAGTGAAGCTGCTGCACTGAGACGTCTAATACAGTGCCATCGTCCTGCCGCTGCAGCCCGATCTGAAACATTTCATTAATCTTCCTGAATGTTGCCTCCTGGTCAACAACAGCCGTGGTGGGAGTATACTTAGGAACATTTCATCATGTTTCCCCCGCCGTGATCGCACCTCTGCAGGCAGTCAACGCCATAATGAAATCCGACCAAAGACATTTCATTACACCTCCTCCAAAGCCCGAGCCCTGAAACTCAGAGGGCGAGAGTTTTGTGAAGCAGCTGTGTGACTGTCGGGTCACACATCCTCAAACTTTGGAAGACCAGGATGTGAAAATTGAAGAAAACTCTTTTCCATTTTCTCTTGAGGTAAGAAAACAAGCTGTGTGTGCTGGAGTAGAGCAGCCCAGTGACCATGAGAAGAAGTAGCCTGTCTTCAGTGAGAAGTTGATTTCAAGTGTGACTGAGGGAAGTAAACATGTCAGAGGGAGAATTGTGGTAACTGGAGTGAACTCGGTTTCTCTCCTATCAGCGACATCCGCAGTGGAAGTCGGCGTTGGGGTCCTTCAGGAGCTTCTTGCGGTCGACGTGCAGACAGTCTATGTGGTACCAGGCGTCGCACACGTCGCACTGGATCCACTGCACCGTGTCCTGCTGAGGCAGCCGGCACCGCGGCGCCGCGCACGGCTCCACCGCCCCGACCGCCATCTCCTCGTCTTCCTCATCATCGTCGTCCTCATCGTCGGAGGAGGAAGAGGAGGAGCCGGAGGAGGACGAGGCAGAGGAGGTAGAGGAGGAAGATGAGGAGGATGGAGAGGGCAGGGAAGGCCGGGGAGGGGGAGGGTGTTTTCTGGGGCGGCCTCGTCGTTTGCTGCGAGGAGGAAAGAAAATGGAGGGAAAGAAAGAACAGAAGGATGAAGACGCAAAGTATTATGGAGGATTTAATGTGTAAATATTTCAGAAAATCTTCACTCAACATTTGCTACAGATTAACTTTTATCAAACAATGACTTGTTTTTATTCAACACTTCTTGCTCATTTGTACTTAGTGGGATTATAAAACACAAAACTGTGACTTTGGTGACTCTCAGGATGACTTCAGAATAATCGGCAGAAATCTACAGATAAATCAGGACTTTGGTTGGTGTAAAGACACAGATTTCTGTAAAGCTCTTTACCTTGCTGGATGGTGGAATCTGTTGAACTGCACTCTGCCTCGGTCCTCTGTGCGGACCCTCACTGAAGGCGAGGCCAAGCTGTAGTTCTCCCCTCCGACCACCAGAGGGGAGAAAACCGGAGAGCTGAGAGCTCTCCGCCTTCCTCTCTGCGCCATCGGAGAAATGTGCGCAGGTTTCTGTTGGCGGAAAGCGGCGATGTTGCCGTGCATCACCGTCTGGACCCGGTGCACCGGCTGCACTTCCTGCTTGTGAACAGCAGGGTTGGTGAACGACGCCTGCAGCATGTGGTGGTTGAGTCTACTGTTGGTCATGGCGCCGTGGAAACTGCCGATGGTCCTGATGCCGACGGGGAAGGGCTTGGCCTCCAGGGGCCGCCGGACGTCGCTGTGGCTCTTGGGCTGCAGCGGCAGAGGAGGAGAACTGAAACCCTCCGACTCAGACTTGTAGAGCCGCCGGCGCTTCTTCCCCCTCGCTCTCTGTCCGTCGTCCACACCTCCTGCTGGAGCTGAACGACATTGAAATAAGATTATGGATAACGGAGAGGTGATCACAACTAGACTCCAGCACATTTTTAGAGTCTCTTTACAGTCTCTAATCCACGGACCATCTATCCCGCAGTGAAGTACTTCAAGTTACAAAGCGAACAGTGGTTTGTTCTAAACATTTTGCTGAAACTCACCTCCTCGACTTCTGGGCTCGTCCGAGCTGTCGTCCTCCAGCAGCACCGTGTGCGCAGACTTCCTCCTGCTCCTGGAGGTCGACTGGAGGGACTTTGTTGAAGGCACTGAAACTGCGGAGGCGAATGATGGAGGTGTGGATGGAGGGAGCAGAGAGGTGAGGCCCACGGCCAGCGGCGGCGAGGAGGAGGAGCCGGGGTCCGAGGCTGTCCCCTCGTGGCTGTGGCTCCTCTGGAAGGTCCAGGCGCTGCCCTTCATCTTGCTCAGGCTGCCGATGGAGTTGAGGATGACGGTGGCCCGGTTGATGGAGAGCTTGGACAGGTCCAGGTTGGCGGCCTCCTTGCGGTCCGGATTGGTGCGGATCCGGTTCTGTAAGTCCGAGGAGAAGGTGCCCGCCTAGGAGAGAAGACACAAGTATAAATAAATCAGAACTTCATGCTGAAAAGCCCAAATATAATTATCTACTGGGAGCGGATGTTTGTTCAGCAGGATTACTTTTCTAAGAAGTCATTCAAAAAACTTTCTCACAATTCATAAATGAGAAAGATTGAAATACTGAATGTTCACATGCCACCTGCTGGAGACCTGAACCGAAGTGCTTCACTGTCACATCGATGCACACCGTTACAGCCTGAGAGGGAGGAACAGTGAAGGATAAGAACTGCAGTATTCTACATTTCCAGAGTTGGATTTTTACACATTTAGTGCTCTAGTGAGTGTTTACTGCAGCAGGACGGTGCAACCTAGAAAAATACAGAATATCACTGCTGATGTTAAATTTTACCCAGAGGCACAACCGTGAGAGAATCATCAACTATAAAGTTATTAAAGTTTGAACAATTGTGTGTCGTCTGCTGGCCGAACATTTACAGTTAGTCTGGCTGCTGTTTTCAGTGTGCGTCTAAACTCATTATCCAAACTCTGTATTCCAACGGAGTCCATAGAGCTGCAACAATCATTTGAAAGAAAATGAATCGCTGAATATTTTGACAACGGATTAATTGTTTCAGTCCTTTCAAAAGCAAAAATGTCAAATATTGGCTTCTTAATGCAATAATCTGCTGCGTTTCTTTGTCATTCAAGATGGTCGTTGGGTTTTGAATGTTTGTTGGACAAAAGCAGCAACATGAAGAGGTCACTTTGGAAAACCGTGATGAGCATTTTTCATAAGTATTTGGCATCTTATACACTAAATGATTGACTGTCTGTGAATTTAATGAACAGATAACTCGATAATGAAACAGTTGCAGCCTCAGTGGCCAACAACAGTGGCACCAACCTTTAAGAAAGCAGGAATATAAAGTCCAGACTTGTCGATTAACCCCTAACTTACACAGTCCGTCGATGACTTTATGAGAAAGTGCAATTCATAAATGTGTTTATGTGTTTATGAAGGAACATTACAAACGACTGCGACTACTTTCCCCGAGTCTGCGTTTAAAAATAACAACAACAAAGATTACCTTTGGAATCGTGATGGCATCAAAGTCAAGCGGGCGAACTTTGACCTTCTGGAAGAGGAAGTAGAACTCGGGGCTCCCCGGAGCCGACTGACCCCCGAAGGTCAGCGTGTCACCGTCTGAGAGCTCCCATTGGACGCCGGGCTGCAGGCGGACCTCATTGACCCAAGTGCCTGTGAACACAAGACGAGGAGGAGGTGAAGATTTGATGGCTGAATTGTAATGGTAAAGATGTTTAGAGACTCTTTTTCTGAAATGCACTCAGTGGTCCAAATGATCAGTCCAGGCAAACACACATAAACAAGTAACAGCTTTCAAGGCAATGTCACCTTCTCGCAGAACTTTCTGTTAAAAAAAAAAAAAAAGAACAAATCGAGCAAGCGGAGCGTCAAAATAAAGTCATTTGTCGACTATCAGTGTGTTTACAGCTTCCAGAATTGAGGCAAAATGTAAAACAGTCTGTGAAATGGACCTAGAATACAGGAGCTGCGAGGCTACAAGGCAATCAAACGGCCATGACAGCGCAGCACAAAATGAGAAATGCACGGTGAATACTAAAATGTAATTTTAATAGCAGGAGTGAAAAATGTGTGAAACAGACTGTGAAATTACTTGAAAAATTAGACAGTGAGGGCGCAGTTTAGATTCAGAGCCTGTCAGACACAGTCGGCTAGCCTTAAGAGAAGACTTTCACTCTCAATCTCCTCCCTGCTCACCTGGTTCTGCTTCCTGTGCACTTCAGGTCTCACTAAGAACCATTAGCGGGCTGAGGATGTGAGATGTAGCATCTCCGTCCTCCCCGTACAAACACCGGAAGGCTGCGTCCTTCTAACAGACATCACGTCCATCTTTAGCTCTCATTAATCTTCTGCTCATCATTACTCCTCTTTTCTCCTCTTTAACCCCTTTAAATCATTCAATCTGATCCGTTTCACAACCAGCTGAGACTAAATGAAACAGACTTTATGTGTGTTATATTTAGCTGAATGCATCTAGTGGCATGTTGTGGTTTATATGTGGCAGCTTGTTGGGCTACAACTAACAAGTTTCCTCACTGCTGATTAGTTTCTTGATTAATCAGCGAAGTGTTTACAAACGAACCATCAACAGTCCAAATGTGTAATCGCATAAAACAATGTAAAGCAACGAAAATCAAGTCGGTGGAACTCGGAAATGTTTGACATCTTTTTGTTTGAAAAATGACTTAATGAGTTGTCAGTTATAAAAATAGTTGTAGAAGTGTTTTGGTTCTACTTTTAAGCATAAAGTTGTTTTGGTGGAAACAAAAGGTGTAAAACAACCTTCTCAGTCTCACGCTGACAACAGGCAACTATAAAATTAATTTTTGTTTGTTTGTTTTTAGTTCTCAGAGTATTTATACCATCTTTATTTATAATATCTTTTGGTGGACAAACAAGACATTGTGTTGCTTTAAATTGTCCATCTTAACGCACGCCCACTGGTTTTTGCCTCGTTTTTTTGTTTTCTCTCCAACAGCAACGTTCTCTACTTTCTTCGCCAGCAGTAACTTTTCAAAAATTGACCGAACAAACACCCTGAGGTTTGAAAAATGGTGCGAATCAAACGCTTTGTTCTTCACCAGACTTCAATCTAACTGGACACTTTTTGTTTGGTTTTTGGAAGGACTGTCACAGACTATCATCAGAACTGGAAGGTGGTATTTTTTCTCCACAGTTCCACAGATTTAAAGCACTTAAGTTGAAATACATTCCTCTTTTCTTTTAATCAGTGTGGAGCTGACATCACGCGTTGTGCTCCAATTCAGACAGAACGCATAAAACCGGGGTCAAAGATCGGGAGAAGTTAAGATGGTCCTTAATTACTTCCTTATCACCGCTATCAAACTGCAATTTCAGTGATTTAGTTTTGTAGTAAATCAGACAGGGAGGACGACATGCTTCAACGGGCTGAGAGCGTTCTGCAGCTCTACACTGGATTTAAAAAAAGTCCAGAGTGGAGAGATAAATGAAAAGTTTTTAAAGTGGAGAGATGCATTTAGTGCAGTGTGTGTGTGTGTGTGTCTGTGTGTGTGTGTGTGTGTGTGTGTGTGTGTGTGTGTGTGTGTTGATCTGAGGTTTCACCCTGTCTGTTTATCTACAGCTGTGTTCAGGCAGTTCATATCTGTATGTGCTGGTTTGTGGGAGTCAGCTGGTGTCTGACTGCAGGTGTTCGTTTTAGTGAGTCTGTCAGTTATTCAGCAGAAGACAGTGTGTGTGTGTGTGTGTGTGTGTGTGTGTGTGTGTGTGTGTGTGTGTGTGTATATGTGGGCCCAGTTCAGCTTCAGTTCATTTCTGTTTACAAGCGAAGTGTGTATTCATCCGTCTTTCACACGAATATTTGTAAGAGTGCGTTGGTGTGCGAACACGTTTCCCTGCAGAGGAACTAATATTTCCTGTAATCAGGGTGTAACTTCACCTCATTCCTCCTTCCACAATGACTGTAGAGGTGCGAGTAAGTCTCATTTTGAGGTGTAGCCGTGTGTGTGTGTGACTCTCACCATGACTGCTGCGGTCCTTGATGTGCACCCTCCAGCCCTCCTCCTGCGGTGCTGCGTCAGCTCCGCCGGCCTCCTTCTCTGCGTGCAGCTCGGCGTGGATCCGCGACACAGACGTGGAGTCCAACGTGACGTCGCAGAGCTCCGCCGCCCGGCCCAGGCGGAACACAGAGTGGCTCAGCGCCGGCCTGAACGTGTACAGGTCCCTCGCAGAGTCGCCGGCCGACGAACCGATCCGGAGCAGCTGGAAGCACGGCTGCACCCCTGACAGCATGACTGAAAGGTCTGATTGTCTGCCACCGCCTCGCCCTTATCTGTGACAGGACCCCTGAGTTACAGGAGGCTGCAATCCATCGTGAGATACAACTCTTTACTGGAGGCTAGAAGTTAATTTGAAGGCATTTGACCAAAGAGTGCCGACTGCTAACACGAAAGATAAAATATTCTGCCGGAAAAGCACCGAGTGTGAAGGTTACAGGCAGGTGCAGCAGCAGCTCTGAGCAACAGATGTTTGCATTAGTGTGAGGAGCTGATGGCTTGTTGTGTCCCGAATACATGAATAAATAATGAGGATAGAGAGCACTGTATAAGCTGGTGAAGTGTGGAAATGAGCTTCTGCACACTATTATGAGCTCAAACTCAAACAGGCCAAATCCCCCCGCGGAGTGAGAGGCTGTAAGCCGGAGGATTGGAGAATAGAGAGCTTCAGTGATGTGTGGACAGCCTGCGAGTCGCCGCGCTGCTGATTCAAAAAGGTGAAGTAAACATTAAAAAAAAGAGAGGAAAAAGTAACCCTGCCAACAAACTTGACAGCTGTGACTTTTACAGTCCTGATGTGTAATAGTTTGAGGTCTGAACAGCTGTCGCCTGTGTGTGTGTGAGAGATTGTGTGAGATTAAAATCCAAAAGCTCTTGACATTAATTGACATCAGCCGTCTCACAGGTGGAGATCCTGACAGGGTGCAGCAGCTGAGGACTCTGATCTGCAAGAAAACATGAAACAAAAAAACTGTCTCTCACTTCTTAACGTGCTGGAAACATCTCACAGTGTAAAAATATCATGTACTTAAAAAGACAACATAAAAAGCACCAAATAAAACAAGTTTAATCGATTAATTGCAAGTTGTTTTTTTTGTTTAAGTGCATGTCAGAGTGAAACAGAAAGACACAGGTAGTTAATGTGCAGCAGGCCATAAACACTGTCAGCCGCTGCTAGCTGCACCGCATGCCGGACATCAGCTGCACGCAGACCGACTGACAAATCATGGGATCAGCACACAAAGCCAGACACAAAAAGCGGCACAAGTGAACAGCTCGTCCAGTAAAAGCCAACAATATCTGCATATATCTTCCTGTAACCTGCTTATTTACTCGAGCAACGCGTTAGTTGGAGTTAATTTGAGAGGAAACGGAGCAGAGAGACGTCGCAGTCCTGATTCTTAGCTTGTCAGTCACACTCAGGATTAAGCTAGCTGTCGTCAGTTCCTTGTACACAGACTGAAAGTCAAAGCTGCCACTTACACCGACAGCAGCAGCGGTGGGAACTCTCCTCCGGGCGGTGAGCGGCTCGGCCGGCGGGTTTTACTCCTTCAGCTGGATTAAAGTTTTTGGTTTCTGCAGCTTTTTGTGGCCGTTGTTCGTCAGGCTTCGGTGCGGCTTTTCTCCTCCTTTCCTCCCAGGAGGAAGTCCTTTGAAATTTGGCGCGCCACTCCCGGGGCTTCCTAGCGCTAGAAGCTACGTCACGTCCTGCTCCGCCCCGATTGGCTGACGGCCAAGGCGCTTTCAGCGGGAGCCGGAGAGACAGTAGAGAGAGAGTAGAGACAGGCCTGCAGCCAGGGGGACCAGAGACAGACCTGCAGCCAGGGGGACCAGAGACAGGCCTGCAGCCAGGGGGACCAGAGACAGACCTGCAGCCAGGGGGACCAGAGACAGGCCTGCAGCCAGGGGGACCAGAGACAGGCCTGCAGCCAGGGGGACCAGAGACAGACCTGCAGCCAGGGGGACCAGAGACAGACCTGCAGCCAAGGGGACCAGAGACAGGCCTGCAGCACTGAGGACCAGAGACAGACCTGCAGCCAGGGGGACCAGAGACAGGCCTGCAGCCCCGAGGAGCAGAGACAGGCCTGCAGCCAGGGGGACCAGAGACAGGCCTGCAGCCAGGGGGACCAGAGACAGGCCTGCAGCCAGGGGGACCAGAGACAGACATGCAGCCAGGGGGACCAGAGACAGGCCTGCAGCCAGGGGGACCAGAGACAGACCTGCAGCCAGGGGGACCAGAGATAGATCTGCAGCCAGGGGGACCAGAGACAGGCCTGCAGCCAGGGGGACCAGAGACAGGCCTGCAGCCAGGGGGACCAGAGACAGACCTGCAGCCAGGGGGACCAGAGACAGGCCTGCAGCCCAGAGGACCAGAGACAGGCCTGCAGCCAGGGGGACCAGAGACAGACCTGCAGCCAGGGGGACCAGAGACAGACCTGCAGCCCTGAGGACCAGAGACAGGCCTGCAGCCAGGGGGACCAGAGACAGGCCTGCAGCCAGGGGGACCAGAGACAGGCCTGCAGCCAGGGGGACCAGAGACAGGCCTGCAGCCAGGGGGACCAGAGACAGGCCTGCAGCCCAGAGGACCAGAGACAGGCCTGCAGCCAGGGGGACCAGAGACAGGCCTGCAGCCAGGGGGACCAGAGACAGACCTGCAGCCAGGGGGACCAGAGACAGACCTGCAGCCCGGAGGACCAGAGACAGACCTGCAGCCCTGAGGACCAGAGACAGACCTGCAGCCTGGAGGACCAGAGACAGACCTGCAGCCAGGGGAACCAGAGACAGGCCTGCAGCCAGGGGGACCAGAGACAGACCTGCAGCCCGGAGGACCAGAGACAGACCTGCAGCCCTGAGGACCAGAGACAGACCTGCAGCCTGGAGGACCAGAGACAGACCTGCAGCCCGAAGGACCAGAGACAGACCAGAGACAGACCTGCAGCCCCGAGGACCAGAGACAGAGTAGAAACATGTGACCTAACTGTACACTAAATCTCTGTGCAGGAGATGAAGGATATGAAAACTTGTGATCTGAATATCAACTTGTAACTAAATGTAATGGAGTAGAAGCAGGCTGCATAAAAGTACTCATGTACCTGCTGTAAGGTGTTTTACCTGAGAGGTGTTTGAAGACTGCGATCACCTCTCGGCTACTTTCTCCTGCCGTGTTTTAGAAATGAAGCTAATCCGTCACATTGAAATGTAAAATATTGATGCATCAATAAAGGTCTGGATTCACTCTCTGTTGAAAAGTCATTTTAATTGGAATTATTCATTCATTACAGAAAAAGAGAAGCTTTACAAAAGTCTGTGCAGGATGCCAAAAGGTCTTATATGATTCCAGTATATAAATAATCATTGATTTATTTCTTCAAGCAAACGACAGGGAGGGCGTGTGGCTGCTCGTTCATGGCAGTGACGTGAAGTATCATTACAGTCAATGATTACCCGGCTTTAAAAAGCATAAAACATCTCAACTGTTAAGATAAGAAACATTAAAATGAGCAACAACGAGAAGCAACAGAGACTTTCATGCAAACAAACGAAAAGTTAATCAAACCACAAAACCACGTTATGAAAACTGCTGTCATACCATGTGAGTCGCTCACCTGCGATACTGAACTGTATTAAATATAAACGTATTGTTACAAACATTGTTAAAAAAATATAGGGGCATAATATTCTGTGAAATTATAATAAACATAAAAAATAACCTTCTGTTTCTAATGATAATAAGTGTGTAAAACAGTCACCATGAAACCATGAGAACCTGATATTTTCAGAGACGGTTAATCCGACTGTCTCGACCCGACCTCGAACGCAACACAGAAAACTTTTTCCCCAAAACAAAAAAGATGAACTGAAAATGACTGAAGCGTGTTGCTGTCATGCCAGAAAATCAAAAACAGCTCTGCAAGAGTCTCTTTTACTCTTAAACTATAAAACCAAACATAAGACTCATTATATCCTCACGTTTGTAAGGCTGTAATTACTTCATCACAGTCGTTAAATAACTCATAAGTTTCGTTGCGTGTTTGCAGGATGAACAGCAGTAATATTGACGGTGACAATACTTCTCCTGCCCGAGTCATAAAACAAGCGTCGGGAATCTAATCGGGCCTCACGAGCCGTCCGGACTGAGGTTTCCTAAAACCATCTGACAACAAGGGAAGTGTGAGGACATGTGTGAGTTAATAAATCATTAGTAAATGCAAATAGCATGAATTAATCCACATAAAATAAACTTTCAATGCCCCTAAAATGAGTCAGTGCACATTATATCAGAAGTGATGTTAAAGGAAAGTACCAGTGTCTAAATCAAATTGGTCTTACATTCAAGGATGGTGTGTTCCAGATTAGACGTCTGAGAAAAAAACATGACTGACGCGAAAGTTGTGATTAAAATGTTATTTTGTTTGGTAGAGACTCCTGGAATGTGTGTTTCATATGGAGGGTGAGAACCAGACGGGTGTCAGTGACATTTTGGGTGAAAACTAATTATATGTGTGTATGAAGTAAAAGTTGTTGATGAACTCTTTCTGCAGGTCAAAGGAAACGTTTGAATTTTCCCAACAAAGTTATTCATGAAAAACCAGAAGATCTCACACTGAACACAAGTTTTGGGGCCAAAAAGATGAACATAAGTAAAAAAAATTGAATGTCAAAATGTTGTTCATTATATTATTTATATTGCTATCTGCATGTTCGTGAAGTTTTAATATTAACGATTGAATTAAACATTATGAAAATTGACCTCAGAGACTGTTTAAATCTATCTAGAATAAAAAACATAACGAAGCGTGTCTTTTGTTCTTTTGTTTTAAATAAGCCTTTTAAATCAAAGGCTCGTTTAAAAGATTTAATAATCTGGTGTGATTAGAGTGTGTAGATGCTGCGCTTGATTAGCCAATATAAGGATTTAATATAAATATCATCTGCTCTACTTACTGGCTCCAAATTTCATCGATACCAAGAAATGGCTGATGATTTTCCCAATATTTGCCCACATCCCACAGTGAAACTAAAGAAACAAAAACTTTGTACTCGGCTCATACAAATGAACATATCTCAAAAACAAAGAACGTCTACATACACAAGTAGTTCAAATAACTGATGAAGTGTTATGAGATATTTTGTTTTAACACTGAGAATGGTTTTGAATTAGTATGTTTTATCAACTTTTTGGTCAAATTTGACCCCAAAAATATCAGTTTTTCTTTAAATTATGACTCAATTTAAAGACTTTTATAAATCTTAATTCAGTGCATTAAGATGAGTGAAGCAAAACAATATTCTCCAAGTTTAATAAACAAAGATGGGCAAACTGTGGTTATTTTTAGATCTGGCTTTCCTTTAAAGTAGGTTGAATGTCACCTACTGGTTCTCACCCTTTCTTATATTTGTGTCTTTTATTCCTACAGGCGGAGCTTTTCTTGTTTCCAGTGACGAGAGATAAAAACACACATTTGATTGGCATCAACCTTTAAAAACAAAAAACACCAGTATAGTCCTTTAACTGTCACTCTCAGCAGTGAATGGTGCGTTTAGGTGTCAGGAGGATGTTGGGAAACCGGAGCTCAGGACGGACTCGGGGAGGCCAGCTGTACAGAAAAGTGCAATTCATGTAACTACTATGATTATTAGCTTCTATCAGCGTCACGGCTGCCGTCCCACAAGCAATCTACAGGTCAGCATGCTGCAGTTACACTAACTCTTAGGTATACACCGGGACGGCAGGTATAGGCTATAATATCAGAGTAAGGAGAAATACGAAGCACATTATTTGCGAGAGACATCTTTTTTTTTGTTTGTTTTGGTGCTTAAATGTGATGCTACAAAAAAGTTCTCACGATAATGACGTAATCAAGCATTCGTTCAAAAAAAGGTGTGTGTTTGTTCACCAAATGCACTTTGTTCCAGTTGGGAACGACTGATTATATGAAATGTGTTTTTAAGGAAGGTTTTTTTTGTTGTTGTTGTTGTATAAAAAACATTCTCAGGTGCTGTGAGTGTCGCGGTGAGGGGACGGATGTGTGGAGCGATGCATTTCCGAGGGAGGAGCGCCGCTGATCTGGGGTCAGTTTGTCCAAAAGAATATAACACCTGGTTTCAAACTGTGTGTTTGATATTCATAATAAAAAAGTTCTTAACGTAGAGCGACAGAGACCAGTGGTTTTCAATTATCTTCTCCAATTATCCATCATAGATAAAACTAAATCCGATCACTGGATTGCACTCGAGTGAAATAAAGTTAATTGATCTTCGCTGCAGCTGACAGTTCCTCTGATATTCCGTCTATTATAATCAGAGGTATTAGCAAACTGCAGGCATCATTTCGTGGTTTTTCATTATATTCTTTTGGAATTACAGAGAATAGTAGATTAACCCGCAGAACTGAGAGATTCGTTTTATTAAATCTGCCTCTACAAACACGGGGATCAGCACCTCTGTTCTGAGTGAATAGCGGCTCTGATGTGCAGTGCAACAGAAAACATCAGACGAGGTCGAACGAAAGAAAGTGAAATCCTTCCACAAAGCTTTCATCAGCTGCGACTGCCTGAACTTTATCATTACTATTCCAGCATAACGAGCGCTCAGCTGATACCTCAACCTTTTACTTTTTGATATTTAAGTACTTATAATATCAGATACTTTCAGACTTTTACTGCTGCATTACTGTGTCTCCAGATACACGGCAGGATACTTTTATTACTTTATATGTGGCGATAAAGTGCAACTAAAACTAGGTTAACGACGTGTAACTCCGTTTTAACTATCTGGCACGACTGCATTATCTTATTTGGATTAAACTGCAGGCATCTGTGGCTCAGGAGCCATTTTGCCACTGGTGTATTAATATGACTGTAGTTCTGTTCATGCAGGATCTGATATCGACAAGTTGGTGTTGTTCCAAGAACATGAAGGTAACTCAGCAATCGTGATTTTTTTAATGCCACAGTTGCATGAATTGAGATAAACACCTTGTCTGAATCTGATCGATCCGCAAAAAAACAAAGTGAAAGTGTTCAGCTGCAGTAATTTTCAACAATCATTATGATGTTCCAATAACAACACAGTGATATCAGATTAACCAGACATGTTTGAACTTTGTCTCTTTGAGGCCGAAAAAGGAATTTATTGGTGGGCTGTTCGCTGAACTCAAACTCCTACTCTATTGTATTGTATTGTATTGTATTGTATTGAATTGTATTGTATTGTTAAGTTGCCAAGCAGCACGAGGATCCCGAGGCTGTTGTCAATAGCTCTATATTCCAAAAGTAATCACTGTTAAAGACCGATTGGTCTCCAATCAGGACAGAGAGCTCCATGAAGAGCCGGATCCTCCTGTTTGCTGGTGATTACCTCTGCACGTTCCTGTGGTGACGAAGAGAGGACGGCTAACGGTAAAACGGACAGGAAGTTACAGCAGCGTCAGCAGGGGCAAGCAGTTTTTTTCCAAGCAGTCTTTGTGCAAAATGTAGCTAAATATGTTAGAGTCAAACTTTTACTTAACCATCAACAGCATTATCGTATTACTTGCTGATATTCGTACAAATAAACGTCTTGAGTGTCAGATAACAGACCCGAGAGGAGACTGCAGATACTCCAACACAGCTGAAGGAAACTTCGATGGAAGGATTTCACAGCCCGGCCTGTTAGTTTTCTACCTACTGTGGGTGAGTGGTTAAAGGATCAATGCAGCGGTTTAATAGTATAAAATCTTGCATAAGCCTTGCAGTAAGAAACGTAATAGTATTTTTGCACTATACACATGCAGACCACATATTATTGTATATATACAACAGTGAAAAAAGGGGGAAGAGTGCAAGTGAGCGATGTCGAGGTGTGTTATGTCAGATTCCTCTACGCGCCTGAAAGGATGTTAGTGATGTCTCAGTGCTATTATCGTTAATATTGCTTTAGATTTTAACTGAAAATCATCAATTATTCGTTAGTCCACGTAACCTTCTTATTAGAGCTTAGTTGAATCAACCTGATATTTACATCGTACACAAAGTCAGTTCAGGAGGCTTTATGTGGTGTTAATATATATATCGGATTAAGTCGAGAAGTCCCTGCACAAGCAAACGCAGCGGCCGATAAAGGAGCCGTACAAAATCAATACTTCGATGGCGTACAAGAAGGGGACGCAGGTCATTCCACACACTCAGGATTCCTAGATTTAACCTCTGCGGTAAATAAAGAATCAATCCAACCTACATGTTCCTGAAGAGGAGGGGAGCGAGTTCAGCTAGTCGTTTTTTTTGCAGATCAATATATCGTATTTACAATAGCTGCTACTTGTTTTTTTACCCTTTTTAAATACAATGGGAACCTTTTCTTGTATCAAAAGGATCCCATGTGTTGAATTTTGTGCTTTTTCTTGTCCAGACACCAAACGTTTGTGACCCCATCGAGGGCGTCGGTCCAACTTTTATCACCGGCTTTCCAATTTGACATCAATTCAGTTACAGCACGAGGTAGCCACGCTGCTAACAGCTGTCGATGGAGGCGATGACAGTGACGTCTGCGTGGGATTATTGATATATGTTATGATGAGGACACTGCTGTGATTCCCTAAAGGTGTGAAAATGCTGCTCTCTGTGGAGGGGACACGTGCTCTGACGGAGTTTCCTCGTCTCGCTCTCATTATGTGAAAAGTCTTTGGCGTAAATCTGTTTCCTGCGACCTGCATTAGCCCACAGGCTTCTTCCACGGCGAGAAACGGGAACTAATTAGTCAAACGCAGTTGTTATGGCTGCGAGAGCTTAAACTAATTGACTGTTCGTGCTTCTTTTTAAGCACGTTTAAACTCGAGCCATGCCACCGCTTCCACTCTCTCATCTGTATCTCAGTGGTCAATTTACTCGTCTTTTCTCGTCCTTTTTTTTCTCCGAGGAAATGTGTTTATTGTTGTAAAGGCTGTAATTAAATGACACACCGCTGATTAACCGAGGACTTCTTGTTTTAAACAAAAAGGTTAAACAAAAAAAAAAAGCAGGACTGTGGATTTATTATCTACGGATGTCATTTGGAAGCATCCTGAACACATCACTACGACTTCCTGTGACGTCTGAGGGCTTTTTTTTTTTTTTTTTTAACCTCACACATACTTTAGAGTAAACAAATCGACAATATAAGCTATTGGTTGTTAGGATTGGAATGCCTTTGAGTCAATAAGAGGCGTTTCATTGTCACAGAGTTGCTTTAAACTGAAATATTCAGCCCAGTCGGCAGAATGAAATGTTGGCGTTTTAGGTTTCTGCGAACCAAAGATACATTAATGTGTACGTGACATAAAGATCATATCACGACTTTCCTGTCAGCAGGTGGAGGGACGGTGTGACAGCTGGGCGAGACAGCTGCCATGTTGGAATTCACTCATCGAGGCGGCGTTTCATTATTTGTCTGCATGAAACAACCAGATATTTTTAAGGAGCTGACGGCGTTTTATTGTTTCTACCTTTATCTTTATTCTCATGTGATCTGCCTCGTCTTGTCAGGTGATTATTAAAGAAGCATAAAATGTAAACAAATGTAATCCTATCCGTGGTTTGCAGAAACGTACCCTGCCAACGTTCACACTGGCAATTGGGTTGGAATATCTGTAAACATTTGACCGTCCTTACATCACGAGACACCTCTGTGTAACTATCACGTGTTAATTAGCATCAGTGTTACAGGATTATTTGTTTAGTTTGGCTTCACGGAGCAGCAGCACATGGATGAACTCACTGGTTTTCTGGGTTGTTGATAATAATTTAACCATTCATTCTGGATTTTTATAATGAGAACGTCCTCCTCTTTCTCATTTCCTTGTTTTTTTGTACGGACTGAAAGCACCGAAGCTCTAATATAATCGGCCCCCGTCAACATACGCCCACGCACACACAGTCTCAGTCTCATTTTGTCGTAGGCCGCATTGTTATCACAGATTGATCCGACTGCGCCTTTCCAGTCACTTCATTTTGGCAAACAACTGGGCCACAATAATCAAGAGCTCCGTCCGCTGGATGGTGGCTGAGACAAAAATAGGAGGCTTTAAATCATGCAAGTCATTTTATCTGTTCCCCGAATAGTTCCATGTTCCATCGCCGTCGTGTCTTTTATCACCGCTCGTCACTCTGCGGTGTTCGTGAGTCGGTCCTTTCCGCGAAGAGACCAAGAATCCAATTATGTTCTCAGGAGCTGTGCCGAAAGTCCAAGAAGTGTTGCAGAGTATTCTTCCAATTTGATGTTCCTCTGACAGGGCTTGTGATCAAATAACAACACGCGAGGGTCGCGTCTGCAGGGAGCTGTCGATCTGGTGGGTGTTTCATCATTAGCCTGTGTGAGATGAGGTGGAAGGGTTTGTTTTTTTGGGGGGGGGGGGTGATGAATTCAAGAGCGGCAGATTTGACACCAAAAGATATGAGAGAAAGGAAAACAACTGCCGGCACTCGCAGACGAGAGGTTGTTTTCCATCTGCAGAGCTCGTGTCAGTGTGCAGGTTTTCCAGAGAGGATCTGTCGTGGGGGTTTTTTTTTTTTTTCCCCATGGATGGCGGCGAATGGAGTGCTGAGACAAGCTCTTCTGTGCGAGGGGCGGAGACGCTTCCTGACACACTTGTACTGGTGATAATAGAGTCCGTGCGTGGGTGGGAAGGAATACAATCATCGCAGCGCTTGTGTGACGCCGTGAGAGCAGACAAAAGTGCTGTCAGAGGCAACACGTCGGGATTCGCCTCGACACCGGAGAAGTTCTTTGCTTGCTGTTGTTCGTAGCCTCGTTCTCAGGACTCCACCTGTCAAACTGTCAAACCCCTGTACATTATTTTCTGACAACCTTTTTCCGACAGGACCTACAGAACATTTGATCCCATTAAGGTGTTTTCCCTAAAAAGTGCTGAGAGTGTTTTACCCTTTTCACTTGATCGTAGCTTCTCTTCGAGCCTGTGCTTCTTTGGCCCAATGAAGCTGGCATGCAGTCGGTCTACTCTAATGTCAGCAGATTTCCTGTAGATCTGCACTACGATATCTACTTTTAATGTTTAATTTAAATGCATGCTTTTTTCCATATGCACAGAATTGCTTTGTTCTTCTTTTGATAGAGCTCGGTGGTGGAGGGGGGACGGGACTCTTCTGCATCTCATTTAGTGCAGCGAATTTTGTATTGCGCGTTTTTTAGGCAACTGTCTTTTTTATTTTATGTTCTTTGAGGTTGAACTGACATCCAGATCCAAGCATAAATATTTTGTCTGTGAGGTCGTGTCAAATGCAGTGATCGAGGACTTTGGGTGGTGTTCGGATATTATCGGGGAAACACAGAGCCGGATAGGTGTGGATGTCGTTACTGTATGAGGATAATGAGGGGAAAAACAAAAACGCCCCGTTGCATCCTATCAGGTGCTCTGAGCCGATTCCTCCTTCTGCACAGCTTCTCCGCCCTCGGCCCCTCCGTCCGTCTGGGCTGGATCCGACCCAGCGGTGCCCCTGGAGGCCGCTCCCGGTGACGCGGTGCCGCACAAACTGCCGTCAGGCGTGGCAGCTGCGAGAGAGCGAGGATTGGAGGCAGGGCTGGCGCTCATGGCGGAGTCAGGGGTCCGGGTGGCGCTGAGGTCGCCGTGGGGGGCCAAGGTGGCCTCCACGCTGTCGGAGTGAACCTCTTCGGTCACGGCTGTCGGGGAGACGGCGTTCAGGAGGGGCTTGTGGGAGGCGTAGGTCATCGCAGCATCGGTGTCGCTGTCCAGTGGGAGGCCAGAGTGGGTGAACTCCACCCCGGAGTCGCTCATCTCCAGGAAATTGTCCGAGGAGAGAGTGTGGTAGCGGCCCGGTTTGGACACCTCGAGGCCCTACAGAGAAAAGGAAGAAGAGGAAGAATAAGGAAAATTAAGGGGTGACAGGAGAAAAGTACAAAAGAGAATCGGAGGATGAAGAGAGACAGATGGGACGAGACAAGTACAAAATGTTTTCCCCAAACAGAAAAGAGATGGAGGAGGGAGGCGGCGTAGATTCAGGAAGGAAAGCAGAGGAGAGCGGTATAAATTGAGGTCAATGTGAATAATTCATCTCCATGTTTCCAGGACCGTATTTATAGATTTAGCCTCAGCTAACATGCAGTCACCACCACTTTATTGTGTTGCTATATATTCAATAACCTGCAGGAATTTACTTAAGTAGGTTGAAAGAAAAGAAAATCCGTCCCGAAGAAACAGACTTTAAATCACCGGCCTGATCTATTAAACATGGAGACCACATTTCATAATTTAGAGAGAATGTATGTTACAGAAACATTTAGCTCTCTGCTAAAGTCTAGAAGCTTTTGTAGTGGTTTTCCCTCAAATAGTCTGAGACATGTTTGTTCTGCCGGACGTCCCACATGTGCTGAAGTAACCCAGCAATCAGACATCTAGATTAGAACTGCGCTAAGTTTGAAAACAAACATTTAAAACCTGCTAAAATCTCAAACTTACAATCAAAGTGCCTTGATGTTGTCTGACAGGTTTTAAAAACGCTTTTATCAGGGCGATACAGTTAAATAAATATCAAAAATCAGGCGTCATGTCAGCAGTTGTACAGATGTCTCTTTCGCTGCCGTACTGCGAGTGGACATTCAGGCAAAACTGGAGGCGAGGCCGAGCAGCGCCGCCGTATGTAGTTCTAAAAATATATAGATTCATGGGCATCACACGGAGCAGACGACCAATAACTGAGTCGACGAGGACATGACATCATCTCATCCCAAAAATAAGATAAAAACGTAGAAACTTTGGGCTCGCTGAAACAATTTGTAGCAATTTACACGTATCAGTCACTTTTTTTTTGTCCATACTGGAACTTCCTCGTCTCTGTCAGTTGCCCAAACAAGCCTGTGGATGATTTGTCGAAGTTGTTTAAAGCTTTTTTAAAGTGACAGTCCAAAGGAAGTGACTTTATGCTCGTCTCAGCATCTCTCTCCACTCTGCTAACGGTAGCCAACGTTAATTTAGAAATTAAGTCTACCAACATAAACTCAAGACACAGAAGTTCCATCCAAAATTGTAACATGACATATATGTGACAAAAAATAAGTAATATGTTCCCTGTAAACATAAGATTATTCCTGCAGAAGTTCTCATCAAACAACTCAAAGAACTCCTGCACAGCTTTACTTTCTCAGCTTCGTATAAACTTGAATCTAATCTGTTCCAGTGCGCTGCGTAAGGTTGATTGCCTTTTAATTACACTTGGCTTTGTGTTGACTTTATGCAGCAGGTAGCTTCTGCCAAGAAATCTCAAACTCGAGGATAGTTAATGATCTCTGTTTTTATATCAGTATAACTTCCCCGACAGTACAAAGGTGTTCTGTAATCAGCTTTAAGACGTCGCTCGGCTGCTGCAGCTCGCTCTCATAACCAAGATCACGACTTTCATTCTCAGGTTTTATCGCTATAATGATAATAATTGACCCGTTAGCCTGATTTCAACTCCAAGACCAAACAACCTGCAGCGATGAGCGACTCACTCGGGTTTTGCTGCTTTTCGGAACCAAAGTGGCATTTTGCTGATTAGTTTTTAATCACATGCTTGTTAGGTTGTGTTGATAATATTACATTAAGTAAGAGATAATGCTCGTGTTCATTATCAGGAATCAATGGCTGACATGGAGGCCACGCGGACGGTTTCCTCCACGGAGTCCATTAGTTTCTGATTATGATCTGAGCTCACAGGGCATTTTCAAGACAATTAATTTATATTTTTGTGTGTTTATGCTCAAAATATAAACATGAGGGTTTGACTAAAAACTGGAATAATCATTACGATCCCATACATTTCATGGAATGCAACAGTTGTACTCCAGGAAACAGGAAGAACTTTTAAACTTGGCAACAAGAGATGTTTCTAATCCGCACGGCTCATAGAAACCTTCGGCACAGCTATTAGCCAGTGAGCTAATGTGATGCAAACAGGATTAGAAGTCAGTACTATGTGTGTTGTTGACAAACTGTACATATAAAATGTTTAACATGAAGACTAATATCAAGATTTCTGCATACAAGTGACGGGTTGTGTGTTCTGTCAGCTGCAGTCTGCTTTTAAGGAAGTAGTCGACAAACTGCGGCCAATCAGAATCCAGTATTCATCCAGATGATGGCCTTTTTTTCTGTGTGTTCCACCACTGACCTTGATCGTGACCTCCGTGCCGTCCGGGGTCTTATCACACACGGACTGCGTTATAGATTCCTCAGTGAACCTGGTGTAAGCCTCATGGACCACCTGCAGACCCACAAACACACACAGACGCACAAATACACACAGGAGATATGTCACACTGTGGCCACAACAACTGAATCTCCCAGCAGCTAATTACTCAATAAAACGACATCAACACTGACAGAGAGGACATAAAACACACACACTCACACACACAAGGCACATGTAACTGCACAGGAAGCTCTTAAATACACATGTAAGATAAAGAAGAGGAAGCTTGTGTGACATGACCGCGAGACAAGCTGCTTTATTTTGTCTTCATGGAGGGGATGGATGGAGGTCGAGAGGCAGCAGAGCCGAACAGGCTGTCATCTTTCAAAATGTGTTGGTTCCACTGAACTGCAAGAAAAACTGCAGCACAGAGAGAAAGAAGACAGACGGAGGCATGAAGGACTCCGTTTGGAGGGTTAAAGAGGAAGAGGAGATGAAGAAAGGCCGAGATGGAAATGTTGAAAAAGAGGTGAAAGCAAGTCGGAGTGAACGGTGAAAGGATGGAGGACGTTTTAAGAGAAACTGGGTTTTAGTCGGCTCTGCCGACAGAAGTGAACACACTGACCTAATTCCTGCTCACACACATTTTACCTTTTTTTCCCACCACTGCATGTAAACAGGAAGTCTAGAATATTGATTTTCATTTGATATGTAAACAGCTTAGTAAGAACACGGTCTTATTCAGAAGACTTCACACTTTAGCACACCATGTTCAGTGATGCAACCCGAGCACCAGAGTAAATATTAGCATTGTGCATTTCTCACACTTTAATTTTTCTATTTTTCTCTGTGAACAATCAGATTAAGTTTTGGCACCTGGTCAGAGTTTTGGAAAAGATCATGTTTTGGTGCGGTTTACCTGTTCAAACCAACACCTGTCAGCACAAACAGCTCGATAATGTTCCCAACGTCTCATTCAGAATATAAACAACAACAGCTGCAAAATGTCCTGGTTTTGTCGGATAAAACTGTAATCACACGATGGTCTCTTGGCTTATAAAACTGTTAATATTATGTGTATGAACCGTACAAATTTAACGTATCTGTGGTTTTGCAGAAACAAAGAAGCCATCATTTATTTCAGGTGTCCATTAACCAATCACAGCTCACGTTTGGTGAGAGGCGGGCAGTGTTTTTGTTTTGTTTCCTGAGTTTAAACCTTTATACGTTGGCTAAAGTGAGTTTAAAGTGACTTCTATTGCCACAAAAAGCACCAATCAAAAGCTCAATGCCTCACTGATTCTGTTTACTGTTTACTGATTTTATCTGGACTAAATATTTCATGAAATCAACTTGTGTGTTAGCAGAAGGCACCACGGTGAGTCATCTTTCTGGCTGGGGAGGGACACGATGACGAGAAGGTACAAAACAGACGAGAAAGAGAGAAAGTGAGAGGAAGACTGAGGAGTAGACATTAAGAGAGAGGAAGACAAAAGCGAGCAACACAGATGATGAACACGAGGCGGGGAGAGCGATGGAGAGGTCGATGGAGAGTCAGATCAATGGGAAACAGACGACGAGACAGAGAGAGAGAGAAACAAGAGGGAGAAAGAGTCAGCTGGTCTGATTGATTTGAGTTTCATGTCGGTCTCTTGGGTTTCGCCCGGAGGGGTCGACGACATACTCTCGTACATGACGTCTGTGTTCTCAGATCCATGAGGAAATCCATAACGTGTCAGAGCGACCGACATGAAGGGCAGCTGCTGTCCTCTCAACCCCCACCGTCAACACACAGACACACACCACAAGTTCCAACACACACACTGTGGGCATTTACACACACACTGATCGTTACGTAGCCATATACACGGACACACACAAACACACGCCCAAACAATACCTGTACACACAGACACACACAACGGGTGAGAGACGCACAGAGGACCCGCTGGTTTAACATTTAGTGTTTACTCATGCAGCTGTAGATCTACGCTTCCTTCTGCACGGCGATGTGAAAAGAAGATCATTCCGACACGATACAGCTCACAACAAAGTTTGTGGAGTTACCACGAAACACACTTCTCAAATAATTTGAGTGCCATCTAGTTGGATTGTCTTCCAGTGAAGGAATATATAAATAGAACTACAGTTTAGAGGAAAAATATGTATTTTTTTAAAGGTTTTGTAGTGAACTGTCCCTTTAAATAGTTGCAAGTGTAGCCTGGAAAGTAAATAACAAGATCCAAATATGTGAGCACATATTTCTAATTCTAATAATAACTTTAAGAATATTGGTTATTCTTATTCACATGGCGGCCATTTTCATCCAATGGGAAACTTTAAACGTTGGTCGTCTGACAAATTGTTTGTCATTTTGGAGCTTCCCAGTCGATCAGCAGCTGGAAAAGACGATGGATCGTGAAAATCCGTTGGCACATTCAGCCGTGTTTCGAGGTACGACAACAAATTTGATTAAACTTTAACAACTTCCTGGCTAACATGAGTGTTTGATCACTTCCTGTCTCTGAGATGTGCGCCTTTCCTAATCGTATCGTATCAAACAGTTAACGTTAGCTAGAATATGGTTGACTGCTGACGTTAGCTGTTGTCTGATTTGGAAGCTAATCAGCTATCAAACCTCTTGTTTTAGCTTGAAATATGATCCGATGTCCCTCCAGATTAAACCATCCAGTGTCTTCACTGCTGCGAATCAATCAGGAAGCAGTGAAATGATCACAGTTTCTCAAATTGCTCCCACGCTCTGATGGTGTGATGTCAGAGGAAAATGGCCGCAGCGTGAATATAGTCGATGGTGCGTTTGTTGACTATAGTGGGAATAAATGTAAAACCAGCAGGCCACAGAGGGGGAATGTCTCAGTGTCATGTCACGTGTTTTATCTAATTATTTACATCACTTAAAAACTACGAGATGAACAACGAATGCACAGAAACCAGACAAACACAGACGGACACAACAAACACTGACAGCACACCCACTGACTGTCTGGGCGAGTAGTTGATTACACAGTAACAATTCTCTGAAAAACAGTCAATAATAACGTTAATTAAAAGCTCAAACAGGTTAATCACTACTGCCCTTAACACGAACACCGGCACAGATACCCACACATACACATCGGATAGTTACCTTGTGAATCAAACCCACACGATTAAACAACAACCGGAGGTCAGAAGTATGTGCATGTGTGTGCGCTCAGCTAGCTGAATCACCACATACTGCGAGTTAAACACAGCAGTGAAAGCTGCGCGTCCGCAGTTATCATAACGCCGCCGTTTATGAGTAACTGCAGGGCGACATCTGAGCTGTCCATCAGCGAGAGGAAGAGACAGAGGGAGAGGAACGAGGGAGGAAAGAGTGAAGCAGAGGAATGAGCGGCGCAAATGTTCAGTCACAGAGAAAGAAAGTCACACGTGACGTCAGTGTGACTTTCTGTGATTTCGCTGCTCAGCTGCAGTTGCACACAGCGACACAGAGGAGATATAAAGCGCCTCGTCGGGTCACTCGGTCTCTATACTTCAGTTTAAAATCTTTATTTTCTCAAAGCAGGTGAAAAGAACCGGCTGCCTTTGTCTTGTTTTCACAAACTGGAATGGAGCCCAGCAGAGATTTTTCACTTGTTTTAAGAAAGAATGATTTTAAGAGTAAATTTTAGATTAATTTGCTTGTTAATTATTTTTGCATGTTGCACCGCGACCTGGTTCAAAACTGCATCTAAAATCCTGGCAGACTGATCCGGACTGAGCCTCTCAAACATGGAGTGTTCCAACGATTGTGCTCTGAATCACTGATATTGATCTTTACATCTTAAAGCAACATTATGTCACTATTATATCTTAAAAACAGCTTCAAAATCATTTTAATAACAGGGTGAATGGCGTCTCTGTCTCAGCCATTCAACCCTCTATCGCTTGTTTCTGCGTCATGCATCATATTTGACCTTCTGACAGAAAAATATGTAAATTTGAAATCTACATTTAAAGGATCTTTGTGGAAAACTCAGTCAGTCACTTTCAGTCTTTCAGGGTCGCAGAGACAGATCGTCCCAGGTTGCGTTGCCAGATCCACTTCAGGTAATTCATCGACTCTTTAACAGATTAGATCTCGATCAACTTCTGCTTCTCCGTTAAGACTGACAGCAGTTTCTCCTCCGTGTCCAGGAAGTGTTTAGTCTGCTGGTGCTCGGTTTTATTCACCACAATTCCAAAAAAACTACTGAACACACGTTTCTGAAACTGCCACCAATAACGTTGCCACGTAACAGCAAGTTGATCGAGGAACTTATTCACATTTTTCTAGACACCAATATGAAGAAGGAGGCGCAGAGAAAAGAGGCCAGAACACAATTCTCTCACCAAGAAGAGGCTCCGTTTGACGCTCCTTAAGAGGGAGAAAATGCAACGCACAGGCCAATCAGAGACATCCAGCTGTTAGCATGAAGGCCTCATTTGAATTCACTCAACACAAACATTAATCATTTCAGATAGCCCACATACATACATTACCGTCGGTGGCTGAATGAGGCAGATGGAAGTTAAATTAGATAACAAAATTAGCTGAAATCGAAGCCTATTGTTGTAATTTACCAACATTTATCCAACAAATTCAGCTTGTCGTTGTCTTTGTGTTTGCAAAGGTGATGTTCCTGAATGCAGTGAAGCAAAACTGCAAAATGACGACTGAAAATAAATAAGCTTCTGCTGCGAACAGCATCACAAATACCCTGTAAACACCTGAGAGTTGTCCGTTATGCAAATATATGAACTTAAGACGGCGTAGTAGTCTCAGTTTCAGCACAATTTTTATTTAACTTTCATTCAACTGATCTGGTAATCTGTGCTATACCTGTTCTGTCTTTAAATTGGACTGATATCCCTCAGCGGAGCAATCGGCCTGACGTCGAGGCGTTTTCTATGGCGACTCATCTGTTTGTAATGGGTTTTTAATTAGTCCATAAATTCAGTGGGTTAACAAATCCCCAGCTGGGAATGCTGAGTGGAGGGTTGTGGTGAAAAAATGATTATCTGTCAACTCCTCTAAATCATCCAATCAGTCAGTTAATCAATAGTGAACAGGTGCTTAGGAAAGCACGGACTGTAAATAGCCAGTCGCAACCAAACACATTTTTCTAGTTCTATTTCTGTTCTGAAGGACCTCACAGTTATTTCTGATTTAAAAGTTTTATTTTAAATGCGATGTCGCAGATGAGACAGACCTTTGGAGAGTTTATGTAAAGTAAAAAGGAGACCTTGGGTATGAAAGCGTATTGCATTCACTTGGAAAAAAAAAAAAACTCCGGTTTTTCTGAGTAATTTATTTTTTGGTTTGTTTTCTGAGTAATTTTTTTCTGTTTTTCTGACAATTTTTTTCCCGTTTTTTTCTGACTAATTCTTTTCCTGTTTTTTGGAGTAATTTTTTTTTCTGTTTTTCAGAGTAATTTTTTTTTCTGAATTATCGAGATACTTTGAACTCCCGCTAGAACTTCCAACCTGCAAGTGACTCCCATGGACATATAGTGACTCCAGCTCCTGATTTCAAATGTATGTATTGTATCCGTGGAGCCACATCTGTACAAATGATCCTGGAGAAACATTGCTATGTCTAGCAGATCTGAATGGGCTTTCCTTCTGAACAACCGCAAAGTTCTCCATATCAGGTGCCCGACAAACTAATGGTAATACCATCTATATGACTTAAAGACAGGACTATCTCCCAGTGTCTTAAACCCAGATCAAAGTATTAAAACTAAACAAGCCGGTCTATTTGTTTCCATTAAATCGAGGAATGAATGTGTCTCTTGTTTCAAATGCTCTCTAAACTCTGAAAAAAAATTATTCAGAAAATCAGAAAAAAATTGCTCCAAAAAATAAATTACTCTGAAAAACAGAAAAAAAATTACTCCAAAAAACAAACCAAAAAATAAATTACTCAGAAAAACAAACCAATTTTTTTTTTTCAAGTGAATGCAATACGCTTCCGTACTTGGGAGCAGAACATGAAATACTATGTGTCTGTGAGTTTTCTTCAGACATGTTTATGTCCTGTCTAGTTTGGCTGTCACCATGTGTACCAGGTCCAGCACCACGGGTCAGGAAGTGGACCAGCTGACCATCCTGACTCCCGCAGCAGGAAGCGAACCTCCCTCAGCCAACACACACACACAGAAACACACAGCTATCTCTGTCATCCTACAATATTCCTCCATTGCAGAGAAACAAAGGAGGATGGCGCTGCACTCTGTCGGGTGTTACCTGTCTGAACGCCTCCCCGTCTCCCTTCCCGGCCTGCTGAGCGAGCAGCATCAGTTTCTTGCTCTTCTCGTTCCTCTTGTGTATTGTGTAGACGCAGGACAGCAGGCACACCACCAGCATGAAGGCGATCAGGCCGAGCATCGACAGGACAGCTACAGTCAGGGGAGGCAGCTTAGTGGCTGAGACGGAGACAAGAAGAAGGGAAACAACCGCAGAGAGAAACAATTAGTCATCTGTGACTGCAGGAATCAGCTGCTCTCATGTCTCGTTACCCGACACTCTTATTTTGTTTTTCTACCATAATTCTCGCAGTTGGCATCAACAACTCTTTGAAGTCCTAATTTTACATTTGCTTCGTTTGAGAACAGAAACATTTCTCAGAGATTTACGTACCTGGATGTTTTAGGCCTCCACAGACCTTTTTTATGCAAGTTATAGTCATTTGTTATAAAAGAATCTTGTCCAAATGTCTTAAAAGATGTTTCTTCTCCTCTGAATCTATATTTAGCAAGATCTGCAGCACTTATTTGATTGTTTTTGCAGGACCAAGTAACTTCAGAAACTAATAAAATCTGATTGTAAATGAAGTAAAAACTTTTGGAGATATTTATTTAAACATTCTGATTTTTTGTTGAGGATCAGAAATAATTTATTTGTATTTAATTACTGTTAACATTCTGCAACAACCATTTAAATGAAACCATGTTATAAAGCATTCTCTCGGTTTCTTCAATGCTCACTACAAATTTCAACCCAATCAAATATTGAAAAAAATAAAATAAAATTTAGCTCAAAGAACCAAATCTAAAAAAATCTGTAGCTAAATAAGTATTCGCTGTGATGTTTTCCATGATTTTTTTCAAGAAATTCTATGACACGAACTGGGAAAAGTTCTGAGTTCTGGGTGAGTTTGCGTCTTTTTCTCTTACGTTGCACCTCGATGTGGACGTGAGCCACAGGAAACCCAGCCAGGTCCGTCACTTTGAAGACGCCCGTGTCGGACACGTGGACCTTCTTAAAGATGAGCTGGGATCCCTCCACGGTCAGCCTGCCCTCCAGCTGAGGGTCCAGTGGTGTCACCAGAACTCCCTGGTTCAGCACGCTCCGGTCCTGATTGTCTGATTTGGACCTGTAGACGATGTTAAAGTTGGAGTGGTGCAGGTAGAGTTTTATCTTCAGGTTGTCTCCGTTGGTGGGATGCAAGAAGGTCTGATGCCCTGCGGAGAATCAGAGGAGGACACGTCAGCAGCTGAAAGACCGGCACGGTTTTCATACAGAGGCCCGTTCCAACGAGAGGATGCAGCCTGATGACTTTGGTTATCCCGTGACCTTTCCTCTAGCGCCAGCAGCTGGTTGACTTTATTGATTTTGAGTGAAATGTATCAAATATCGGATAGATTGCCACGAAATTTGGCCCAGACGCTCAGGAAGGAGTTATCAACATTAACGATCATTCTACTTTTCATCCATCACCGTCATCACATCAAAACTTCAGTTTGATTTAAGTATTGAACGGATAATTCACCCCAAATTCAAAAATGCATATCTATCCAGTGGTGAAAGCGGCAAAAAGGTACATTTAAAAAACTCAACAGCAGTTTCTCCTTCCAGAAATCATGACACAAGATAATCCACAGATCTTTCACCCGCCATCCATATCACTGTGCAGGTATTAAAGACAAAGAGACATGACATCATCATTCTAACTCTCTGAATGCCAGGCGCTAGTTCTTTTGAAGTCTATGGGAGGTGGTTGCAAGGGCAGACTGCATCACTGTGCAGAAGGAAAAGTGCATCTTCACTATGGAAGCTCGCTAACTAAGCAAATCAAGCTGGCCGATGCTACAGTTCAGCCGAGGAGGACGCCATTAATGTTCACATCCCGCCTGCTCGCCACAAGCTCCGATATCTGTCCAAACTTGGCAACTCACACCAGAGCAATGGGATGAATAAATAGCACTACAGGCAAAGTAAGAGGTGTTTGATTTCAGGTTGAACAATCCCTCTAAATAGGAAACACTCACTCTGCACATGAGACCACAATGCATACAACAAAGGACACATATCACATGAGCTTGACGACAGCGAGGATGCACAGATCCCGGCTCACCTCTGACATTCAGACAGTTCCTCTTCCTCACTTTGCCCTCGCGGTCCAGCACCGTGAAGCTCCCCTCGTCCTTCATCCTCACCGCGTGCAGCGTCACCTTCTTCTCCGACACGACGAGGCGTCCCACGTATTCGTCCGCTGACACCGCCGTCTGGTTATACAGCACCACGGGTGGAGACTCTGTTGCATGAGGAATCTCAGTCTGATTGGGATGAACCGGAATGGGTCTACGCGTGATCAGAAATCACACAGAAGAGAAGAGAAGTTAGCAAACTAACAAGTTGGCAGTCAGTGTAAATCTTGATCTCAGTCAGTCTCACTGGCTGTACCTGAACTCCAGGGTGATGGGGCCCTCGACGTGGTTGAGGTGGATGTAGTACGTCTCTCCGTAGTTCACCACTTGCTCCAAAGCGCAGTCTGATGGATAAGATGAGAAGAAGCAGCAGTAAGAAGAGGGTCTTTGTGACAAACGGTGTCATGATGCAGTGAAAGTTTGGTTGTTTGATTCCTTTAACTTTAACTCTGCAACTTAAGACCAGGACACTTTTTATTTCTATGTCATCCATCAAATCTTTGAGAGTTTGACTTGCTCTTTTGTGATACAGCACAAAGCTAAATCCATCCTGATGATGGAAAGAATTCAGTTACTAGTTTAGTTATCTCGTCTTCATTGCCCACTAATGAAAACTGACGAATGCTGAAGTCCAGACAGATGGAGCTTGAGTATGTCCACCCTCATACTGGAGAAAAAGTACAAGGGAAAGCAACAAAAAGTCTCCATCTATCCATCTACTAGGACTTTATCAAAAAGAAGCTGTTTGACATCACACAAAAATGGCAGCACCCACGTTGAGGAGGTAGGATGTATTTGTAGACGTATGATGGCGTCTGAAATCTTAAATGTCGCTTTCTATCCTCTATTTCGTTTATAAACGCAAGGAGGCGGTTCACTTGGGTGCACACTGCCAAGACAAATCCCCAAAAAATAAACAGAAATACAAACTCAGTGAAGTACAAACTGGGGTGAGGCTCAGGAAACACAGACAGGATTGCAAAAAAAAAACACAAGGGTAGAAAACACAGTGACATCAGGAACAGCAGAACTGACAGAAAGAGGAAAAAAGACTTAATTAAAGACACAAAGGAGAGAAGAATAATGAAGGACGGGTGAAACCAATCAATCAAATAAGAAGGGGGGAAAAACAAAGACACGAATTGGAAATAAACACAAGACACATGAGGATGAGTCCTTCAAAATAAAACAGGAAACAAAGACCAAAACCAAGCCATACACTCGTCAGCCTCGTTGTGCACCTGAAACACTTTTGACGTTAGAAGTTGGAAAATATCAACTAGGACATTTTTACTTTCGACTCTGACTCTGATGCAGCATGAGCTCAGCAACTTGCACGTGTCGGTCAGCGCTACGTCACACGTTTTATTACTTGATGACTGATTGCAGGTCTGTCCAATTCTATTTAGAGGCATCTTAGCCTGCGCCTGTCGATAACAACCCATGTAAATCAATTTTTGTCCACTAATAAAACATTTGTGAATTAGTCTGACAATGCAGGCTGCAGTTGGACAATAATAATAAGGATCAAGCTAGCATGCTGTATTTTCCAGGGCAAAGATTATGCCCACTGCTGATCGAGGTTATCAAAAGAATAAAATGATGATAAAACAGGTTTGTCACTCCATCCATGGTATTACACCAGCACTGCACCGAGTCTGTAGAGCTGTACAACAACACTAACAGACGGCTCACCCTTGACAGCGAGAGCGATGTGCTTGGGTGTGTTGGGGCTGCTGATGTTTCTGACGATGTACAGCCCCTCGTCCTCCTCCTTCACGTCCTCCAGCACCAGGTGGCCCAGAGAGCTGATGTGGCACCGAGGATTCACCACCTTGCCCTCTTGCAGCAGAACCACTTCAGAGGAGTTGTTGGTCCGCGGTTTGAACACAACCTCACTGACGTTCCCAGACGGGACAACGAAAAAAATGTCCTCCCCGAAGAACGCTGTCTTGCGTTCCACTTTGAAACAAATGTAAGATGTTAGCACATGTTATAGACAGTCTGCTTGTGTTAACTGTCTCTGAATCATTTCTCATGCACATAATCTGATGATTTTCACTCCTAGTCATGCAGAGCATTCCTAACTAGAATGCAGTTTTACCTTTCGAAGATGCTGAAACAACTGTGAAAGAAAAGATAGAGAGGGTTTTATTTTAGTTCGCTGCTGATTTGTTCAAAGATCCCTAAATAAGTCAAAGTTCCTCTTTTCTTATCGAAAAAACTGCTTCCCAAATGCTTTTGAAATGCAAATGCATCACATAATGACAGCTAGAAATAGACCGGATGTAAACACAATCTAATAAAAGAAGAGAAGGAAAATGAGTGGAAATTATAGATCACAAATAAACGTACAGCTTCCCTTTGTTGTGCTTTTCATAGAATCTGTGCTACGTTGAAACAAACTCATTGTTGCAGGACGTCTGTTTCAGCCATTCATTCATCCAAACCTGCTCCCAAGTGACTGATTATGTTTGTGCTTACCAGCGCAGAACAGGACGCTAAACACTGCCGCCGCGACCGCTTTCATCTTGAAGAGTCTGCGTCTGGAAAAACAAAAAAAAGACACCCACACACAACAGACAACAAACAAGAAAAAGCTTTTTATAGCATTGTTGTGGCTCCAAAGGATCAAACGATGACTTTTTCTAAAAAGAGAGATCCGCCTTAACGATATCAGAATAGGATCATGTTATTTGACGCGAGAATATTTTTATTTTAAAGAGGTTAATGAGGCAGTTTACCGCAAAATCATAAATCATACATTTTCTCCTGAGTTGCTGATTTTTAGAGACATCTAATAGGGCGGCTGTGGCTCAGAGGTAGAGCCAGCATCTTGTTATTTGAAGGTTGCTGGTCTGATTCCCCTGTTCTGCATGTCAAAGTGTCCTTGGGCAAGATACTGCTCCCCAGAATCAATGTATGTATTAACTACTTTAAGTCACTTTGGACAAAAGCTTCTTCTAAATGTAAAATATCTTCGGGAGACCCTGGAAATCGACCTGTTCAGTCATTTATGTCTGCAGACGTGTTGGACGGAAGGTATTTGCGGCCCTAATTTCTTTTTAACGGCCCAATTTGAAGGGAAGTCGCCAACTCGTCAAATACTGACACTTTGAGATGGCGGCCGACCCGACATACAATCTCATTGTGTCATTATTTGACGAGTTGGGAAGCGAGACTCACAAATTGACTTTCTCACAAATTGGATGTGTAATCATGTGTGTCTCAGGTGTGTCGTTCGTCTCTGCCGCCGACATTTTTCAAACACTTTACTCCAGAGAAAAGGTTCTGTAAATTTTACACAAGGCACATGATTCTCTGGCCACCTTAGGTGACTGTAAAGTGGTTGTTGCAGCTCTAATCTAGCTGAATAAATCACACTACAGGTAAGAGGGAAAACTGTCTCTTTAACTTTCATAAAATAAAGATGTTTTGCTAATTTGGGTCCAGCGTTTAATTGAAAAAAACACCTCTGCAGCGTAGAAGCGAGCCAACTGGAATCTGCGTCCCTGAGCAGAAAAGAAGTTCCCCTCCCCCGCCGCTTTGCACCAACCTATTACACTAAATAGCATTTCACAAATTAGCTCCAAGGGGGGAGAGCTGCCAGCACGCACCATCCATAGTGCTGCTGTAAAGTAAAATGCACCATCATGTCTCATGTGGTGACGAGACAATTACCAATCCACTTATGACACATGACCACAAACCAGAGAGAGACATGAGGGAGGAAGAGAGGGAAGTGAGGCAATAAAGAGAGGGGAGAAGATGATGATACAGAAAGAGAGAGTGAATAAAGAGAGGAAATACCAGAGAGAATAAGAGACAGGCCGAGAGTGTTTGGTCACCGGGAACATGAGTTGGACACGAGCCAGCTGGCACGAGAGGACTTTCTGACCTTTCGAGACGACTGCACTGGATTAGATGAAGCCGTAGTAGCTCAGAGTCACTCAGGTGGCATAATGAGATGGACGGATAGTGGAGGAGACAGAGAGACGTCTGAATGTGAAACAGAATTACTAACAAGGCCTCTCAAAGCTTTTGGATCCGTACCGGGCCTCGTCTAGTTCAACGCAAAACAACAAAACGACTATCTGACACACGAATGATGCTCCACTGGTGACGTTCACTGCTTTTTTTGCCTTCTCTTATCACGAATGGATGTAATTGTTCAGGAGTACTGAGAACACAAAGCTGTAAAGGCAAATATACGATAGACACAGTATGGCAGGTTGGACGGGTCCAGTGGGATCCACCATTCTGGCAAATTGAGTGACTAAATTTAAAGATGCATGATATTGATTGGACGTATTAAAAATTAAATTAAAGATTAAAAAAGTGCAACATTTGCCTCTGAGATTTAGTGCAGTAGAAGCATAAAGCTGCATAAATTGGAAATACTCAAGTGACGAACACGTAGCATCTTTTTGTGCAGCAGTACAAGGAAATGTACTTAGTGAAGAACAACTGTGTTATACTGGGATGGCTGACTTCAAAAAGGAAACAATGTGGACTCACTGAATCTTCTTTATAGACCTCAAACACAAAGAAAGCTCAAAAGCTTCCACTAGAAAGAGATAATCTCCAGCTCCATGTGTGCTTTGTTGCCAAAAGTTATGAAATATTTTCCCAGTTCTGCTCAAACAGAGAAGTCTAGAAAAAGTTATTTTTTTCTGTTTGTTTCCACTGCAGCGTTACGCAACCGAGCAGATATCTGCATCTCCAGACTCTGACAGAGAGAACAATACGAAGACATTGAATTCCTGCCAGCCTCCACAGATGAGGGATTAGAGTGCTATATAAAGAAAAAAAGAGAAGAAGAAAGCCCATCTATTTTCCCTCTGCATGTCAAGAAACGCAAAGTCACTTCCGAATGACACCCTGGCTTCGAAGTGGGCGGAAAATCTCCTGCAGAGGTTCTTAGTCCTGCAGCACAAACACAGTAATCATAAAACCGGTGCCATGTGTGTCACGTTCGAATCAACCTGCGTTCTTGTTCTACAAAGCCATTAGCTTATTGCGTGCGTGAGTGCTCGCGGGGCTACAGACATAAATCACAGGTCTGATTCATCGGTGGAGTCGAGCATACATCTAACGAGAGAATGAGAGGTCGTTGCTGATTATATAAAGGTCATAACGCACGACACTGACAAGAGTAACACATGCGCAAACATTCAAAACCCGACACATGAAAAATGGATTAAGTTGAGCGCAGTCAGAGGAGGGGACGTGCATCTGAAGACTACCGCTGAAAGCAGCGTAAATCCCTCGGCACACTGAGCATCCTCCAAAAACAGGAACATTATGGTGTCGGCAGTCGCCTTAGAATGTAATAATCAGTCGCTCCAGGTTTTTCTGGGGCGGAAGTTGCAGACGAAAATGCCTGATTTTATGGTTTGAGGTGTTTTTTTGCCGTGACATTGCAGGAAAGCAGGAGATACACATGCATGGAAACAATGCTGGAAATAAAGACCAGCGCACTCTATTCTCTCAAGTGGAAGTAGCACTCAGAGCTAACAAAGCTCAGAGCCTTATGGTGATAAAAAAAACAGTCCAGGCAGGAGCTCTGAGGAAATGTCAGCAGCGAAACAAACACCCTGAAAGTGCACAAAAACGATATCTGCCTATCCCTGCGCGAAATTGACATTTGAACATCTTGGCCGGATGTCGCCTCGATTAGTTCAGCTACAGTGTGTCACTTATGTCATAATGTCTTCATGAAAAGATTTTTGCCAACACAGCTTTGGATATGTATGTCACACCATCATGTACCAGCTTTTGAAAACTAGGTGAACCTTTGAGACCTCAATTCATGAGAAACATTCGTTCCTTTAATCATTTTGTTCTGTGAAGGTTTTTCTGAAAACTCATATTGCTCTGGTCGGTGCACTGTGGACTAGATGAAGATGTTCCATATAAAATGTCATAAATATGGAACTATGTGTGCTGCCAACAAGATGCTTCCATGACATCCTCAGGAGATCAGCTTTGGCTTCACACTTTGTCAGTGAATTCTATGTCTTCAGCTCAGCAGACTGAGAGAAGATTAGAGTGGACGTCCTTCAGTTTCAGGGCCTCTGGGTCTAACCGAGCTGTTATTGGGCTTCGGTGAAACGCTGACTAAACTTTCACAGAGAGCCTAAATGTTTAAGGGTAGATCTCAGGTCTAAACGCAAAAATTGCCAACAACTGTAGGTTTGGCTCACAGTAAAAGACATGTTTCTGTCATAAACAGCAAAGAGAAAGGACAACTCCAACAACATGCTTTCTTACATGTGGTATGTTGTGATATGTTGTGTTAGTTTGGACTGATTCTAGGCCCCTGATGATTTGTCCAATTTGCTGTGATTGGATAAAATTGCAACACAAGGCAACACAAGAGACCTCTGTCTCGTTGTCGTGATCGGGAAAATTAAGACAGGACAAGTTTGGTTATCTTGTCTCCGGCCTCACCAGAAGCTTTTGGAAAAGGTAACATCACCTGTAAGAATGAAAGTACTACCTGCAGGGAGTGCATCTCATAACTTATACTGGACATGTGTACTTTCAAGGTAGAAAGCACGACAGACTGATCAGACTTGAAACAGACCAACACAGACTGAACCTGTTAAGAACAACACAATTTGAAAAGCTACTGTTTCGTCGCTGGGTGTTCCGGATAAAAGCACAAGCTATTTAGCGAAAGGAGCCTGAGATGCAGATGTAACCATCGTCCTTTGGCTCAGGACACGATGTACATTTTGAAAGTCTGACTCTGAATGAGGTCACGACTCTCCCGTCCGCCTTTATGACCAATTAGATCAATCAAACTGTTCGAGGCGCAGAACTCAGTGAAGTGGCCGTGTCACATCCAGCAGCCTGCTCGTGGTGAGAGGCGCTGAGGTAACCGTGCAGCTTTCAGGCTGCTGATCTCTTCAGCTTTACATCCACACTGACTGACGGCTTTAAGAGCTTCTCTTCCACCTCATCTAATCTCTCCTCTCCCACACAAGCCTGCAGGACTGCTGCAGCATCATGCCTCCATCCTCATCTCCATACTGTTTTATCTCCCTTTTACTTCTGCTGATACACTGGGCTCCAGTTGCCCAGGAATTAAAAAGATTTCAGAGTAACCCAGAGCTGATATGATGGTTTCTCCTTGTAATGTAATTATGTCAAGAGCTCTCTCTGACATTGCTGCTATCTGCTAATTTCATTAGCCTGCCATTTAGAGCATTAGTGTCAGGAGGTTCAAGATGCAAATGCAGATCCAGCTGGCAGGGAATGTTCCTACAGATTCAAACAGGGTTTTTTTTTTTGATTAAATGTTTTAATTGAATGGTAAACGTGACTTTAAAGAATGTGGCCCTGCTGGATCAACTGGATTCGGCAGCCTGACGTGAGAGTAAACCCATCCTGGACACCGAACAAAGACTGAACAGAACCTCGAAGACCATCAGAGATCAGTGGATACAGTATGGAGGCGATTTACAGCAGTTCTGACCAATACTACGACAGGCAGGGACGACAAAGGCGTGCAGCGAGAGAAAGAGGTGGCAGAGAGTCGGACATCAGCAGCGATAAAAACGTGTGGAGCCAGAATATGTTGACATCTTACTCAGTGTTTTATTCTGACCAAACCAAAGTGGTATTATAAGTCAGGACGACTTAGCTGTTTTTTTGGTCTAGTCGCTAAAAAATTATATCTTTCAAAATGTTCGGGCAAAATGTTCCTTCATTGTTATCACTAAACATTTTTGTTTTCCATGGTACATTTTCCTTTAGAAGAACATTGTGAGAACAAAATAGGAACCTTCTAGCTGCTTGATCATATTCTTCTGGGAACAAAACATTGAATTTAACTGATTTTAACATGAAATGAGTCAAATATAAAGATTTCAACGTCTAAATATAGCTCAGTGACATCAAAGCCATCTTTAAACTGTTCCTTCCTTGTCTCCTCCACTTTGCTCCCCTGCACCTCCACCCTCTCCCCCTCCTCACCCTTTACGCAGCCCGTAGCGCCAGTAGCTGCTGCTGCTGCTGCTGGTGGTGATGATGGTGGTGATGGTGCAGCCAAGGGTGTGTCACGACACCGGCATGAATGGGGGCTGTCCCATTACGGGGATGTCCGGATGGAAGATGGAGGAAATGAAAACGGGGGGCAGAATGATGATGAATGAAGACAGGATGGGGCTGAATTCATCAGCACCGTCAGACACTCGATGCCAGAGTGTGTGTGCATAATTCATGTCAGAGGAATAAAGCACCATTCTCTCTTTTCTCTGCTGTTTGCTGCTTCCACAGACATCTCTTGGTTTGGTCTCCTGCCACACCATCTGGAGCCGATGCGGGTTTAGCTGAAGATGAAGCAGCAGGCACCTCAGGCTTCATCTTAAATTACTTGTTTCATTCTCAAGATCATTCAACACTGTTATAATCTTATATTCAGGACGTGAACAACAAAGATTCTCCTCTTTTTCTCTTAGTAAATACTTTGCCAGTGCATTGCGTAACCATTTCCACTGGGATGGAGCAGAAAACACCCCTGATCCAGACGGGTATATCCCACACACAGGACATGATAATGCACCACAGCCTGCCTGATATTATCACCATAATGTACCTTTAAACCCAGTTATGGATCAGACTATCAGAATCAACGTATGAATATGATAATATATTCAATTTCCAAGACATTATGCTGCTGAATTTAACAGAAATCACCTAAAATTTGACTGAGAGGTGACACACATGTCTGGATTTTTCTCCTTTTTTCTACAAAATACCACAAAGTTGAGTGAAACGTCTGAGCACAGTGAGGTGCTCCATGATGGGGTGAGGATGGCAGTAAGTGCTGCAGTCCCCGCACGACTTCCCCGCCGCGTTGCTGTTGGTTACACGCCCTGAACCCGCCGTGTGGGTCCGCTCGGCACCAGCACACACACACACACACACAACAGAACCGCACAGGACCACTGCAGAATTTAACCCACCGCCTCCCTGTTCCAGCGACACACTGAGCTAAACACCTTATCTGATGTAATATTCAATTTAGAATTGGATGTAATTACCTTCGTCAAGCCTCGAATCCGAAAAAAGCAGCGGGCGGGGAGGGGCTCAGCTGAGAGGTCTCAAACCGCCTTTTTCTTTTTTTTTTTCTTTTCTTTATTTCATAAACCTCGTCCACACCATCACCCCAACCCGAAAACAACACACTTCAATGGGGCCGAATCGGGAGAGACTGGAGAGTTTCGGTTGATGTCGGGTTTGTGGACCATTACAGTTCGGCGGGACTCGGGCAGCTTCGGTAAAGATCGTGCAGTCTGTCTCACAGCCGCTCTGCAGATCGACCCCGGGCGACCACGGAGAGCCTCAGCTGGAGGCAGGTGTTTCCCCGTGTCGTCATTTTATATAATACAGAGTAAAATAACTTATTCATGCAGAAAGTTATTAAACTGAATGCTCATTTTGTGTCAGCGAGGGAAAAAATGTCAATTATTCTCTAAAAATAACAGAAACTCTTATAATTGTGATAATAAAAATAATAATAATTCTTCTTCCGTGCTTTCTTGGAAATGTCCACATTCATAAGAAATAATAAATTAATCAACATGACTGGTAACTCCATCAATTTGACACATTAAAGTGTGTTTAAAGGTCTAGGGGAAGTATTGCTGCACTGTGCTGTCTGTGGGTGAGTTGCATTGTGGGTAATGTAGGCGCCAGGTTTTGAAGAATGCGTGGAAATAAAAAGAAAGTGATGTCTCTGGTTCTGCTGTATTGATTTTGATCATTTGTTCATAAACCGTCCTCATGAGTCCAACAGTGTAAGAGCAGTGCGATGTTTTTTTGTTTTAACCACATTACCCACAATGCAACTAAGCCACTGAGTGACATCACTGGAAGCAATTTATCAGATTACTGATGTAAACACACTGTGATGTGTAAAATAGTTGGCGTCACCCTTTAACAAACATGTATCGGCTGTAGCAGTAAACTCCTAATGTTCGCTGCCTCTGTCCGAGGTCCTGAATGTGTTCCAGCCCTTTGTGGTGCTGCTGTCCTTTGGTCTCAATCACTGTCTAATCGTGTTTATTAGAACTTCCTATCAACATTTTTTCACCATGTCGTCATTGTTTGTTGTGTGGAAATACCATAATCATATAAAACAATAAACAGATTAATATACAGTTAAAATATTTTTATCAATAAGGACAAACACAACAAGTGTGTCGTTTCCTACAAATGTCTTTTTATTTCTCACACACGTTTCACAGTCACTGGGGTCTCAGGTCAAACTCTTCCAGAGGAGTTAAAGAATCTACTGACAGTAAAGTAAAGCCGACACTGTTTGATTTGAATGATACTGCAGCGGTTCAGAGTGTTAACATTTAACTTCTTCACAGGACAAAACATTTTATAGAACGAAATGTAAAGCTGCAAATTGGTGATTTTACTTTCAAAAGTAAAAACACTCAGGCATCTAGTTTGTTTTTTATTTTTTTTAAATGTATTTCAAAAAGTCTTAATAATTAAGATGTTAACACACAAGAATCACAAGTTTAAGCTGCTGAATGAACATTTCTGGACACCAGGAGTGATCTGAAGGTGCAGCTGTGATGAGATAAAGTAAAGAAGAAAAAGAAAGAAAGTAAAACATGAATTCTGATTTTAATACATCTCACTCAGTCATTTCGTCCTTCACTAGTTGTATTTTCTAGCTAAAGCACATCTGCATGCAGCCCAACATCTGTCAGGTGCAATGAAAGATTCTGATTGGCCGCCTGGTTGTGCTTACAACTAATGTTTTTTATGCTAAAAATTGTTTTTAACAAATGAAAAAATGGGTGTGCAGACACTTTCCTTTGATTTTTAAAAAAGAACAACTGAGGTTATGACCATTTTTTGTTGCGTGAGCTGTGATTCACACAAAGAAAAACATTTATCTGCACCTTTATTCCTCCACAAAATAATGTGAATGAGATTTGACAAAAAAGGTTTTACTTTAAATTGTTGGATGCACCTAAATGATGTACTGGTGCATGAAACAGTCTGCAACACCAGAGCCACCAGAGTAAAGAGTTATTCTGGAGGACACTGAGGCAGAAATGTTTTGTAACTGTCTTCAGATTTATTACAGCAGATACAAGCTTCTAATCCTACAACAGCAAAGATGCTTCTACACATGATGAGCTCTGAACTTCAACAGATCTCGTACCCACGATGATGGAATGGAAAATAGATCAGGCGAAAGCTAACATGCTATCCATGAACTACGGTGGGGTTGTGTGCAGCGTGTGATCCTCCTCAGGACGTTGGCTGACGTCTGAGAAGAATCCTGCTGCTGCATTAAGACTGTAACATGTATCTTACCGAAGTCTGTCTGCTTACAGAGTTACAGTTATATCCACTTTGTTCTATTTTGAGGATAATCCAAGAAAATTCAAACTAAGAGACAGTTAAAAGATCTTTCTTCTAGGTGCAAGTTAAAAATTGATGACAGCTGCTTTCCACAACCATCTACGTCAAACCAACAGAGAGCGAGACGGTGAAGAAGTTGTACTGTATCCAAACAGCAACTGTTCATCTTAATTTGAAAACAAGTTTTAAAAATAATAAATGTTCTCTTTAATTTAGAACCTGAGCAGGAAATGAGGATCTGACACAATACTCTTTTTTTTATTTTGCTTATTTAGATCATATTTCTGTATTTTATGTCGTATATTATTTCTAATCCTTAAATGTTTTGTTTTGTATGTTTGAATAGTTTTTTTTAATTCAATTATTTCTGCTCTTCTCATTATTAAGGTTTCTTATTATGTATATACTTTCTTAAAAAATCAATAAAGTTATTGTGCAAAAGAACATGTCTCTCCTCATTAATTTTGAGCTTTTTTAAATTAATATTTAAAATTAAAGTGAGAAAACAATGGTCGGATTAGTGACGTGATTAACTGAGTGAGATAAGTTTCATCTTTTATATGAATGTTAATGTAACGCTCTGCTTGTGTTTGACAGCATTGAGCTACAATCACATTTATCTCTGAAACTGGAAGAAGTGAACACTGATGAAAGCAATTAACACTGACGATGGCATGATGTCATATTTCTGAAGCTGCTCACTTTGGAGGTTATAGGCAAAAACAACTTGAGTCACAGTTATAAGGTTTCTAACACTTGACATTCTTTCACTCTTGTCTTTAAACACTTGGGAATCCAAAACATCCACAGCTGGACTTCTATAAACACCAACTCTGTGAAAAAAGCACCGAGGACAATTTCCAAATTCTTTTTCACGTGCAAGAGGTGTCTGACAGCATATCAGGGCCATTGTTGGTTAAAAGAGTAAAACATAGAGGGAGGGGTAATATTCAGAGGAAAAACTTAGAATTCTGAGATTAAAGAGGTAAATTTGCAAGAAATAAAACCTTCATTTTGCAGGTTGGATTAACATCATCACACCACAGATTTGCCAACAAGGAAGTAATCGTGATTTTTTACCCAGAGTCAGAAGAAAGAGAAGCAATTCAGGGTAAAGTCTCTTACAATAACTGGCAGAGAAATTTTTTTCTTGCATATTTATGAGAATATTTTCGAGCATTTCGAGGATTCAACCCAAATTTTTAGATTTTTTCTTGTAGATTTAAAACTTTACCCTCACTTTAATCTTTCTCTTGTTTTTTCTTGCAGTATTATGAATTTTTGTGCAATATGACACTTAATAACTAGTAACTTGAGCTGAAGGTGGAAGTAGTAAGAAAGATTTTGGGAGGCTCGTCTTCGGCCTACATGGCGTCACAATGAACTGTAAACCATGGCACATGAAATTTGGTCACATCCTTTTCTCTGCCTACATTCAAACTTCCTTCTCATTGTTTCCATCCGTCCATTAAAATTTTCCGACCCACATACTTCTCACCATCGTTCCTCATCATGATCACAACATTTCTCTTTCTATTTTTTTTTCTTTTTCATTATTAATTTCTTTTCTCTCCTCAGAACATGTTGCATCACTTTTTGTGACTTCTTTTTTCTTCTTTTTTTAGGCGTCCTCCTCCACTTCCTCCTCAAACTCTCCCTCCTCCTCGGCCGTGGCGTCCTGGTACTGCTGGTACTCGGACACCAGGTCGTTCATGTTGCTCTCCGCCTCGGTGAACTCCATCTCGTCCATGCCCTCTCCGGTGTACCAGTGGAGGAAGGCCTTGCGGCGGAACATGGCGGTGAACTGCTCGGAGATGCGTTTGAACAGCTCCTGGATGGCCGTGCTGTTGCCGATGAAGGTCACGGCCATCTTGAGGCCGCGCGGCGGGATGTCGCACACGGCCGTCTTGACGTTGTTTGGGATCCACTCCACAAAGTAGCTGCTGTTCTTGTTTTGGACATTCAGCATCTGCTCATCCACCTCCTTCATGGACATGCGGCCACGGAACACGGCGGCCACCGTCAGGTAGCGTCCGTGGCGAGGGTCACAAGCTGCCATCATGTTTTTAGCATCGAACACCTGCTGGGTGAGCTCGGGCACCGTCAGGGCGCGGTACTGCTGACTCCCCCTGCTGGTCAGAGGGGCAAAGCCGGGCATGAAGAAGTGGAGACGAGGGAAGGGAACCATGTTGACCGCCAGCTTCCTCAGATCGGCGTTGAGCTGGCCGGGGAAACGCAGGCAGGTGGTCACGCCGCTCATGGTGGCTGAGACCAGGTGGTTGAGGTCGCCGTAAGTGGGGGTTGTGAGTTTGAGAGTGCGGAAGCAAATGTCATAAAGGGCTTCGTTGTCAATGCAGTAGGTCTCATCTGTGTTTTCTACCAGCTGGTGGACCGACAGCGTGGCGTTGTACGGCTCAACCACTGTGTCTGACACCTGACGACAGAGACAAACAGATGTAGGTTACAGTTTATATGCAATAGTATAAGAACGAACTATTTTATTTGACAGTTCGGTATTGGATGATATTTGATGTGTTACCTTGGGAGAAGGCACCACACTGAAGGTGTTCATGATGCGGTCGGGGTACTCCTCCCTGATCTTGCTGATGAGCAGGGTGCCCATGCCGGAGCCGGTGCCTCCACCCAGCGAGTGTGTGAGCTGGAAACCCTGCAGACACTCACAGCTCTCAGCCTCTTTCCTCACCACGTCCAGGACCGAGTCCACCAGCTCGGCCCCCTCTGTGTAGTGACCTTTGGCCCAGTTGTTTCCTGCTCCACTCTGACCTGAAAGGGAAAAAATTAAGCTGGAATCTTTTCTTTTCCTGAAGACCAAAGCCTTGTTTGCTGTTGGCTTTCAAGTATCCTCATTAAAGATGTTAAGTTTGACTAGTGTTCTGTATCAGGCTCTGACCTCTTTTGTCAAAGAAGGCCACATTACAGACTCAACCTCGTCTCCAGTCGAGTCTTTTCTTACCGAAGACAAAGTTGTCAGGTCTGAAGATTTGTCCAAAGGGTCCGGAGCGGACTGAGTCCATGGTGCCTGGCTCCAGGTCCACGAGGATGGCTCTGGGCACATACTTCCCACCTTCACACAGGAACCAAACAACATGTCAGCTCAATGTGTGATGTATTTATAAACCTTTAAGAAGCACAGTATACAACTGCAAGCCAGAGAAAAGTAATAATGAAAAAAACGGCTGGGTTCTATCCCTGTGCTGACACAATGTAGGCTGGATGATCCATATTCGACAATTTATTTACCAGCAACAACATTATCACAGAAGCCCTTTTCTGCCAGAAAAAGGGAAAAAAATCATACATTTTTGGCAGTAACGACAGAACACTGACAGGTAATGAACTGCATGTCCCTCAGTTAAGTAGAGAACAGTTCACTGTGCAGTCTGACAGCTGGTGTATGGATGTTGTACCTCATGTGGCAACAAGATGGAGCCAAACACTATATAACTACAGGAATTAGCTGTCTAAATGTAAAGATTATCTATAATGTTGTCATACTGAGAATCCATATTGCATATCATATCATGTCGTACACTACTTCTGTTGACTTTTAGTGACATTCATCATATATTCAGTCATTTTATATTTTCAATACCAAGTGCTGATTCAATCTGGTGATGATGACAAAAGCCTTTTGGTGGAAAGTTAAATGGCCGCCAGGAGGCGTTTTTGTGATGCTCCATATCTGAAAGTGTTCAAACTGTACACTTATACCCAGCATGAACAGAATGAAACATGATTATCTTACACAAATGTCTTATTATTAAATATCTTAGGTAGAGGATGTGCTGAATCTCCTCATGTGAACAGCTGAAGACATACAGCAGGTGATGTGCACATAGGTTTAATAATTCAAACCTATCATCACAACATCAGCGTCTCCTGGCTGTATTTTTATCTGCATCTGATTCCCTGCAGCTGCAGTGAGCCGGTCTCTCCACACGGGGGACGTCTCACCTCGTTTCACCAAACACAGACCTCAGTACCAGCGTGATAGAGTAAACAGTTCTCTCTATGGCACTGCTCAGTACACCTCAGGTTGTGCTTACCGGTGGCCTCGTTGTAATACACACTGATCCGGTCCAGCTGCAGGTCGCTGTCCCGTGGTAGGTTCCTGTTGGGTCGATGCCGTGCTCATCGCTGATCACCTCCCAGAACTAAACACACACACACAGTGAAGGAGCTGAGTGCTGGAATGATGTGATATTACTTTGAAATATTAATAAATTCACTTAAAAATACATGCAAATGTATTTGACACCTAATCGTTTGCATTACCTACATTTAGTGAAGATATAACTGATGAAATCTGTAGAGACTTTAAAATAAACTGGGCTTGAAACCCAAAAACATCCGTTTGCAGCTTCAATTCTATTAAAGTTCTGTTATTCAGTCACAGTTCTGGAAACATGCTGTAGAGCAGTGCCCCTCATAGTGTGATCCAGAGACCCTCAGGGCTTCATAAATAACTTATTTTAATTCTAATTCTATTCACAAAGTAACAAAATGACTTAATGTGACTATTTTTGTCATTGGTTTCACACAGCTTATGTAATAAAACATCTTTAAAGATTAACTAATCCTTATCAGATGGTTGTCCGTGGTGTTATTTGTCTCAGTTCAGGAGTCCTTGACGTGAAAAGGTTTACGACCCACTGCGTTACAGAGAGGTGTCTTTGTGTGCTGGTCGAGGCCAGAACTGTAAAACTAATTTACTGAGGGCAGAGAGCAGCGCGGTCTACAATCCCTCCTCTGTCGTCTGCGCGCCCTGAGAACACGCTGTTACCTTTAACAGTCACAAGATCACCGAAAAACAGCAACATGTTCTGTAAAAACACTGTTTCTTTCTCTTAATCTGGTTAAAGAAGGTTTTCTGCAGGCAACAGTCACCGTGTTGTGAACTGTCTCTGATCGTACAGGCTGCATTTCATGGACACACACACACACACACACATGCTGCATCATGTGTGTGTAAATATACAAGCATGGAGAGTCCTGTGACAGCTCCGGCTTGTTCTTTCCGACCTAGAGGCGTAAAAATCAGAAGGGACTGCAGCTTTGATCCTGATCACAGCTACAAGTGGAAGGAGGCATGTGAAAAAAAACAGCTCTGAGACAACTCTTCTGCTCTTTGTGACCATCAAAGAGAGTTTAAAGGTCTGAGACCAGAACACAACAACAAAAGGAGGAAGTCCTGGAGGCAGAATGTAAAAAAGTGTCAGAAAAGAAGCAAAGAAGAGTGAACTGTAGCTATAACTACTGACAACTGACACAAATGAATCTGCAGCGAGGCAACAGGTAGCTGGGGCTCCATCTTATTAGCAAAATGGTATGAATGCAAGTCCGATGTTTCCAGGGCATGACTGTATCATCGACCTGGACGATGGAGGCGCAGCTCTGCCTCGCTTCCAAGTTTGCCCAGTGGTCACTTGTGGTCCTGCAGCAAAACTTCCTGCTTCGGCCCAAAAAAGCATTTTTTACCCCACTGACCACTATGAAAGAGACGTCTCCTTGTGAGATCAATGGTGACTTTCTTTATTATCTATTTCTGATCCACTGAGGTTTTATGTTTGTAAAACCTTCCTCGGAGCCAAAAAAAGCCGTTATGTCATCACAGCCAGCAGGAGAAACTGTGGTGCACATATTCAGCAGCCTGTGGATCTATTAACTGAGAATCTGAACATACACACAAAGTAAACCCTGAAGTGAGCAACTTGTGCTGTATTTGCTAGGCGAGCAATTCCCATTGGCCTGATGAATTGTCCCCATTTTGGGTCTGGGATCAAGATCTATCATGCATGTCTGATCCAGGGCTGTTCTGATAGCTCGTGTTCAGATGCTGAGTGGCAGTATTTAGTGTTGTGCTTCTCGTGCATGTTCATATCAGTATGATGATGAAAATATGATTAATCAGCGAGCACCAGAAGCCACCGATGATCCCCACCTGGAGTTTTCCAGCTAGTTTAGGGAATCCCGCGCACACACAAAAAAAACTGCTCATTGCGCTTTCTACAACTTATCAAGTACTAAAAGTCTCTGTTCAGTTTGTAGTCGGAGGGTCGGTGAGAGCAGAGCTTTCTCAGAGGACTCAGCGGGCCTCGTTTCTACGGGCTGAGACATTAACGCCAAATTCAGTTAAGACACCAGCACAGACTGTCACACCAGCTCAGTCAGCTGACCCTAATCTTTACTGTGGACTGTGAAAGGGGGAGAGATAAGCAGAGGGAGGATGGCACGTCTGTGTGTGTGTGTGTGTGTGTGTGTGTGTGTGTGTGTGTGTGTGTGTGTGTGTGTGTGTGTGAGAGAGAGAGAGGGGGGATTTCTTTCTTCCTCAGTCTTGTCGCCTCATCATCTTTGTCTGTCCCTGAAACGCTCCCTCTGTGATCACCATGGAAGTAAGTTGTTGGTCAAGCAGTTTGGGCTCAAAGCAATAAGAATACTGACTAATTATGTTACTAACAAAACTAATACAACACATCCCGGCTGAATATACGCACAGATTGATGGTGGACTTAACATTACCACAAACGTCAAACACACAAACCGGACTGCTGAGACTGAGTCCATCTCATATTTCACTGGATCCAGAAAAAGAACAGAAATCTGAGCAGATTCTGGTCGGAGCCAGATTTGGGCAAATGAGTGAGTTCAGGCAAAGTTAATCCATTGTGAAGTGAGGATGACCTCAGCCTGGCTAAGTCCTCTGTAAATACACTCCGTCTTCACTGATCAGCGCCGTTGAGGAGTGCAGCCTGAGTCAGCCCATATGTTGCTGCCACGCCTCTCGTTCTCCTGCCAAGAGCCCCAGAGCTCGTCTGCAAGAGTCAGATTCCTCAAATCACAAGACTTTCGGAGTGTTTCTTTGACCAGAGAGCGATCTGTGTTGAAAGTGCTTTTATGGAGTGTAAATGAAGCACGATTAGAGAGACGACAGATCAAAGCTTCACTCAGAATACACAGATTATTTCACAAAACCATTTTTTTTTGCATACATTATTGTACTTTTTTTCACTTTTATTGTTTTTATATCCTCCATATTCATGTTTTTTATTCTTCTTTTATCTGCCATGTCTGCTTTTATTTTCTTTCGTGAAGCACTTTGTAATCCTGTTTAAATAAGTGCTGTATAAATAAAGTTTATTATCATATTATTATTATCATTACGACACAAAGATGACACATAACAGTCGACAGAGTGCTTTGTAAAATAATGTTTAACTCCTGCCAGCTGTGGTTCCAACATCCTGCCATTATTTTTACAATGTCAGTACCTTAATTTACTTTAACAGTATGTTTAAGATTATAAGAGATGAGATAATATTGTTTATTCCATTGTCATTATTCACACTCTATACATCAATATTTCCATCATTTGGACGTGTTGTGTATTTCTTCTGTACGCAAGCAGGACATTTTTTTTAAAATTCCTAACCTGTAGTTAATTCACTCCTGAGGGTGAGGAAGCCTCAGACGAAGTGAGTCAAAATGGATGATTTAATATTGTTTTGCTCTCAAGTCATTGTCATAATGCAAAACTATTTTTTGAGGAGCATGCTGCCTCCTCGTATATCGCAGGGTTTAGATTCTACACTTTTTAAGTAGATGAAAACAATCTGCCTTCACAATACCAGCTCCATTTACTGGCTATAATTTTAGCTGATACTGATACCAAGACAACAATAATATATAAATTTCTCAATATTGGGGCGATAATTTTGCATCGCTGAAGGAAACAGAACAAACATGAAGGTGACAGCAAACAGGAAGAAAGGAGAAAGACTCCGACTGGCCAATCCAAAACCAGAAGCTCGTACCTAACAGAGGGGCTGCTTCTATCACACGGACAAGAAAACCATACTTTTTACATTTATGCCACAGATTACAAACTTTGTTTTTGTTTTGTGTATTCGGTTCGGAACTACAGTTGAAAAGAGCTCAATTGTACCTTTAATTTGATGAGTATATAATTCAAGACCTAATGATAAATGGGACCTTCGATGTGGTGATGTCATATAAACTATTCATTTTAAAGAAAACTTGCTCCGTTATGAAATGTTTCATTCATTGAATAGTAAATGACCTAAACCAGGATTTGAGGGTGTGGTCAGATTGCACAGCCTCATTCTGGACCCTGTCCACGAGTAAACAGGGTTTTCAGGGTCCCTGGTGGATTTGGGGGCTCGGGGCGCGTGCATGTGATACACTGACTGGAAAAGCAGCTCTTTAAATGACCTCATCTGTGCTTTCAGCGCAGAAAGACACTGAGACACTTGTTGTCTCTTCCCCCCTGCAGCCCCTCCTGCTGCGTTCCTCTCCTCTGCCTCAGCAAACTTCTCCTTTCTTTTCACCCTCCTCTCGTTTGTCTCCTCTCCCTTTTTTTCTCCGTGACAAAGAGTCCGGCTCACCAGGCGGCGAAGACAGCAGCTGGCCCCGAGCGTCTGCTGCAGTCTGGCCAGATACATTTATCATGGATCAATGACTTGAGCCGCTGTTTTGCCAACAGCTCCAAATGTGTGATTGTTCCTGTAATCATATGCGTGAAGATTACAGTTCATTTACCCCTGAAATATAGAATCACTGCAGTAATCCTACAAGCTGTTCTTGTGTTTTAGTTCAAGTGGTTTTACCAGGTTTGTTTAATCGTCTACTACAGTGTCACACTAACATATTGCTTGTTGGGCTGCTGGTGTATTTATTCAACCTTTCAGAACTCTTATGACCCATCACATTGCAGAGATTTCTACAGTGATTTATTGTTTCATGTACTTTGCATCAATCTGATGGTGTTTACAGTATTTTCTCATCAAGTGTAGAAACAGTATGAGATTAAATGTTATGCCTCATTTCTATTTTGACTGAGTTCAAGCTGCAACAATTGATTCATTCATCAAATAGTCAATCTAAAGAAAATTAATTAACAACTAGTTGGATAATCAATAATAAATTTGGTCATTTTTAAAGAAAAAATGTTAAACTTTTGCTGGTTCCAGTTTCTTAAATGTGAGGATTTGCTGTTTTTCCTTCTCATTCATGTCAGTAAAAGATCAATATTTGGGGTTTGGAAAAAAGGAAGTAAACTGAAGACGTCACTTTGGGTTGTGGGAAATTGTGAGGAGCATTTTTCAGAATTTTTGACATTTTACAGATTAAATTAATCCTGAAAGTAATCTGCAGATTCAATGATAATAGTAATAGTTGCAGCCATACTGTGGTTTAATGTTATTACATAGTTTTTACTGGTACGTTTGTAGAGTATTGTTCCTTTCTGTAATGATATTATGGCAAGAAGAAAACTCTTTATACTCAAAATTAATCTATGAGTCTCTCTTCTTCCATGAAGACTATAGTGAACTACACTAAGGACCATTCAATTTGTTTAACACTCAAAAAAATGTAGACAAGTAATCCAATTTTCAGATGTAGTCACAAACTGGTGGAAGATGAGCAGAGTAAATGGTAAACAGATGGCTGGACTGAAGATACAGGGCTGCATGAGTAATGCATGATTAATCATGAACAAACATTTAAATGTGTGTGTGTGTGTGTGTGTGTGTGTGTGTGTGTGTGTGTGTGTGTGTGTGTGTTATACAAAAGATACAAAAACTAAGAAACTGCCAAGACCCACTATAGAAGAAAAGGGCTCTGACAAGTTTAAAGACATAAACTGACATAAAACTTGAATAAATGTGAATTAACAACAACAAGTGGTGAATTTGTTGTCACTACTTCTTCTTCTTACCTTTGCACCGATCTGGTTCCCGCACTGACCCGCCTGGATGTGCACGATCTCCCTCATGATGGAAGGTTCTCGGTAGTTAAACTGTAGAGGAGAAGAAGCTGCTGACCTACTGACTGATAACAGACAGACTGACACACTGACAGCCAGAGGAGATTGTGGACTCTGGGGGGAGGGGCTAAAGTTTTACACCACTGCCATTCACTCTCGTGATTGGTTGCTGTCGCTTCTGCCCCAGTTCTGATTGGTTGAAAGGTAGAGTTATTTTTCTAAAGGGGTTTCCTTGTCTCAACAGCAGGGACCGGAAGAAGAGAGGGCGTGCCAAAGGGTTTGTCTCTCTACATCTTTCTACTCCACAACTTTCTTTATTTACAACATAGATTTATCATTATAAGTGTCACACAAACACAGTAAATATTAAAGTAAAATATATTAATATTAATAATATATGTGTGTGTGTGTATACATATATATATACATATATATATATATATATATATATATATATATATATATATATATATTATATATATTATATATATATTTATTTATTTATTTATTTTTATTTTTATTTTTTTTACTTTAATATTTACTGTGTTTGTGTGACACTAACCCTAACCAACTCTGGTTCAACTCCCAGTTTGGGAACCTGCATTGTTTCCTGTTAACCCTGAATCTTTCTTGTCAAAAGAGGCTAAAATACAAATTAAACAAATATAAATAGAACCAACACAGATAAATAGTTATTATTGGGATTGAAAAATGTTGCTTTTTATCGATATTTCATTTCTCTTGTCTTATTTGTTATAATTCCAATATGAACAGTGTAATCAAGTTATTGCTTTAATATTGTAATCGGGTGAATTCAGGTCATTTGGACACCTCAGCTCAAGTGTTATTGATTTCTGTTCTGTACTTTTACCAAAAAAATGTGAATGACTTCATGGGGGTGATGTCACAGAAAGGGACTTGTACATATTATGAACATAATAATCTATTTCTTTCCTTTTTATTATATTGTTTATTTTGTACTATTATTATTGTTTATTGTTAAATTGAACTGTCCTCAGGCTGCTGTGACATTCATGACAGTTCCCCTTTTTCGCCACAAGATGGCGGACTTTCACCGTGTTAATATAGGGCACGCTCACCTCAGATCTCCAGAAGATCTCGCGAGATTTATCACATTAACCAAAACTATGATCTTTCCCGAACCGTAACCACTTTTTGAGCCTAAACCGAACCATATTTCAATCACAACGTTATGTCACAGCATGAAACATAATTAATTTGTGCAACATGCACAATGAAGAAACGGTGCATGCAAATCTCGCGAGAGTTCCACAGAAATCCACGGTCCCCATCATCATCCAGTGATGACCACAGACGCTGCTGAGCTGCAGTCCGTGTTGTATTTACTGACCACATCAGCTGGTATCTAACGGGAATAACCTCCACCTGGTTAAATTACACTATTTTTAACGAAGACAGACCGCTGCTTAATCCGCCATTTTCACCCAAATCTACCTAAACCTCATCGTTTTACATCCTGACCAGTAAGTGTGACTGTATTACACGTTTATCCACAGAAATCCTCGATTGTAAACATACATGTGTGTCAAATTCGCTGAGTTAAAGGATGGACAGCTAGCTGCTAGCTATGTGCACAACGTAACGTTAAACACAAGCGTTATTCTTCTCTAAAAAGTCGATTTTATGTGTTGGTTTTCTGTTACTCGCACGGTTTTCCTTACAAATTTAGCTGCGCAATATCTGTAAATTAGATTGTATCCCTGCTGCTGTCTGGTCCCATCACGACCCCTCCCTCTGCTCACAGTGTTACAGCATCAACTATTATTTATTTTATATCTTTAGGATTTATATCTTTAAATAGGATTATTAAATACATGTATAACGTTAAAGTAAAGGTGATTCCCAGCAACCTGTCCCTGTGCCACTGCGTTTCTCCTAACAGTTCCTTTATTATTGAATGGAGTGTAGAAATGTGCTGACTTTATCTCTGACTGCCTTTATTGATCATTCTACTGGTGTCTTTGGTTTGCAGTCTGAAGGAGGATCAGCAAACATGTTCTACACCTGTGGTCCTAACGAGGCTATGGTGGTGTCAGGTGAAGTCATGGCCTGTAATTTTAAATGTACAACACCTCAGTCAGGAGTAGGCCTGTGTAACTGTTAATTATATACAAATACAAATAGATCTATTTAAAAATATTTATCTGATGCATATTGTTATTTATACAAGATTTTTAACATTATTCCTAGAGTGTAATTGTAAAGGGGCATTCAGGAAACTTGTTCTGAAATGTGCCTATGTCAGTAAACGCTTTGTCATTGATTTTGTTCTAACATGACTCGTGTCTACACTCTGATCTGAGGCTCCGCTTGGTCTCTCGTCTCCTCCAGGTTTCTGTCGTTCTCCTCCGCTCATGATAGCTGGAGGCAGAGTGTTCGTCTTCCCCTGCATTCAGCAGATACAGAGGTAAGACTGATTAGATAGTCATAAAATACACATAATGCTGCTTAACCTAAAGGTGGTTATCACATCCCACAGTTAGACTTAAAAGTAGACTAATTGTTCAATATCAAGGCAAAATTCCCTCGAGAAAATGAGTTGCTTTCCTCATAAGACCAGTTTTATTTCTATCTCTGTCACATGCTGCTCCTCCTACGTTCAGTTCAGTCCATCCTTTGGCACCAGGCCGGTGCTGCTGTTCTCGATCTTGTACCTGTAATAGCCTCCACTCAGTGCTTGCAACTCAATATTCATACAAACAGGAAATGACCACACTTTAATGCATACCATCAGAGCACTTTCCTTGATTTGTCTTACCCTCCCTCTCTGTAGGATCTCCCTAAACACTCTGACTCTGAACGTGAAGAGCGATAAAGTCTACACCCGTCATGGAGTTCCCATCTCTGTAACTGGGATTGCTCAGGTCAGTGTGCAGCGAGCATCCGTCACCAACTAAACACCACTAGGCTTTATAACATAGATGGAGCTGGAGGGCTGCGTGTCTGCTTTTGGCCCGTCATGCCTCCTACACATTGACTGATAGGGATTTTCATATTCACACATGCAGCTACAGTCAGGATCACGTCTGTGTAGCTGCAGTAGTTGGGCAGGTGACAGTCCAGTAGATGGCAGCAGTGCAAAACCTAAAGGCCAAATTATCTGTGACAATCTAAAAATAGTCTCAAGTGCAGACAGCGTGTTTCTCACTGGAAATCATTCACTGGAATCATATCTGTCAGTATAGTCACATTAATACACTGAATGCCTTTTCATTGAGTGTCTTCATGAACCCATTGATCACATCAGTGTTTGTCTGTGGTCCTGATAATAATAAACGAGCTGCTGTTTTCCTCCAGATGAAGATCCAGGGTCAGAATAAACAGATGCTGGCTGCAGCCTGCCAGATGTTCATGGGAAAGTCAGAGCCCGAAATCGCTCAGATCGCCCTGGAGACGCTGGAGGGACACCAGCGGGCAATCATCGCCCACCTCACTGTGGAGGTAACGATCTGATGGCCGTTCACTTCTGTGTTCAGGTTTATGTCACATTGCTTCTCTGCCTGTGAAGGCACATAAAGACACCTGTCCTACATGAAGCACTGATGCTTAAAATGTATTTAACGTGTACAGTTATGATTCTGTCATGTGTATGCCACTCTACTCTCCACATGACAGTAAACATCTTCCTCCTACAGGAGATCTACAAGGACCGAAAGAAGTTCTCCGAGCAGGTTTTTAAGGTGGCTTCCTCTGACCTGGTCAACATGGGCATCAGTGTGGTCAGCTACACCCTCAAAGATGTTCACGACGACCAGGTAACCACAGATCTATGAACTACAGGAGGCAATTTCTGAAGTAATTGTGGTCTGAATGCTGGATGTTGAAACACTGATGCTAAACTGCAGCGCTGTCTTTGATAGTTGAATAATACCAATAACGTATAAAAGATGTGGAAGCAGTCGGAAAAGTGGGAAAAGGATGAAAGATGAAAAATATATTATGATCTGTGAGATAAGTTGCATTGCTGCATGCAGACCTTCGAGGTGCAAATTGCTTTTTTCTGTATTTTGTGTTTTTTATTTTACTGTTGACAACAGAAAGGGCTGCCAGCCCTATTCTGCATTTGGATTGAATCTCTTGAGTAAAGGATGTGCATCTAACTTTTCCATCTCTTTCTCGTACGCAGGATTATCTGCATTCACTGGGGAAAGCTCGAACGGCGCAGGTTCAGAAAGACGCTCGCATTGGAGAAGCCAAGAACAAGCGAGATGCAGTGATCAGGGTGAGATGTGTCAAGTTGTCTCCGTCCTCTACGATGCTGTTAATCATAAGAAGAGCTTCACTTCAGCATAAACAACCCTTTTGGACCAGGCAGCAGGAGGGAATCCTGGATCATATTCTTTATTTAGAGAAGCAGAAAGGCTGATATTGACTGTCGCATGTGATAGAAGCTGTCTTGATACTAATAATTCTTTTAGAAGTCTGTTTTCAGCAGGTTGTTTAGAGTTTAGTCACTTTCTGTTTCTTTTCCTCAGTCTGTTTTGTTCTGTGTAAACGCTTCTCTCTATTTTTGATGTATTCATCCGATTTTCAAGTGTTCCTCCCACTGATTCCCGTTTCCTCGCTCACTTCTGCGTTCCTCTCTCTCTCTCTGTGTGTCTGCAGGAGGCTCATGCGATGCAGGAGAAAGTGTCGGCTCAGTACAAAAATGAGATCGACATGGCGAAGTCCCAGAGGGACTATGAGCTGAAGAAGGCAGCTTATGACATCGAGGTGAACACTAAGAAGGCTGAGTCAGAGATGGCCTACCAGCTGCAGGTACGCCAGAGGGAATAACAACTGGGTGATGAGATTATTCCACCAGTTAACTGAGTGTGTGTATACAAAAGTGACTTGCTCGTGTGCATTTTTATGTAAAATATTATGTATATTGCTTTGCTAGGTAGCAAAGACGAAGCAGCGTATCGAGGAGGAGAAGATGCAGGTGCAGGTGGTGGAGCGGGCGCAGCAGATCATGCTGCAGGAGCAGGAGATCACCCGCAGGGAGATGGAGCTGGAGGCCAAGGTGAAGAAACCTGCAGACGCTGAGAGATACCGCCTGGAGAAACTGGCTGAGGCTCAGCGGTGAGTCATAACGCTTTGTTGTTCTGTAGCTGCTCTTCTGAAACAACAGGCCGGTTGTTGTGAGTAGGCAGGTAGTCTTTCAGTTTCAGTTCCAGAGTCTGAAGGCCCCGGTGTTTGTTTTCTCTGTTGATGTGTCGTTACGCAAGATAATGAATCCCTGCTGTTCTGCAGCTGACCTGACCTGTGTGGAGGGTTGCAGAAAATGTTTCAGTCAAGATGAATTGTCATCTCTGTAAGGCTGTAATTGTTTATAGATTTGTTAAATCATTTAAATCAACATTTGCATTTTGCAAATGAAAGTTAGGCTTGTTAGTGTTATACTGTTTGTAGGATTAGATTTCAGTGGTGGATTGTTTCCAACTTGAGTGATTGTGAGTGTTGTGATGTCGAAAAGTCAAAAATGGATTTTAAAAAATATCGATTAATCATTTCCAAAATTCACATCTTTGTATCTCAGAAAATATTCTGCTTCAGTCCATATTTGTTTTAAAAAACAATAGTGTCACTGCAGTCAAACCTGCAGCAGCCCAACAGCACGGCTCTTTATCATCCTCTCTTTTCTTCCAGTCTTAAGTTGATCATGGAGGCAGAGGCCGAAGCCGAGTCCATCAAGGTGAGCCGCAGATCGCTACAGCAGAATCGCATCTCAGCTTACTTTGGATTTAAACAGTTTAAATTGGAAATCATGTTAGGGATTTTATGCCTACAAGCTTTCTTGTGAGTATCTCAGATGTGAGCGGCCCTTTTGGTAAAGTCCTCTTGTCACCCCTCAGATTAAAGGTGAGGCCGAGGCGTTTGCAGTGGAGGCCAAAGGTCGCGCTGAGGCCGAGCAGATGACGAAGAAGGCCGAAGCCTTCCAGCAGTACAAGGATGGAGCCATGGTGGACATGTTGCTGGAGCAGCTGCCTCTGGTGAGAAACAACACACTGTACAGTCCATAACAGCTTGTATTTCAAATATGCAAATCCACACTCTGCAAAGAAAATCTGAATTTCTTTTGTCCAGCAAAATAAAAAAACACTCAAAAGCAACTAAATGTGCATTTTTAAATACATGTTATTAAAGTACTGTCCATCTCTGCAGCATATAGCGGAGTAGAGGGTTGATTAAGGTTCTGACATTTCGTAACATCTGTTTTCCACCAGATGGCTGAAGAGATCAGCAAGCCGCTGTGTGGCGCCAGCAAGGTCACCATGGTGTCCAGTGGAGGCGGCGAGGTGGGCGCGGCCAAGCTGTCCGGAGAGGTGTTGGAAATCATGACCCGCCTCCCTGCGGCGTTGGAGAAACTGACCGGAGTCTCCATCTCCCAGGTAGCGCGTTCATATGTGCTCTTTCTCCGTACATTATTTTAGTGCCTTTCTCTGTTCGGATACATGTCGTGTCACACTTGTGTCATATCTCGATATAACGATATCTAAAATTGAGTCTCGCATGACGCTAAAACAGAATATCAACATATCGCTCAGCCTTGACAGTTTGTCAACATTTATTAAGATAAATAAATTAAATTGATAAAGTAAAAACATTTATTTTTCTTTCTCGCTGTCCTTCCACTCTTCAGGTGACCTCTCGTACAGGCTGAACAGAATCGACCAGTGTGGTGACCAGGCAGGCGGATCCACTCTGCCGCTGTCTGATCAGCTGCCTGGACTCTTTGCATGAGTCTGCTCACACTTACAGCCTCTTTCCTCACATTCCTGTCTTACATCATCTGTCTCGCTTTCCCTCGTGTAGCTCTGTTGATGTCTCTGTGTTGTGTTTCTTTTTGGTCCCTGGTGCTCGGCTCTAACTGGGCTCAGTCATTGTGGCTACAGTTACTTTTGTTCTTTCAAGTTATTTGTCTTTATTTTTACTGGTACTGCCTAAAAATGCTTTGTACATATTTTGTTTTCAGTTTTGGGTTTGTGACTTCATTCATTGACTTTTTTAAATCTTAAAAAATGGAACAAAAGTAACTGCAGCCTCTTCGTATCCTATCTTACGTCCTTCCCTACTCTTTTCTCTGTACAGTACGTCTCATTCTGTGTGTCTCTGTCTCTTTTTGTCCGTGTCTCTCCCCGACTGTTTGTGTTGACCTGTGATGTTTCCTCTGTAACTGCCTTGCTGCCAAACCTTAAGTGCGACTTAACATGAATATTGAATACAAACATACATTCAAAACCGTCATTTACTAATGTCACTAACATCACATAGTTATAGTCTAAAACCACAGCGAGTGGTTGAATGGTCACATTTAATGCAAAGTTTTTCTAACATGTTGAATCTGTTTGTATAAATCACATAAGTTGGTCAGTCTTGATAATCAAGAATGATCAATTTGAAATGCAATAATGTAATACCTGAATTAACATATTATTTATAGGTTATAATTAAATCAAGGCTGTTTTGTACATATATATTTCCATAAATATGATCCAAGCAGTGAATATATAGTTGTATTAAACAGGATTAAACTGAGCCTGTTCCATAATCTGGTAAAAATTCCTGGAAGTGGGTTTGATTTATTCACACTGACTCAACACGACAGAGGAGTTCAATTTAACTTTGCATTAATGTGACCGTTCACATTAAGGTTGTGTAACCGAATTAGATGGAAAACTGACACGTAATTAAAATAGTCAAAGTTTTGGTTTTATATATTTCAGAGAGAATTCGTATGTAGTTTTCAGAGGGAGTCTTGAGGAATAGTTTTATCACTCTTGTGATGTGTTATAGATTGTTGAAACAGCTCATTATAATTGTGATACCATCTGTAAATCTGTACGGTGTTACAATGTAGTATATTTTTTAAATCTGTTGTTGTTTTCTGTGTGTAGTCTCCACGCTGTGTTTACTGACTTCCTGTCCTTTTTATCACTGTTATCAATTTGAGGGATATTAAGAAAATGTTTATTTAGGACCTTTAACTTTAGGGAATACCAGTATAATATAGTTCCAGTGAGGTAAAGTGATCCTGTTTGTGTGATTATGGCCTGTTATGTAGCAGCTTTCATAAAGGCAGAGCTTGTGGAACTGAAGATAAATATTGTATAAAGTATAGCTGTAGCCTTCTATTGTAGCATTGGGAATACCACAGTTTAATTATGAGATAATTATATTGAAATGCTGAGCTTTATATCATTATTGTTTTGTTTTTAATGAAAGCCTCGTGTGAGGAGACGTGAATGAGATGCTACACAATCAGTCAGATAAGTTATGTCAGTTTGTACTTCAGGGAAACGGAACCAAACATTGTAAGGAAATCATGTGTGATGTGTATAATTAATTTTCTCATCTTCGATGCGTTTGTCACCCAGAATTATAATAATCTGATGCGACAGTTCCGAAAAACTAATCAAGCTTGCCTTACAGCTGAACCCCATCACACCGTCCCCCTCTACCTCACCACGACCTCAAAACATGAATATTATGTTGGCACTTTATCTATTTTCCATCTGCGTACATTTCACAAATCAAAACCTATTTAAGAACATTAAGAGTCTTACAATCACTACACTACTGCGAGCACTTAACCAAGAATACTCACTCTCTGTCTGTGATTGTGTTCTTTGCACTGCTGATGACGGTAAAACCAAATGTATTTAAATGGCTTTCTGGTGGTAATTTTATTTATTGAAAAAAAAAATTGTAATCCTGCGATTATGGACGCATAAACACCTGTCACACTTTAAGTGTAATTTAATCCTGCAGATGCATTATGTTTTCAGTCAGGACACTGTATAATACTTTACTGTGGGATGACCAAAGTAGACAGAGATGAGTTATAGAAACAGAAGTGTGATGTTTGTTCTTCTGTGAAGTGTATTAAGTGTAATGATGATGGATAGAGATATAGTATTTATAGTATATATTTGATACAGTAGCACTGTTTGCTTCACAAATCACCATAAACAACTCTACTTACTCTTACTAACAGTGTTTCATGATAATATATTAAAGCTATAGTCAGTTTAGTAGAGTTTTAAAGCAACATTATGTAGAATTTGGCCTTTTGTGTGCAATCTGGTGCCCCCCCCATAATTTCTGAGGGCAAAGTCCCAGATGTGTAACAGTTTGTCAGATGTAATGTGGGTGCTAACTACAAATAAAAGTCATTACGTCATAACATTGTTATATACTAAAATCTTGTATCTTGAAGTAAACATGTATTTAACGCTGTGATCTCACCGTCCCACTGAAGTTACAACAAGTGATAGAAACACTGTTGAAAGAAACTGATTTTGAAGCTCTTAGTTTGAGGTTAAAAAGTGACATCGCTTTAAGTGTTTTTTCATGTCCTGCTGTAGTTTGCGGCTGACGCTCTGCCAAAATGTACTTTTCATTAGGAGAATGTTATTGTAGAATCTCGTACACAATAAACTTGGGAAAGGGAAACCATCATGTCCTCTGCTGTTTCTGAACACAGAATATATTCTGTATCGACTGCTGTGTTACTGTCTCACTTTGCTCATGTTATATTTATGTACACATCTGATTTGTGCAAGTTTTTTGACTGTATTTTTGTCCCATTTTTCTTATTTTTTACTTTTATCTCGTTGTGTTGCTTGTGAATTGTAACTGCATACTGTTTTTATAAGAGGCCCCATGAAGAACAGCTCTGTCACCTGCATGGTGGGGTCCCAATAAAGTTGTTTTCTTAAATATTTTTGAGGTTTTTGAGGTATTTATTGATCTGTCAAAGAATGTGTTTACATCCCTGGGAGCTGCAGGTTTCTGCGGTTTGCACCGAGCATGTCATCGCAGCGACAGTGCCTTGCCCAAGAGTCACTTGTAGCCAGGGACTCAAACTAGCAAGTCTGTAACCACAGCGACGTTTCATCCCCTGATGCTAAAGTCATGATATTTCTGTGAAAGTCTCTGATCTGAGACAAACAAAAACAGAAAATAGTGATTGAACAGTTTGGATGGCCTACAAAACACTGCAGCAATTATGACGTTTCTAAAGTGGAAGTTTAGATCAATTAAAAATCTAAAAATACATAATTATTAACTGTTATACTTAAGAAAGCTGAAGCGTCAAACATGTACACAGAACCTGACAGTGATGTTCGGAACCGCGCACACTGACGGGACAATTAATACACCGGAAGGCGCTGAGTGGAGGCTGTTAGCTCCGTCAAGCTAGCCAGAGATAGCTAATCCAGTACAGGAAGTAAGACGGTGTAGTATTTCAAATTAAAACACGATCTACAAAATTCAAAACTCGAGTAGAACCAATTAATAAGATATGGAGAGCGGAGTTTACAGTCAAATAGAAGGTTGATTTATTAGTTTTTTTTAAGTTTTGAAGATAAGGAGAACTGAATTGTTTTTTTCTATAAAAAAATGTATTGTTACATTATTAATATTGTTAAAATTCAAACTCTGAGTTTGAATTTCGTCTCCAAAACGATATAGTGCCCCTATAAAAAAAATGGAAAATAAAAATGGACAAGCATTATCATAAGAATGTGAAGAAATAACAATTTGAATGTTTTATCAGAGAACTGGTTGCAAAGGTTTTCATACTAACCAGCTTAGAATACCATTTTTTACCTTAAGGGGCGATAGCTCGATAGTATGGCCTATATTTTCAATACTTTATTTTGATTTTAATTAGATGGATAAATGCAAATATACAAAAACAAGGCCATTAAAATACAAACATAAAGTATATATTCTGACGCACTTGTCACTGAGGTTTTTCAACCACTGTACCTGAACATAAAAAGTTACAGCAAGTCCACAGTTGGTAATGATAATGTTGCTTTTCTATTCAATAATAGGCTGCAAAATCTTTTTTTTTTTTTTTTTAAATACAAAATTGTCATTTCTGATGTCCATTTTAACATAGAGAGAGGGGACTTGTCTTCCAGATTAATTAATGTAATACACTCCCTGGAAACAGTAGGAGCTGCATCAATAAGTTTCCTGTAATTCTGATTTAGTTTAAAATGTGTAACTCTGGTATTATTGTCATACAAAACACGAGGGATATTGATCAAGGCGCGTTTTATTTTGAAATATGTGACCGGAAGGGCAGCCATTTAACCGTTGGACTTGACTCTGCTGAGGTGAGCTGGAGGGAAAAAAAGGAAAAAAAATCGAAGAAAAAAAAGGCACATCTGAGGGTTTGAGGGGCGGATTTGGACAAAGTTTCCCAACTGTCCCGACCCGAGGAAGCTCCGGGGGGGTTGACTGGGAATCGATTACACCGGTAATTAACACAGGAGTTATTTGTCGGTTATTAATTATCTGTTATTTTCAGTGTGTCTGAGAGCACTGTCGTCCCAACCACCGGAAGTCTGCATGAAAGCTGCGTCTCCCACAGAGGCAACGGCGTCGACGTTTTTTTTTTCTGTCTTCGTTTTTTTTTATTCGAGACTTTTTTTTTCTCTTTTTTTATTTTCACTCAGCGAGATGAGCAGGGAGTGAGGAATGGAGGCGTAGGCAGCGAGGATGTTTGTGTTTACCAAGCGACGAGCTAGTTCAGCATATGAAAACACGGGCCTCCTTGTAGCTAGAGCAAGCCAGCGAACAAAAGGAGAAAATTAATGGAGGCAAGTTAGCTAGCTTCCCTTGTCTTGTTGCGTTTACCAGCTAACGCTAGCCATGTTTGTTTACAACTCAGATATCTCATTAAGCGCTTGGCAGCAGGTTAGGTGCAGGAGCAACACACACAGGCTGGCTGTTTGTGCAAAGGGCACACTGATATAAATGATTTCCTGACAAATTTGCTTTTTTGCAAGATTTCATCAATCATCGCTAACGTCAGCCCGCAGCTAGCACTGCCACAGTTTAGGAGCCAGCCTGTGCCCCTCGTCAAAAAATGGCTCTCCGAGCACTGAACCATTGACTTGGTGTGACACATGATCGGCCCCTAAGTTGTCCGCTTTGCAACACTCTGGTGGAAATTAATGAATCTGAGTCAGAAGATTGACACATTATTAATTAGCTTGTGCAACTACAGAGGGGAAGACGAGGCTCATGAAAAAACAAGTCAAACGTGCCTCGAGTTGAGCATTGACAATGTTTTGCATGAAATATAACGTTGCCTCAGACTTTGAGAGTTGATCTTGTTAATGATCTGACTGTTTTATGTCGAAGTTTCTTTTTCATGGGCCTCTATTTCCCCCTAACATTTACCAGTCATGTCAAATCTCAGTGCAGCTTCACTAACTTGTGATTAAACGCATGCTCTTCCTGGTATGTGAGCAGTATGGCTATGCATGGTATTCACAAATCTACACATGCATTACAGAAAAAAAACAAAAACCTTGTAGAATATTACTATTACGGCAAAGTATGTGAGAAATAAAGTGCAAATGCATGCAGGAGTAGAACAATGAAACTATGAACCTTCCTTTCTTGTGCTACAGAAAACATGTTGCCTATGTGTCAGTGGGAGATGATCAGGAAGCAGAAGATGAGAGGTTTGATAATGAAAAGATAGTACCGTAGTCTTTTTTTTTTCTAAACAGTGGGTGTTGTCTTCTGCAAACCATGTGCACTCTTAGGAAGGATGACATTACAACACATACTCTCTGAGCGATCTCGTTTGGGAGAAACCTCTGTGCAATACGTAGTTCTGACATAGTTTTGCTTTCAAAACTAGACTGATTGACATAACGAGATAGATCAGCCGCTCGAAGGTTGTTTCATTTGGTAATAGCGACACATACTGTGTAAGGTAGTGTTGAGGAAGTGCATGGTCTGTTTAACAAAACATTATTTAAGGCTCAAAGACTGATTATTATTATTATTATTAATATTATTATTATTATCATTATTATTAGTGTTTTTCAGCTCTTGCCTCTTCTGTGCTCTTGTAGATTTTTTTATGTCCATCCCTCACAGGATTTAACATCTTGACCTGATTCTTTTTCCATCCTCTTCTCCATGAATCTGATTTATTATGTTAAAAATAATAATCCTAACGGCAGTTTTGTCTAATGGGATCCCTCAAAACTCTCCAAAAAAAAGAGGCTGTTAACCAGCCACACCTAAAAATAGGTAGTTCTCCACACTGATGCTGAAACTTGACGCGTTCAGTGTGCGAGCTGGCGGAGGAGAGAGGATACGTGGAAAGGAAGCAAACTAAGATGATTGAAACGCAGCCATGCATGGTCTCGTTTCACATGAGAGAGACAGAAGAAGAAGAGCATAGTAAGAAAGAGGAGGAGAAAGGAGGAGGAGGACAGGTGTTTTCTAAGTGTGTTGCTTTTTAATTACAGAAATAATGGACGATTCCCATTTCAACTCATCATACTTTTGGTCTCCCGTCCCCACTGTACAAGGACAGGTAGAGACAAACTTATTGTTGGAATTGTCTTGAAATACACATGGTGTAGCGGTACATGCTATGTCAAAAGATACCCGCAAAGGGTTATCACTTTGACTGTTGATGGAAATTCTTAAAAAACATTACGTAACACCAACGAATAATGCTGGCATAGTCTGTGAAGTTTAACCTGACATTGCAGATGTTTGAATGTGAGTTCTTGATATGACGAGAGTTCACGTGATCACTCCTGTCCCTCTCCTGTCTCATCTCTTCAACCTCTCGTTGATCCCTTTTTTCGTTTTGCTTTTTTTGCATCTCACTATGGCTTCGTTCTCTTTTCTCTCCCATTGCCTTCTTTTCCTCCTCATCGCCCCTCTTCATCCTCTCGCCTGTGGTCTTCTCACCATCTTTGTCTCTTCATCGCGAACATTTTATTGCTCCTCATCCTCCTGCTTGGATCGCCTCCCTCTGGTCCTGGGTCAATTTTCTCTTGTTCTCCATCCTTGTAACTTCCATTCTGTCTTCTCTTTTGTTCTTCCTGTGCTTTCCTTCCTTATGTCTCACTTTCTGCCTTCTTTCCCATCATCCTTTTTCTCCCCCTCTCTTCACACCCCGCCTGTCTTCCTCATCTCTTGGGGCCTCTTTGGGGTGTTTCACCCTTCACCCTCTCTCACCATCCCGTCCTTACCTTGCAATCCTTGTGAAATCTCCAAATATTTTACCCTCACCCATCCTATGCTCCTTTCCTCCTTTTTACTTCCTTCTTTCCTTCCTCTCACCATCAACCCGCCCCTCCACTCATCCATATCTAGATCGAGAACGCCATGTTCCTGAACAAGACCAAGGAGCAGCTAGGTCAAGAGAAGGCCGGTGCGCCCTCCTTCCCCCACTCTTCCGCGTCTTCCACCGCCTCCCCACACTACCCCACGGCTGTACTCGCCATCCCCGGCTCAGTGGACGCAGGGGGTGGGCTACGGGTGATCCCCAAGCAGGAAGGAGGCGGGGTTACCATGGGAGGAGGTGGTGTTGGCAACAGTGGCGGCGGACCTTTAAGCGTGGTCGGCGGACACCTGCACCAGTCACACACATCCCAGAACATCACCGTTGTGCCTGTTCCCTCCACGGGTATCATGACTGCGGGTGAGTGCGCCGCTGCTTCATTTTCCCTGCCTGAGTCATGACATCCCAACTCCATTTGCCATTTCTGTGTCATCTTATTCAAGTTTGTATGTCGTTATCACTTTGAAATGTTTGCATGAGAGTCACGAACACTATAAATATCCAGCCGTAGCTGCTTGTATAGTTTCCTTGTATCCATAAAAGTCTCTTTGTAAACAGTATCAGTATAAACAGGTTATATAAAGCAGGTTTAAAGGGACAGTTCAATATTTTTAGATTGTTTTGCTGAGTTTTGGAGATATTAGTTGTAAAAATGTATCTGCCATATGTCAAAAATAATGGAACGACAGGACCTTTAGCTTGTGGAGCTCAAAGCAACTCAACAGTAATGTCTCTCCCCAGAAATCATGACCCGGTTACTAAAGATAATCTACAGACCTCGTTAAATTAACTGCTTTCTCTTTCTACTGAACTACACCTGCCAACTGTGTCACTGTGCAGAAGAAAACAGGCATCTACTTGTAGATGAAAGGCTAGTTAAAGAATATTCATCCGTATAATTAGTTAAAAAAAAAATAAGTAAAGAAAATTAGCATTGTGACAACTGTGTAATTCTGTGGCTTTGACAAAGTATTTTTGTGGCTGTAAATATTGGCAGTGTCTGTAGTGAAGGTTATTCACATATTGCGCATTTTGTCGGTACCTTCCCTGTAGGAACAGGAGCCTAGAATGCCAAGAGAATTCATGTAAAATGTTTGTTTTGACCAAATGGACGGCCAGATCACAGTTTCTCTTTTCCTCTTAGCGGGGTTAGTGATCACCACCCCTCAAGGCACACTGGTCCCCACTGCCTCCACGCAGTCATTTGTAACTGGACCCCACACTGCCACCACCATGATAGTGTCTGCACTGCACCCCTCAAATACAGGTAAACACAGCCACCTGAGTCCTTTGGACATGTAAATGCAAACTACATTTGTTGGATAACTGTAGAACGTTATGCTTATTATTTTTAGACATTTATTTATCAAAAGAATTTTAATTAGATTTTTCAGGAATAAAACAATTAAAACATGCCCACTGTAAATACTGCTGGCCAGTTAGAAGCTCTAATGGATCAGGTGGAAGTGACAGAAACTTTAAGATAATTCATTATTAGTTTAGTTAGTTTGTAGTAATTAAAACCTTCTTTCTCCGTATTTTAAATTCTTAAAACATTTCATCTCCTGAGGTGTGATCACACACATGTGAGATTCCTGTTTTCTACCCACCATTTATTTATCTCAGCATTTGTTTTGTCGTTACATCGGAACACATGCAAGTACACACACACATGTGTTTGTCCATACTCTTTCATGAGATGTGGTATGGCTGCTGACCAAAGCAGCACGTCTGTCTGCATTGTAACTCATGTAGGTGATGTGTCACAGTTTTCCACCTCTTATAGATGCTGACTTCACACAACTCTCCCTTCCCTTCCTTTCTTTTGTCTTTTTACTTTTCTCTTGTTACCAGACAAGAAGGACGATATCGCTATCCCTCCTGCGGTTGTCATGCCGACGCCCTCAAAGCGAGGCAGGAAGAGCAAACAGGGGATGGGAAGATTAGCTGGAGTGGGCGGGGTCCTTCCTCCGGGTAGCGATGCATTAATTTTGGCGCACCTCGCTGCTGGAGGACAGGTGAGGGTCTCCTGTGTTCCTGCTCTTTTGCAGTCATGTTGTGAGAGTTTTGATAAAACTGTTATTGATTTCAACACAGCATGAATTTTCTGACTTATTGTTATTTTGTTGCAGCACCCCACTGCTGACCCATATGACCTGTCAAATGATGAGGATGATCATACCAACAAAGATGGCCCCAAATCCTACAGGTAGTGGAAAGACTTATCAGAGAAACCATTAGGATCGTTCAATCCAATCCAATCCACTTTATTTGTATAGCACATTTTAAAAACAATAAAGTTACCAAAGTGCTGCACAACAGATACAAAACAGTAAAAGAAAGAAAGTTAAAGTTAAAATACAATAAATAAATAAATTAAAAGCATATAAAAGGCAAACATAAGATCAGATAAAACTCTGAGAAATATAAAAATACAATAAAAGACAGACAGAGACCACACAACTCTCACGCTGTATTAAAAGCCAAGGAGTAAAAATGAGTTTTTAGGCGAGATTTAAAAGTATCCAGGGTGGGGGCCATTTTGACATGGGTGGGTAGCTCATTCCATAGCTTAGGAGCTACCACTGAAAAAGCACGGTCCCCCCTGGTCTTTTGCCTGCTTTTTGGCACAACAAGACGCAGCTGATCAGCAGATCTCAATGCTCTCAGGGGAGTATAGACATGTATAAGATCAGTGATATACTGGGGTGCCAAATCATTTAGTGACTTAAAAACAAACAATAACATTTTAAAATTTATTCTAAAATCGTTCCCACACCAACAGCAGTATCAGACATTACAGTCTAAAATGCTGGATCAGGTTGGCTAGTAATGGTGTTAGAACATTAATGTGATGTTGTTGTTACATCACGGATTTTAAACGCACTTTAAGAACAGGTCACCTGCCTGCTGGTGTCACAATACAAAGATTTCTTACTTTGTTACAATACCTCGAAAAATATGAATATTCAATACCATAATGGATACCACAGGGTAAAACTTACATAGCAGTGAGGGCGTAACATTTTTGATTTTAATTAAAGATAAATAACAAGGCATGTGTACTGTGTGTTCAGCACGACAGCATCTAAGCTTAGTTACTCCCGACCATAGCAGAGTGGGATAAGACGGGCCCTGTGCACTGTGGTGGTGCCGGTGTCGGCTTACTATTGTAGAGAAATCGTAGCAGGTACGCGTGTCTTGATAACGTAGAAAATGAGAAGAGATTCAAATATTCAGAATCGATATGTTGATGTTTTTGTACACTACTGACTACTTTGTTTACCGTAAAGGTTTTCTTCTCTCTTTCACTCCTCACTTGCCAAGGTGTCGGATGTGTGCAGTGACGTTCTTCAGCAAGTCAGACATGCAGATCCACGCCAAGTCCCACACTGAGGCCAAGCCCCACAAGTGCCCCCACTGCTCCAAGTCGTTTGCCAACTCCAGCTACCTGTCCCAGCACATCCGCATCCACAGCGGGGCCAAGCCCTACACCTGCACCTACTGCCAGAAAACATTCAGGCAGCTCAGTCACTTACAGCAGCACACACGGTACTGGCCTGAGTGGTTTGTGTGGTCCTGTGAGTGTGTGCGCCTGCTTGTTCATGTGGTTTCTGTTGTTAAACCACATGTGTGGGCCTGTGTGTGGTGACTGATGAAGGAGGGAAGGGGTGGCCAGTTTAGGAAATGCCAGAGTGTTGACAGTGTAAAGCTCTTTTTGCAGAGTCTAAAGCCGCGTTTCCACCCAAAATACCCAGAGTCAGCCAGCTGTGGTCTGTTGTGTAGAGACCCGCAAAGATTAGGCCAATTAGTCCGCTGATGTATACAAACACACACTCAACTATACAACAAGGACTGATCAATTATCAACATCTGTTAGTCTGTTGTTTGCTTTCTTCTGTAACTATGTCGATGTGTCAACATGGAGCCTACATCGACACTACACCACTCTAGACAGTTGCTCAATTGTTTGTATTGGTTAAGTGTTTGGCTGTATGGAGATTTATAGACTGATAATGAATTCTTGCATGTTAACACACTGAAGACCATTAAGTGAGCAATATGTACTCCATCACAGACAAGAAGAGGACTATTAAGTGCTGCTACAGCAAGCACATCAATTACATTATAAGCCCGACCATGCAGCCGTTCACTGGTTTTCATTTAAGAGTTAGCCGCTACAAAACACATTTAAATTACATATTGACATCGTTTGCACCGACTGTCCGGTCTTCCATGTCAAAGTATCCGTTACTAATGTTAACACTGACAGGTAACTGTTGTGGCTAAGACGTTTTTGAGGTTTCAAATGGCTCTAGAAGTACCCAACTAAATTATGTTTACCATTTCTAATTCAATTGTGTTCAGTTTGGGCTTTTTCAGATTATTTTTTAATTTTAGTGGCCTTGACTTAAGTATAAACTTCCGTTTAATCATCAGGAACATCCCTAGTGGAAATGCCTTTGAGTTTCTCAAAGCTTCCTATTCCCTGGGGAAAGTTCCTGCAGTGGAAACGCGGCTTAAACATCACCTTCAAAGATGCAGCACTCACTTAACAAACTTTTATTAAATCATTGTTCTTTGCATGTTACTTTTATGTATTTGTAAGTGAGGGTTAACTGGAATTATCAGGACAGGAATTCAGCATCATCATTACATTTAACAATTGCTTTGGTCACTTACTAATGATATTATGTTTTGTGATGCTACACTGAGTCTCAAAACAGCTGTATCAGTGTTTAATAGTTAACTTTTATTAATTCATTTTTACTGATACAGGCTAAGTCTTATTCCTCTGATCAGATTACACAGACAGAACTATGATGTTGGATGAAACAGCATCAGTCATAAATACAGATGCAGATCTCACTTTTCATATTGCATAAAAAAAGTTCACTTTTATTAACTCTGATTTTATGAATATGGTAGTGTGCTCTATATACTGACAGTTTTCCAAAAATCTGATTTATCATATTATATATAGCCGTGCTTTAGTTACACAATATTTCTCAATATATCGAATTGTTTTGTCAGATTGTTGCCAATACACAGCCCTGGTAGACTTCACCTTACAGCACCAGTTAGCACTAAAATACACCTTTATTTAGCAGGTGGTTGGTTTTAACTTCCTCATCCTGCTCATGGTACTATAACACACTGGAACTGAACTGCATGCATGTTTCCTAATCTTAGTTATTCTATTTTCTTTTAATCCATCTCTGCTTTCACACAAACTCCTTCTAACATCCCGTCTGTGGTTCAGAGCACCTTCTTACAGCCTTTCACTGTCATCGGAGTCACTTGTGATGTTAAAACACTCCCTTCTCATTTTTAATTTCCTTTCAAGCAGAAAAAGCTGTGAACGTAGTTTCAGCGAAGATCACATGGCACTGTTTGTTTATGACAAAGCTGATGATTAGTTAGTTAAAATGCATCAGCTGGAGGAATAATGTTTCTTTTTTAATCACACACATGTGAGTACTTGTTACATGTGTACAATAATTTACCCATAAAACAAAAACAGACTTCTTGTCGCTTTCGGTACTCTTTGAGTGCGCTGAGTCCGCCTGCATGTTGTTCACACCCTCATGATTACATTTATATTAACAGATAAAGCCACTAATCAGACTTTTAGAGTAGTTTTACCTCAATTACATGTTACTCTCTGTGACCATGTAAGTGATGAAAGCACCCGTCTCCCATTCATACCCATTACTTTTATGTTTGACCTTATCTTTCACCTTCTTCGAGATTTCATTTCCCTTATTGCCATGCACTAGTCTTTCTTTGTAGAATTCAGGCCATTAATTTTAAACAGGAAGATGTGCTCCACTGGCCTGCCACTCATCCTGAATTTATATTTCCATTTGACTGCAGCAGAGTCAGACATTCATAGACACTCACACTCCACTCAAAGCAGGGCACACCAAATGGAGAGACTGCAAGAGAGAGAGAGAGAGAGAGAAAGAGAAAAGCGTGACTGTGCTTGCTGTATGTTTTTGTTCTGTGTTTTCACAACTCAGACACAGCAGAAAGAGCACACTGTCAAACTTAATGATCTGTGATCAAAGCAGTTGATCTCAGATCCTGTTTACTTATCGCATGATTTGGTCCTCGGTTCATCGTGAAGTTTGGTCATGCTGTAGCTTAAAAATCTCTCGCTGTTTCTCTCTCTGTTTCTCTCTCTCCATCTCCTCACCCCTCCAATCCCGGCTTCCCGTGTTAGAAACCACACTGAGGCCAAGCCCCACAAGTGCCCCCACTGCTCCAAGTCGTTTGCCAACTCCAGCTACCTGTCCCAGCACATCCGCATCCACACCGGGGCCAAGCCCTACACCTGCTCCTACTGCCAGAAAACATTCAGGCAGCTCAGTCACCTACAGCAGCACACACGGTACTGGGCTGGGCTGGGCTGTGTTTGAATGGCTGGATGTGTTTTTATGTGTGCATGTATGGGAGCTGGTGAGTGGAGAGTTATGGCATTGTGATTGTTTGCATCTTTTACACTGAGTCTTTTGTGAGGCAGGCTGTGTTGTCAGAGCGTCTGTCACAGTGTCTTTTTTTAAATGATTAAATTCGAGTTCCCAAAGACATTAGCTGTTCTCACTCAGATCGGGCCAGAACCTTTTCCTGACGTTAATTATGCTTATGGTAGTTTATAGCCTTGAAGGAAGGGAAGGTGATGTTAAAGAGAGATAGATGGTTGGCTGCAACCAAGAATCTGACAGCAGTTTAGGCTAACATTTGCTACTGATTTGATGCTAATAGATTAAGTGCTATTGCAAGATGTCCCTCTTAACACTTGATAAACAAAAAAAATATCTTGCAAACTGACAACAGCCATGGACAGAGAAGTGCCTGTTTATCTCACTAGTGAATGGAGGAAAAAGCCCATGTGGTCCATGTGCAGTGAAACAGAAAAGGACATTTCCAGGCTCAGTACTGAAACTTTGAAACATATGATCCAGTATCAAGGTTCAGGATGTTCGCCGGCATTGTTTTTCGGTGTTTAAACTCCTAGCTTTAGGTTACACATTAATGTCCAGCTCCTCTTACACTACACGGTGGATTAAAAGGGTCGGGGTAAAAGCAGGGTACAGTTTGTTTGCAGTTGTACCAAAAAACAAAAGAAAGCCCCAACTAAAAGAAATTACCTTTTATGTAAATAAGAGCAGAAGAAAAAAAAATGAGAATTAACAGCCAGATCTACTCAGGTCTTAATCCTAATACCATTAAAATGCACTTAGTATATTCAGTGTTATTTATTTGTTAATATGATAAATGATACATAGCATGTCTGTGGAGGCATGAGCACACTGCATTTTGATTGGCATAACACTGCTGTGTGTACAGTATGTTGCAACACATTGTACACACAGCAGTGTATATAATCGCAACAATGTCCATCACTCGTGTGTTAACGTTCATTTTGCAAGTGTAGCAAAAAAGTGATTTATAGAGTGTAATTAATTCATCGTGTGCCTCATTTATTTTTCAGGATTCACACCGGTGACCGACCGTACAAGTGTAACCATCCTGGCTGTGAAAAATCTTTCACTCAGTTGTCAAACCTTCAGGTAAATTCATCCACAGGATCGATCCTTGTTTGTCACGAGCTGGCGTCATTTCCTGTTGTTGGAGCTTGATGTGTCTTCCTGTGTTTTTGGCAAAAACATGATTGTAAACTTTATTTTTGGGTCACATGAAAGCTAAGGAAAATATTTTGTCTTAGCAGAGTAAAATGATCATGCTTTTTCCAGCTTTCACAGTTTATGAAAAAGAATATAAAGAATAGAAAGTGAAAAAAGGTCATTAAGACATTTTTTGTGGTTTTCTCAACATCAGATTTTGAAGCACTGTGTATTAAGAAATCAAAACGTACAGGGTGTTTATCCAAACCATCATCCGTATCACTCTTTTCCCCGCAGTCTCACCGTCGGCAACACAACAAAGATAAGCCGTACAAGTGCCACAACTGTAACCGTGGTTACACAGACGCTGCCAGCCTGGAGGTGCACTTGTCCACACACACCGTCAAACATGCCAAGCTGTTCTCCTGTGGCCTCTGCAACAGATCATATACCTCGGTACGTACCGTCACACATCAGACATTCAACGTACATGTGATTCTCATCTAAATACGACAAAAAACATACATATGGAGAGAGTTGCAGGCTTGGAGAACGTGTGTCTCGTTTCCGCAATCTGATATACAGTATATTTATATTTATGATTAGTTCATGTTTTCTACTTCTCCTTCCCCAACTCCAGGAGACGTATCTAATGAAACACATGAGGAAGCACAACCCCGACCCACTAACAGTGGCAGCGACAGTAGCTGCTCAGCAGGCCCAGGGCCTTACGCCAGGCGGATCAGGCAGAGGCCGAGGACGTGGCCGAGGGAGAGGAGGGGGCAGAGGGGGTCACCTCCATGCCCAAACCAACCCTAACAACCAGAACCCCGGACCCCCCGGCAGCTACCAGTCACACCAACAGCCCACAGAAGCTGTGGTTCAATGCCCATTTGACCTGCACCAGTACAAGACAGTGTCAGCCAATGAGATCCAGTACAAACCAGTCACTGTGGCAGATGTGCCAGTGACCCACAAAGACCTCTGCCTCACCGTCTCCACGTCAGCCATACAGGTGGAGCATATGAACTCATAGGCTGCGTCTTCCCACTCTGTTTGAGAGAATTACTAATTGTGTCTGCAGTGTAAAAAGGTCCATGTGAACAAGTAATTTAACTGTAGTCAGTGTTCTACTCTTCGTAAGCAAGAAAAATGGCTGTGGTGGCAAGTTTTACTACCTTTTTAGCCATATGCAAATTATTTTACTGACACCTGGCTGAATTTGGAAATGTGACTAGACACAAGTGCAGGTGTTTTCAAGAGACCCTCAGACAAAGCTTGGTGGAAGGCACCGAACTCCTCCCCTCACTCAGCCTATTTGATCTACTCAGTAATTGAGCCAAGACAGCCTGATATTAGCATATAATATAATTTCAGACTGCACCAAATGGAACTTTCTTCAGAAAAATGTTCTGCCCCAAGGCCTTTATTAGTTTCTGACTGGGAAAGTGAGAAAAACAAAAAAATATGCTATTCTATTGATAACTAAGGTAATCAATTATGTGATGATTTCTCACTCTTACTGAGCCTCCCCTGAAACTGAACAAGCTTCCTTGGAATGCCGCCTCCCGCTTTGAAACGTCTGCACTTGTGGAATCAGTTTAGACCCACTTTCCTTTGGTATTGAGTGAAATTATTTTGAAAGGGGTTGATTGGGTCGTTTTTAGAGATTACAGTAAAATTGAATCCACACAATGCCAGTTTTTCCTTTTTATTTTAAGAAGCTTTAATGCTGAGTACAACAGTGAATTACTTGTTAGAACACAGATATTTTACAATGTGCTTCTTGATTCCTGAGCCCACTTGTGCGAAGTATCTCTCAGTAGAAATGCTGGTCTAGGACTTCAGCCTGAAACCACAGTCTTCCAGTTTATGAGGACTATTGAAAACTAATCTGAGATCATATTTGGCTTTTATATCATTCTAATTGAGGACGCGACCTGAATTTCTCAAAAGCATCTTTAGTTCTATTTCACATTTAATCAGCCATAAGTGGACAGACAGGACAATGACTCAAAATACTGTTAACACACTGATCCTAAACCAGCAGTCCTTCTCTGAGAATCTTGATCAAAGAGGCTCATCGGTGTCCCTTCTCTTTGGTTTTTGTTGTATTGCGTTGTTTGCAATAGGCATCAAAGGAGGATGAAGGTGTAAAATATCTGTAAAATAATATTTACACTATTCTCTGAACATCTATGGTCCAGAGAATGATGTAATGTTTGAACACATTCAGATCACATTAATCTGAACATTGTCCATTATTTAGTTTAAGCCAAAACAAGTGAGAAACAAGGAATCAGTGATGAAAGACTGGAGATTTATTATTGCAGCTGAGATGGAAGAGCAGTGGTACTGACCTGAAAAATGAGGAAGGCCTAGGCTAGTAAATTTAAATTGCTTTTGAACAACACTGCTGAGGTACCGCAGACAGAAGAGTTCGGATCACAAAGACTGAATTGAAAAGACCACAAAAGAAGAGGGGCAGCCGAAGGAAAAGAATGGGGTGTAGTCCAGGATTAGGCTGAAGCCTGGTGCTGAATCTCAACGTGTGCATTTCACAAATCATGATGTCCTAATTTTCACTCAACCTTCCATCAGTTTCTTTTTTCAGAACCCAAAGTATTGAACAAAAGAGACGGACCTGTGCACTAAACATGAGGAATCTGCAGCAGAGCGAGATGGAAACATGAGAGAATAAAGGGGTTTGGGGGGAGGGAGGGGTCAAAAAGAAAGCACTTGATGAAGCTTGTACTTCATGCCTATGTTTGTCATCATTGTACTTTTTTTTAAGATATCATATGTATGTATTTTTCTACCAATAGCAGAACGTGTGAACAAACTCAGAGAGAAAGCAAAGTGATTGCATGAATGCGAAGGGAACAGAGAGAAAAATCCTTCAAGAGTGATTTTTTTCCCCATTTTTTTGTAACTATTCAGTTTAAGGCAGTTTGCTTTCCTCCACTGAGTTAAGACAGCCCAACTCGACATTGTCAGGGAAATTGTTGAGGAAATGACTGTGTGATAAAAATGGCTGACAGGTACTGTTATCAATCTTTTTTTAAAGAACTTTTCATACATATTATTACTTCTTTCATTATTACTGTATTGCAAATGTTATCCACATTATTATCAATCCGAGGCATTATTGTATTGCAGTATGCTGTACATAAAATAGATAGAAAATACTTTTTTCAACTGTAAAAGGGAAGAATGTCCTGTATAAAGCATATATGGAAACTAAAGGAAACTCAAATTAACAAGTACCAAATCATTGGCTGTATCCCAGGTCACCTTTAGTGCTGATGGACCAGAGCATCCATCCCAAGCAAAGTCTGCAAAAATAATGATAGATTCCCGGTCTGAACATTTTGGGGATTGCCCAAAAAGTTGGTAAAATTCCATTAAAATGGTTTTCTCTTTCTGTAACGTATGACTACGCAACATGCTTTGTAGGTTCAACCACCATCGCCCTTTGCACTTGTTGACATTAAGTCTAATTATGATGTAACCTGAAAAGGTTTGGCCAAGTTACCTGAAAGTTTAGTTCATAGGCAAACCAGTTATGGCCCACCGCAACCAGAATCAGTTCTCAATATTGATCACTCATGAGACGTTCTTTGTTAACGAGTATATCTCAACAATTGAATTACATTTAATAGGGCTGTGGTGTAGGTGACCGGGGACACTGCTGCCATGTTTTTGTGCACAAGCTACCCAATCAAAATGTTCAAGCAGCCTGTGAAACAGGTTGACTGTCTTCATGTATACTCCTCCTTGTATTTCATTGTGTCCTTTATGAAAAATAACACATTCTCAATATTCTTGTTAATATTATTACTGATGCTCCTGATAATGATACAGTTATTAATGACCCTCTTATGCTACACTCTTGCATACTGTATGCACAGTTACACCTCTTGCTCATCTGAACAGACTGTTTCTTCCCTTACGGAGAATAAAGTTCAAAAACAGTTTATGATGAAAAAACGTAATTGTCTGATTTCTTTATTAAAATCCAGACTGCGTGGTACTGGCAAGGATGGGTTTTTTTTACCAATTCGAAAAAATCTGAGACCCAAGTTAGGTCTGTTTCTGCAAAGGTTTCTTATATTTATCAATAAAGCTCCATAACCAACGTCACAGTGGAGAAAATAGTGTTCATACATTGATTTGTAGTTCAATGATACTGTGTGGTTGCTGTGTGTGTAACAAATTAGTCCTCATGATGTGGAAATTGCAACAGTGGGTCAAGAGTGGTACATTTGTTTAGTAGTAGTAAAAAAAAACTGTTTGGAAAGCAGTTAAAAGTGTGTGAAAGGGAGTAATGTGAGAGAGTGCCCAAGACTCCCACATTGCAGTTACTGTGTGGCCAAATGACATTGTGCTGTAAAAAAGAAATAAAACTTTATTTTTAATACCTACTAATAGTTTGTCAAGGGAGTGATCGAATACAATGTGTCTCAGTTCATGAAAAACATCTTGTACTTTAGAAAAACAGGAAATAAAATCAATTACCTTGAATGTTTGATTTTTGTCATATGATCGCGGTTGATTTCAATTTTATGGCGACTGTGAGCAAAGCGGTAAGCCAACATGGGTGTATCCCGCCCGAGTGGGACACTCCGTACGACGTAACAAACACACAAGAAGATGGAGGCGGGGCTACGCTGGCTCAACCAATCACAGCAGCTTGTCCGAAGCGCCCACCAAAACAGTTCGATTTCAAATTCAAACGACGGGAGGCGGCGGATTGGACGGAGCTGTGGTGAAATTCAACTTTACCAAAGGTAGCTGTTTTTTCATATATTGAAGCTATCTAACTTTTATTTCATATCATATCAGTTTAGAGGGGACGATACTTGCTTGGAAACGATTGAAAGCAGTTGGTCTTGTGCTTTAACGTAGCCTTTTAGCTCTAATGTTCAGGCTAACCGACTGGAATTATGTGAACGGCTAACGTTAGCGTTAACAATAACATGAACGTTGGTAGGTTTTACGTGGTTTACGTTGACAAAGTGGAAGCTAATTAAACAGTTAACCACCCAATATCGTACTTCTTATGTTAGAACCGATATAGATTAACTAGATGTGGTTTCGTGTAATTGATAACTTAGCCCTCGCTCTTGTAACGTCATCATCCAGTCTAGTTATGTTATTGATTTAGCTCTGAGGCTAACGTTAGCTGTCGGGAGTCCTCATCCTCTCACCAAAATGGCAAACTTTGTTTCTGATTATTGGCATTCAAAGAAACTCCATGTGATTTTACTCCGTGCTGTGTGTTATAACGTTACCATCGTGCTCAAGGCCAGTCTGTGACTCTCATTTATTTACTGATCGATGAGTCACAGAGCTAATGTTAAGCATTTATAACTCCCTAAAAGAAATACTACGTACAAAAACAGAAGCCACTTTTGTTTCTTAATCCGTACAAAGATGGTATCCAAGAATGACATATGTCTTTGGTTTTGTTTTATAGCATTAACTTGAGTTTTTATCGAAATATTACCAGCCCTATCTGCCTGTATCGATGTTACTTTCCATTATTTTCTCATTTCCATGCCGATTATGGGTGATCATGGCTAAAATAATTTCTGCAACTTGAGAAACAGGTTACATATATATGTATATTTTCCCAACAAACACAATATTTTTAACATTCAGAGAGTAAGAAGAGTTTCAGTTGATTTTGGAAATGTCTTCAGAAGAGCAGCATGTGTTGTGAAATATTAAAAGAACATGGCTGTGACTGGTAATACAAGATGGGGAAAGAGGAGGGCTAATTATGCCCCTTGTTGATATTAGATATTTCTGTATTTTTGACTGTAATTTGTCTGTTAACCTCCAGCAGAATATGTCCCGCTTGCCAGTCATGACAAGCAAACGGGTCCTTACGAGCAGCAGCAGCAGCTCAGAGAACGCCCAAGAGTTTGCACCTGCTCAGGTTTGTACCACAAAATCACCTACTTCTTTCATTTAATTGACATTACCTATTATATTCTGTGTAGAGAAAAAGTAGATTATTCTGATAGCTCAAAATGTTGAACCATTGCTCTTGCTTCTTGCAGAAGCGGATTCGTAAGGACCCGGACCCTGTCAAACCACATGCAGCAGCGACTATCATTGGTGGCAAGCGGCCTGCTGTTGCAGCATCCAGAGCACCTATTTGTAAGTTATGTGCAAAACACCGGAGTTTTAGAATCACTGTTTTTCATCAGTGTCGGACAATGCAGAGACCTTTTCATATAGACATTTGTGCATTGTAAAAAAGATGTTGTGTCATTTACCATATTTTTAGCATGCAACAACATTGTGTATGAAATATTGTATTCTTGTCTTACTTTGTCCCTCACACAGCTAAGCCAGCCAGAGGTATGGGAGCTGCCACTGTGGCTGTGGGTCCTTCCAGAGGTAAGAGGAGCAGCCTGCTGGGTTGATAGAAGAGAGAGCATACACCGGGATGTGCATTATATGTCAGGATTACAATCCTCATGCTCATAAACATCATTATACAAAGGCTTGACAGTTTGGGAAATGCTTATTTTAAAGTAGGATTAAAGTGATTGTTTGCCTTCTTCTAGATTCTTAATCTGTCATCATCAGTATAAAAGAGAAATGCAGTTTTAAAAAACATGTATTCCTTGAAAAATGTCTGATTTTAGCACAAACTATTATGATCAAGATAGTAGAATCTAGTGTTATATGCGTGAGGCTGACGATGATTTTTCGTGCCTTGCTCTTTCTTGTTTCATCAGGAGTCCTGAAACCATCTGTAGCTTCAACTGCAGCAAAGGGAGCGAACATCAAACAAACTGTTGCACCCGCTGGCACAAAAGCTGGTGAGAAATTCAACTTGCATCTTGTTTTTTAGTTAATTATATCAAATTAAGAAAATTATTGTTTGGTGCTTAGTTAGTGGCTATCAACCTTTCTGACAAATGATAACCATGGTTTGGAGATTAAGTGCAGTGCCAGTAGCTTCTATGAAATATTAAAAACTGTGGAAGTAGTCGTTTCAAGTTTTTCCAACATAGATAATGTGCACAGGGTAAAAAGTTTAATTATTTCAGCAATATATTAGCATATAGCTTGAGGTTCTCTCTGAATACCTGATCTTATTTCATGCCTCTACACTGACTTTTCTTGTTGCTTCATTTTTTTAAGGCATGAAATTAACTTCTCTCTGCCTGCCACTGTTTCAGTAGGTGTTTTATTTGTCTGCCACTCAGACATGGTACCTGCCAAAATTTAAACTAGCACACACACTGTTCTCTTCAAATGTCCCATTGAGTTGTGACTGTGAGATAGCATGCACAGTACCAGGACCCTGAAACTGGTGTAGCTAAATGGAATTCAATCCTCAACTTTCCTCTTTACATCTGTGCTTAATTTCTTACTGTGACGGTTAGAGTTGTCTTCTGCCTAAAAGGAAAACTAGTCAAGAGTCTTGATTTCTGTTATGCAGGTGGAGGTGGGACCACCAGGAGGCATGCATGGGACCTGAAGGGCAAGGTCAGCGACATGGAGGGTAAGGTCCGTAACTACCAGACAAAGTTCAAATCTGTCAACCAGGAGAATGAGGCTCTGAGAGACACGATGGTCCAGAGCCAATCAAAAATGGCTGAGATGGAGAAAGAGCTCAAGAAGCAGAAGAGCCAGATCAGGTGCAAGAACCTCTTCATTTCAAATAAAATATTTTACTGTTATCACATTGTAGTTTTACTAAATTGTCCTTTCTTTACTGTGATTTTTAAGTGAGTATGAGGAGGAGCTGCAGGCCCTGTCAGGAGTCCGGGATGAGCTGGAGAAAGTCTCCAGTGATAAGAGCACTCTTCAAAAGGAGCTGTCCAACTTGGAGGGCAAATACAAGGTTATGGAGACTCTCCGAGACAGCCAAGAGACAGAGCTGCAAACTCTCAAGGTATGAAGTCTGCTGCTGGTTAGGAGCTATTTCTGCTTAGGTCAGCTGTGTATTATCATTGCATAAATATACAATAGGCAAGTCTGGCTTGTCTAAAGTGCCTCACCCTACAGTTGTCTTTAGGCCATTTATTCCAGCAGCCAACAAAGGACCTGTTTTCCTGAAATCTATCAATGAAGTTTTAATCATTTTAAAACTGAAAATATAATTTACGGATGTTTGAAAAGACAGTATTTTAATTTATTTGTGTCTTTGTTTCCACGGCAGATGAAGTTGTCGGTGCAGGAGTCGACTCTGGCTCGGGTCCAGGGGACTCTCAGAGACACGGAGGAAGAGGTCCGCTCCCTCAAAGAGACTGTGGCTCAGCAGGAGGACGAGCTCCACGCTGGTGAGATGGAGCGCAGGCGGCTTCACAACACCATCCAAGAGCTCAAGGCAAGTTACAGTGTGGGGTGACGTCAAGGGTGATTTATGGTCTAGGTTGCCTTGTTAGAGAAATGTTGGTCCTTTTCTCTTTTTCTTTCTTTTTGATTACTTTTGTACTTTTGAAGGGACGTGAGTCCTCAACAACCAAAGAGAAGATTCTGTCGATTTTGCGATGACCAAGCAAATGTTGATCAGGCTCATCTCTGAGACCAACATGTCACTCTTGTCATGCAGGGAAACATCCGGGTCTTTTGCAGAGTGCGTCCGTTGGTGGACGGAGGCCTCAGCAAACACATCCAGCTCCCAGCCAGCGACATCAAGACAATAACACTCGCCAAAACAGAGGAGGTGAGAATCCTGTCAGCCTACCAGATATTTAAAAATCTGTTTGTTTGTGAAGATGTCTGAGTTTCTAAATTCTTTTCTAAAACTAAATTCTGCTTTTGGCTGCTTTGCAGTCTCACACAGGCAAAACTGCAGAGACTCAGAAGAATTACAACTTCAGTTTTGACCGGGTGTTTGGCCCCATGGCCTCACAACAGGAGGTAAACTATAAATGCATGTGTCATAATATATCTTTTATAAAAGAATCTTCAAGTATCATGAATGAATACCACCTGTGATTTAAAATACATGAATATTTTGTGGCTGTGTACCTCCAGACCAGAAAATACATTTTTGATTTTGTCACTTTGTTTTCAGGTCTTTGAAGAGATTTCGCTGCTGGTGCAGTCAGCATTGGATGGCTACAACGTCTGCTGCTTTGCCTACGGCCAGACTGGAAGTGGAAAGACATACACCATGGAGGGGGCTGAATACGACCTGGCCAGAGGCGTCATTCCCAGAGCGGTGCAGCAAATCTTCAGAGCAGCAGAGAAACTGGCGACACAAGGATGGGAGGTTAGTGTGTGATGTCATTCGTGTGAGTGCATACAAGGAACTGCAAACTACGCGCAGTCTGTATGTTTCCCACCAACATATTTGTCCTATTTGCACTCAGGGACTCTGTCATACAGTACAGTGATGGACTTTTCTGTGTTCCTAGTTCACCTTCACAGCGAGCTTTGTTGAAATTTACAACGAGACCCTGCGAGATCTCCTCTACACCGGGAAGGCCAGCAAGAGGCCAGAGCACGAGATCCGAAAGTCAACCAACAACGAGGTGACGATCACCAACCTCACCTACGAAAAGGTCTCCAACGAAGATCAGGTACGGCAGGAAGATATCTCAGTTGGTTCTGTTTCGTTATTGTAAAACAACACGGTTAATGTTCAGATAATAATCTACATGATCTGCTCCTCCTGTCAGGTTCTCGGCCTGATCGCGCTGGCCAATCAGAATCGCTCCACGGCCCAAACAGCCCAGAATGATCGCTCCTCTCGCTCCCATTCAGTCTTCCAGCTGGATATTGAGGGAGTGAATGTTGGCAGGGATGTCAAATGCAAGTGTGAGTACAATCTCACTGATTATGGCATTGTCAGAAAATTGGTTTCATATGTGTATTTAGAATATTAAAACTGGTGTTTGCTCTTAGTCTTGAAAAAAAAAAATGCTTCTCGCCTGCTGACTCCACATTAATGTTATTGTGCCTCTTACCACAGTTACAGAAGATATGTATTTATTTGTTTTTTGTTAAACCAGCAGAAGTTTTTAATGAAGATGTCCTTTCTTGTTTATGTGCATATAGCCACTCTGTGTCTGGTGGACTTGGCTGGCAGTGAGCGAATGCTGAAGAGTCAGTCTCAGGGTGAGCGCTTCAAAGAGATGACTGCCATCAACGGCTCCCTGTCCAACCTGGGCATCGTCATCAGCGCGCTGGCCAACAAGGTCTGTAAACAGTGCTGAGTTCAGCTTCTGAGTCTGTGAAGCCTTAGATATGTGGTTTATTTACATTGACAAAATGCTGAATATCTTGCTATTGCTAATTGTTCAGTATTCATTTGTTTGTGACAAAAATTTGTTTTGTTTGTTCCAGGAGAGCTACATACCGTACAGGAACTCCAAGCTGACTTACCTTCTGCAGAGCTGCTTGGGGGGAAACAGCAAAACGTGAGTTTGTCACATCAGAATAGTTTCAGGATGTCGGTGTTCTACTCTAACAGATGCTGCGTTGTTATGTGTTGTCACATCAGCTCAAGGGAGTAAACTGCCCTTTTCAGTCTCCATATTGTAGCTTGTTACATAAATCAGCGAAGACAAATAATGACTTTAACATCTTTTTACTGGTTTAAATTCTCACCCAGGGAAACATTAAGGAAATGAGTTGTTGTTGTTGTTGTTGTTGTTGTTGTTGTTGTTGTTGTTGTTGTTGTTGTTGTTGTTTAATGTACCTTTTTATGTATGTTGATTGTATTTCTGTTTTCTCGTCACAGCCTGATGTTTGTGAACATCGCCCCGGAGCCAGACAGCTTTGGGGAAACACTCAACTCCTTGAGGTTTGCCAGCAAGGTCAGTGGCATCAGTGTTTATTGTGAACCTGGGGATAAAGTGAACTTCAATATAAAGTTAAATGAACTTGTATTTGAGAAATGGGCGGAAAAAATTTCCCAGCAAACATTTTTGACAAGTTTGACAAAATCGCTCCTGGGAAATGTATTACACTGCTTATGGTGCAGTGTATTTAATAGTCTTAAAGTAGATTTTCACTGTAAAACTTTTGTTACGTTCATACAAAAGACACTCCTGGATTTTCTACATGTAATGTTTTGTTTGTTCTCTTCACAGGTGAACGACTGTGTCATTGGAACCGCAAGCGCCAACAGGAAGTAGAACAAAGTGCGTTTTAAAACTCAGTTATAACTATTTTTACCATTACGGTCACAACACGAAATGTTCAGTGTGATTGTTTCCATCCCTGCGACTTACACATTGTGCTGTTATAAGAACCAAAAACTAAATACTTGTTGTATATTCTCAGGGCCTTGATTAGTGATTACTAATGCCGCCTTTTCAACATTTTGATGCTTCGATGTAAATCAAGTGGATGTGTACATATGCATATTTCTAGTCAGTTTTTTGTTGTTGTTGTTTTTTTAACACAAACAGCCCTCAAGGGTTCTTAACTAGTGATAGTATTTGAGACATTTAATCTTATATTTTAATAAAAGAAACCCATATTATTCAATTTTTTTCCCACTTCAGTTTAAGCATGTTTCAGTGTGTGACGTAGATCTTCCACTGTAATTGCAAATAAATGTCTGTAATTAAACTGATACTGTCATCTTTGTTTTCCTTGATCTTTGGTGGAAGGAGATCATTGTTCTCTTATTTTTCTATCTGTACTCTGTCACTACATGGTGTGATAATAAAGACGGTCAGTAGATGGGCTGCCTGCTGTATATTCCCTGTGTTGTGTTTATCATAAACAAATAATCTCTTGGAACGCATATTTTGTCAACATTGCTTAACCATTTTACAAACATAACTATGTTTTACCTTAACTTTGTTTTGCTATCCAGGAAAATGAATTGAGTGTCATTCGACTATATGGAGAAATCAACTTTAAGATATTTGTTTATAAAGTCTATAGTTTATTTTAGCTTTAACTGTGGGTGTAATTTACCACGGCTGACAAGCTTTGTTACAGTTCTTACACATGAACCCAGAGGGATGAATAAGGTTAAAAGAGGCTGATTATATAGACTGGTACACTTAATTTCTTATACATTTATATTAAAATGGCAAAGGATATTAATTGTTTAACCAGAATTAAAGTCATATTCATCACTGATTGCTTGGATTTTACACTGGACAAGATCATAATCATTTTTTCATTCTAGTTAAATGTTTCTGTATATTTCCTCTGTATTCTTTTTAGCATATAATTAAGCAGTGAATCTCAATTCTGTGGGATGATTTAGGATGAAGACAGATTGTGCTGCTGTCTGTCATATTAAATCCTTTGTACATGCAGTTTCATCATTGTATGATTCATTAAATCAATATCCTTTTTTTTACATAACGATCACTAATATTAGAAACATGCGCGCTGTGTTTAAATATGCAAATTTTATTATTTAATTTATTTTTTGTCGGCCAAAGTCTGGCTCGTCTGTCTGGAATCGCTTTAAAGGCGACGCGTCGCTGTCTGCCGCTGCAGAAGAGCTCCGATGGGCAGAAGAACATTTTCAAAAGATGTCCCTGAAACTTCCGGGCCTGGACGAACCGGCGGGACTCAGCGCCGTCAGCTCGGACAGACGCCGCACCTTTGAAGGCTGCACTGTCTACTGAAACGGTGAGTTTAATGTCCGCAGCGGGCGGCTCGGCTGTCTGTAGCCAGCCGGAGCTAGCTAGCATCAGGCTAACGTCACATCTGTAAGTGTCTGTCTGCTGTCTGAGCGGACAGACAGCAGACAGACAGACAGACAGACAGACAGACGTGTCCTCAGACATGCAGGCGTCATGTGCAACACACAGCTTTGCTCTCTTGTTACATGTCAAACTAAAAAAAAAAAAGTGTGTTTGTAATCCAGCTGTTGATTTTTACCTCATGCACTAATAACAGCAACAAAGTGCTCTGCTCGTCAATGTGATGAAGACATTAAAATACAACATGATGTGAGCTTTTTGTGCAGAAGTACACTGTTGATCTGAGCTTTTTTTATAACTGTCTGCATGTTGTTAAAGTGTAATCACATCAGATCTGCCTGATGGTTTAACCCACATGATGCATGACACATATTAAATGCACATTATCTAAACACCAAATATAGAGAATGTGCAGCTTGTTGTCGCTGCATCCAAACAGAGAGACATGCAGCAGAGGGCCGGCTGCAGGGAGACACACTGAGAGCCAACACAGAGTTTAAACACACACTTAAAGGGTGACACCGCCTATTTTACACATTAAAGTGTGTGTACAGGTCTTGTTGTGTACTGCTGCATGTGTGAAACAAGTATTATGAAGACTTTTGTGGCTCCAGATGAAGCTGTGTGTAATCTGATAGATTCCTCCAGTGATGTCACTCACTGGTGAAGTTGCATTGTGGGAAATGTGGGCATCTGGTCCAGCCTTGTCTTCATTATCAACAGTTTGACAACAATTCATCAAAACATTTATTTTTCCCCCCTTTTTAAAGCCTACATTACCCACAATGCAACTGAGCCACTGAGTGACATCACTGGAGGATTTTTTTATTAGATCACATACACCTTCCTGTGTCTGTCTGTGTTTTTGTGATTGAGGTTGTGTATAATAAAGTTTTGGAGAGTAAACGCAGCTTCCTCTGAAGACACAAACAGCTTTACACTGCTTTTTCACTCACAAACTTTCAGCGTGTAAATTTGTGGAATTACCCTTTAAGGTCTCAGTTGGACAAGACAGTTTTGCTCTTCACTGCTTCAAGTTAAGAATATGTTGTAGTGTATTATGGGTAAATTAGAAATCTTTTATATGTAACAACATGGCCACACAAGTCAACTGTTTCCTTGATAGGCCTGTTTTCTCTTTATTTCTCCCACAAATACAGTATGTGATAAAGGAACTGCATTGTAAAAAACATCTCAAAGTCATACTTGGGTAAAAATAATGATATTATGCTGTATTTTATTAAAAGTTAAGTTATACATATATTTATCTGTATTTAAATACTTTTATACTACTGGCCCACATCAGCAATTATCAGCATTTCTTTGATTAGTAGAATCACTGTTTTGTTTTCATCTGACTGATAAGTGGATATAATTTAAAATGGAAATAGAAAACTTTCTGATTTCCCTCCACCTAGTGTTTCCCAGTTGTATTATGTAGTTTCTGGGCTCTCTTCTTCAAAGGTGTCGGCTTGTAGTTTCCTGATAAAAGGATTCTGTGGAGGCCAGGCTGGGTGGAATAATAGAGCAATCTTTATTGAAACAGATCTCAAGCCCGCGTCCGAACGGAGTGCGGCCGCACGTCTGGTGTTCTCAAATCTATGGCAAAGTAATGCCAAACGCTTCGCCCTCTGCCCTGTCAGAAATCCTATCGAGCCTTCGATCTTAGGAAATCTACCAATTACCACCCACCTTTCTCTGGTGTGTGGGCCTTTTTAGAGTCTATTCTCCATCCCTGCCTGCTTCTCCTAATTGGTCACACCCATCCTGTCTTCTCAGTATTCACTATTGTCTTAGAGTTCAGGGTGTGTATGAAACACACAGACACTACAATTACTATCAGTAGCTGAAGCAAAGTCAGAGTTCTCAACGTGGCTGCTGCTGAAAACAAGTATTGCTCAGGTAATTCCGTCTCTGTAATATCATTTTAGACTAAATATCTTTGGTTGGACGGATAAAACAAGATACTTGAAAATGTTGCCTTCAACTCTGTAACTGAGTTCAACTTTTTTCTCTATTTTCTAACATTTTAGGGAAAAAAAACACTGACCTTTATTAGCATTAATTTAGGTAGACATTACTGGAGGACTGTTTTAGATTGCACTCATTTTTGCTATGTTTGCTTATTCAGATGAGTGTGGAGCTAAGAATGTAGATTTGGACTTCTAAAATACCTTTAATTGATAAGTTTGCCTGTATTATCAGTAAAAAGATTGATTTCTGAATGATTTCCACAATATTATTCATGCTAAGTGTTTTCTCCACACCTTATCATATACGATTATGTGCTATATTTTGATATCAGAACAGAGTGAAGTGCTGAAAGTGTTTCTATCCCCCAGATGCAGTCGCTGCCCATGGAGGTGGGCAGCAGCAGCAGTTCCGCCCCCAGCGACACATCTGGCTCCGTGGTGCAGGTGTGCTTCCCCAGCGCTCAGGCCTCGGTGCTGGACAGTCTGAACCGGCAGAGAGAAGACGGCCGGCTCTGTGACCTCTCCATCCACGTCCAGGGACATGTGTTCAAAGCCCACCGCTGCGTGCTGGCCGCCTCCTCGCCCTACTTCCACGACCAGGTGTGCTGTCATGTCACTGTCAGGGAACCGTCTTCAAAGCATTAAAGCTACATGGAGATTATTCATGTATCACACCTGGTTCAGGGGTGTACTGTAGGTTCATTTTCCACCGTGATAGTTGTGTATAAGAACTAAGAGATGGTGGAGGGGGAGGAGCAGGACAATTCATTGATAACTTGATCATGTTTTTACTGTGATGAATTGTTCCCAGGTACTACTGAAGAACATGTCAACAGTCTCCATCCCGGCAGTGATGGACCCGCTGGCGTTTGAGAGCGTGCTGAGCTGCGCCTACACCGGTCGCCTCCAGATGCTGCGCGACGACATCGTTAACTACCTCACGGTGGGCAGCGTCCTGCAGATGTGGCACATCGTGGACAAATGCACAGAGCTGCTGAAGGAGGGCCGGGCAGGAGGAGGAGGGAGCAGCGGAGGAGGAGGAGGAGGTGTCGTGCAGGACGGAGCCGGTGTCGGAGGAGGCGGAGGGTCGGCTAACCTCGGGTGTAGCAGCAGCAATGGTGACAACAGTGCCGGTGGTGGTAATGGAGCTGGTGGTGATGGTGGTGTTAGTCAAGCCCACGTCATCGAGTCCAACGAGCCCCAGCGAGTCTCTCAGCCTCCCAGCCGGCCGTCAGTGAGCGAGAGCCAGTCTCCCAGCAGCACCAACTACTTCAGCCCCAGAGACGGGAGCAGCTTTGGGGGAGGCGGCGCGGCCACAGCTGGGGCTTCTGTGGACGGAGGCGTGGCAAGCAACACCCCCAGCTACTGCACCCCATCCGGAGGAGAGGAGAACTTCCTCAATGAGGAGGAGGAGGAGGAAGTAGAGGAGGAAGAGGAGGAGGTGTTGTACCACCAGAGGAAGAGAGGAAGAGGAGGGGGCAGCGGGAGGAGGAAGAAAATGAGCTCCGTGTCGGAGCAGGAAGTCGGAGTCAGTGACAGCTTTGGCGTGTCGTCCTATCAGGTGAACACTGATGCACCTTTAAAAACATAATATGTATTCACTCACATTACACACATGAGTCCTTGAATCTGTCGTGAATCAAACTCTAATACATCACAACTTGTTTATTGTTCTGAGGAGATTTTTATCAAGCTGCTTTTCCTTCATCGCCAAAACTGATCACTGACACTGACAGAACCGACCAGACGTCCCTCATTGTCTGTATTATAACATGAAGTATCTCAATTGAAAGGATGGCGATGACTCAGCGCTGACGCCGCAGAAGCGTCCCACCTACAGCCAGCCCAGCATCATGCCTCGGAAACAGTGGGTGGTCGTGAAAACCGAACGCATGGAGGACGACGACCTCATCGTAGTGTCCGGGGAGGAGGGAGGAGAAGACGAGGAGGACGAGGACGAGAGGGAGATGGAGCTGGCCAGAGAGAGGGAGAGGAGCGACTTCAACATCTCCAACGTAAGGAGTCTCTCAGCAGAGCTGGCGAGCAGAGCTGAGAACGACATGGACTCACAGGTGAGCTGGGACGCACTTTAAAGATGCCATGTGGAGAGTTTTCATGTTATTTATAGGAATTTATAGGAAAAGAAACATGTCTATAACTCAGTTAACTGTGCTTTGTTAGCAGTGATTCTTAGATAATACAACATAGATCTAAATATAAACCGTCCCTGTCTGTCTCCAGGTGGATTACTGCCAGTCTTCAGAAGACTACCTCAAGTTTGAAGGCAGTTTAATGGACCAGACTTTAGCTCAGCACCTTCACGACAGCACAGCAGGTCAGAGCCAGAGCGCTAACCGCGCCGTTTCAGCGCTGCTGGGGCAGGTTCAGTCTGCAGCCTCGGCCCGGGCCCAGCTCTTCCCTCTGGACATGCAGGGGAACCAGATCCTCCTCTACAGCCAGGCCTCCGGACTCTCTCTGGACGCCGCCGCCCCTCCCCTGGGGATGGCGGGAGGTATGATCGGAGGAGCCTCGTTCAAAGGTCCCAGTCTGGAGCACAGTGCGGTCCACCTGTCGGTGCAGGGCGGGTTGGGAGTGGATGGCATGGACGGTGGGGGGATCGGAGGTGGGAGCGGTGGCAGTAACAGCAGCGCGGGGGGTTCGGGGAAAGTGTTCATGTGCCACTGTGGTAAGACCTTCACCCACAAGAGCATGAGGGACCGCCACATTAACATGCACCTGGACCTGAGGCCCTTCCACTGCCCCGTGTGTGCCAAGAAGTTCAAGATGAAACATCACCTCACAGAGCACATGAAGACGCACACGGGCCTCAAGCCGTACGACTGCCTCGGCTGCGGCAAGAAGTTCATGTGGCGCGACAGCTTCATGAGGCACCGCTCGCACTGCGAGAGGCGCAGCGGGCTGGGAGAGAGCGGCGAGGGCGGGAGTGGCGGTGAGGGAGGGAGAAGAGGAGGAGGTGAGGACGGGCCTGATCTGATTTCCTCCCCTCACCTCCTCCTGTCTGCAGGCGAGGGAGGACAGGGCGGTATTCTGGGAGGAGGAGGAGTTAGAGGAGGAGTGTCAGTTTCTTCTCCGCATCTTTCCGGCTCTGTTCTGTCGCCGCAGCACACTACAGGAAGTAGCAGCAGCAACAACAACAACAACAACAACATGGCCGCCATCTCTCAGAGTCAGGGTCAGGGATCGGGGATGTTTGGTGGTCTCGGTCTGGGTCGAAGTGTGTGCGATGAAGACGTGTGCGAAGTCGGTGCCAATGATAGTAGCGTGACTTAAACCAAAATCGTGTGTCATGTCCAACGGGTGCCTCCGTCTCAGCAAACTGACGCGCTTCTCGTTCCTGCTGCTGTTTTTACAAAAAGGTCACTTGGAAGAAGCGCAGCGCTCTTCTGAAACACCTTCAACTGCCAACACTCAGCTTTTCTAGCAGGAAACGGCGTTCTTCGTCAAGAGCGGGTGGAACAAGGCGAGGCTCCCGTTGGACACACGACCTGAACAACCTGTAAGTGTTTATAGAAAAACGGAACTTTGAGATTCCAGTCGACTGTCGTGCCGTGAAGTTACTGAAATAGACTTGTGGTCGTGCTGATGCCATCTTAAATTATCCTCGATTCTCGTACCGCAAAAGACTTGCGGAAAACTTGCCTCCGAAAAAAGTGGCCTCATTAAAAATGGACCTTGTGTCTCAGTGAGTAAGCTATCTGTTTTAAATATGTTACTAAAGTTTATTTTTTGGGGGGTTTTGTGGAAGAACGCCGTGCGTGTGGAGAGGAAACCAAAAATGAGAAGACAGTGCTTCACTAATTGTTACCTTCTGTGGCAACATTACAGTATCAGTAGAGTAGAAAAATGACTGTTCTTAAATTGCTGTGATTTTCTGCAGTATTGTATAGTAATGTATCTACATCCTATGAGTTAACATTTTTAAAATAACACAAATCTGCAGGATAAAAACGAGTTGAAGCTTCAGATTTGTGTTTTTCACCCTTTACAGCAGCGGTGGTACATTTTCTTTTCAGTGTCTCCATGTAACAGACGAACCGTCAGCACTGCCGTGTGTTTTTTAGTCAATACTTCTGTGCTGCTTTGCTTTGAGTTCAGTAAAACCTACAAGACTTTAACCTCATCACAAGGGAGCTGGTGCACAGGGACGGATATTCACCAGACAGGAGCAGTTTTGTCTTTTGTGCAGCCGGTAAACTCGAAACTCATTCTGATTAATTTTGAATGTCTGGTTGTTGAATTAGCGGATGTCTCTGTTCCGAGATGGTCCTGCCCGACATAAACACAACACTACCTGTACCCGATGAGGCAGTAGAAGCCCGCGTTGCTCTGAAATCTCGCTGCTGTAACCTGCTTTCACTTTCTGGTTGTTCACAGAGTTCTCGTGCTTTGAGAAGTATATTATCACTGTAAATATATAGAAATATATCATCGTTTACTCATCAGACCTGGAACTTATACGAACTTGTGATACTGATGCGTTTGCTGCTGTCTGGTCGACGTTGGAAGGAGTTAGTCAGGAGAGAAAGTATTTCAAAGTGTTTCAAAAAAAAGGATTCTGGTGATGAAGTCCAATCCAGTTGTTTACTCTCCTGTGTTTATGACTTAACAGGATATAAAGAAGTTTTTATACGTTTTTTCTGGATCATTTCTGTAAGTTGCCCTCTGATTGGTTGCCTTCGTTGGTTGGATATGTTAGGTTGAGACATGAGGAGTGAGACCAGGTTAGGGTGATAGTATCAGCGTAAGAGGTCAGATCCATAATAATGTAGTGGTTCCCCCTCTTGTGGCCAACATGTGTATTACAACAACAAACTCACATACCAGGTGAAGACTGTTGGTTTACCTTCTGCTATCTGCGTGCTCTGTTTTTAAAACCTACATCACTACACTAACAAACTGTTGACGGGACACAGAGAACTGCAAACAAGTACAATTACGACTCTTTCTATTAGAGGTTTTTGATTCATGGAGGTCTAATATTTGTAAAACTTCCCTAAGTTGAAAAAAGTATTTCAAAATTTGTCATGTCATCTCAATTTAAAGTCTATTGGCCGAGCAGGAACTCACAGTCGGGGTCAGAGGAGGAAACCACTGTGCATATTTAATGGGCCTCATAACCAGGAAGTAAACACAGAAAGTCAGAACACTTTTGGGCCGAGCGATTCTCGTATCTAGTTCTTCTGTATAAATCTTTAGACTAACCTGATAACGTCCGTCCTGAGTGACGTCCTCATCGTTCACTCAGTCAAACACAAACGAAGTCGCCTGATTGAAACGCAGGTGGATCTGTTTACTTTGAACCTCATAGAAACACACAACCTCATGATCTCTTCTGGGCCCTGCTGGGCTCAGAACACACCATTAGTTCTGTGCTGTATCTCTGCTGGGACCGTACTGAACATGAACCGGTACAACTACTGATCAGAACACTAACAGGGGCGTTACACTGCAGATAATACACGGTATGAATTCTGTCTGCCTTCGTTTTATTCCATTTAAACACTGAGTTTGTTATTTTTGTAAACAAGCTTGTAGTCTTGAAATAAGTTCTGGTGCCTTATCAGCACGTTCATTCACTTATTCAGCATTAATCAGTTCCGTTTGTAATCTTTTAATTACAAAACATGTCGTAGTTACATAAACGTGTATATATAAAAAACATTTTTGTGTTGAAAAGTAGATTTGTACCATGAAGTTTATCATAAATTAGGCTGACAGTTAAACCACCATTATACAGTATATATATAGTATTTCATGACATTAGCAGGTAACACTAACTAAAAAGAAATGTGGAAGATATGTTAATCATTGCCCGCCTTGTCTTTTTTTAATGTCAGTGGCCAAAGTACAAACATTATAATACATTCCAGTTTATCTTTATATAGAACGCCTCAGACTCGTTGGTAGAAAGGAAATGCTTTACCTCCGCCTTGTTAATTATTACAAGCTGTTGAATCACCTCACGGAGCTGCTAACTTATTCACGTTTAGCTGCAGCTTCTCCGCAGGGGACCGCTCCTGGTTTACTGTCTGCTGGGGGATCAGATCCACACACAGCCTCCACCTGTTCCACCTGAAGGAAACAACACATTCATTGTAGCAATTTGATCAGATTATTTTAACACTATGTTGTGTGTCTCAATCAGATGTAACTGTAAAAAAATGACCTGTTTCAAAAGAGAATATGAAATCCAACAAACACGGTACAGAACACAGTTTTCTTTAAAGAGATGAGTGTCAAGCCGCCTTTAAAGGAACAGTTCACTCAAAAAAGAAAAATTCAGTCGTTATCTGCTCACCACTAAATTGATGGAAAGTTGAGGGAAGTTTCTTAGTCCACAAAACATTTGTGGAGCTTCACAGCAAAACAGCGTTGCAGCATTCTCTGAAACAACTGAAACAGATGGGGACTTGTTTTACAACGTAAAAACACACGAAACAGATCATTTGGCGTCAGTCTCTGGAAACCCAAATTGATTTTAGCTGCTAACCTTAGAATGTCAGCATCATATCTGAGGTGCACACAGAGGCGATCATGTGTTGAGACTTTAATGACGTCTTTTCAAATTAATTTGGGATCTTCCAGAGTCTTGGATTACGCCGGACAAGCTATTATTTATGAAGGTATTAAATCCTCAGCTGCTTCAGTTGATGTGGACTACAGAACTTCAACCAACTTTCATGAGTGTGATTAGATAATCATGAATTTTTGGGTGACCTGTTCCTTTAAAGTTTAATGTAATGTTTCCTTATTCAGTATTTCAAAGAGGTGTCGCCCCCCTGTGGCCACAGGCAGTACTGTGATTAAGAGATCAGGATGATGTGATGATAACAGTGTGTGTTTCTGTTAACATGTAGCTGTATGATTGTTTCACTCTTGTGTCTAACAAATCAAACTGTGTGGAAACATCCTGCAGTGTGTCGGCGAGGCTGCAGCACAGCGCCGCTAGTGGTGGAAGAAATATTACACACGACCTCATAAACATTTTGCATGCCTTCAGAGATGTTTTAGATTTCCAGTGATGCTGAGAGAAAGAGATGAATGTTTTTCCTTCTGTGAAGGCTGGGTGAGGATATTTTTATATGCAGGTTGGGAGCTCAGAGAAGTGAGAGGACTGTTGGTGTTGGTACGTGTTCAGAGATCTGTGAGCTCCAGTGTTTCCTCTGTGACGCTGCTGCAGGTGTTTGTGGGGGATTTTGGTTTCACACTTTGTTCCCGTTCGTTGACTCTGCTGCTGAACATCCACAGAGAAAACACCGGATGATTGTAAGAGGAGAATGTGTGAGAAATGTGAAATAGTGACCTAACGCTTATCTCAACACGTTAACACGACTCTCTATAGGGTTTAAGCAAGCGCATAGATAACTTAAACTGAGAGTGAATGTATGTGAACAAGATGAGCACATTTATTTTTATGTTTTCATTCCTCAACAAACCAAACACAAAGACAGGTGTGTGTTCAGAGAGGAAGCAATTGGAAACGTGGATTCAGTAGTTCCTCCTAAAGTCAGTAACAGTCCTGATGTTTCAGTCTGTGAGATTCTCTGTTACATGTAAACTGACACAAGATAAAACCTGGATTCAAGAACAAATGTGCTCTGCAAGACTGATGTATTTTACAACAATTACAATCCCACAAGTAATCAATAAAACCTCAACACGTGGTCTGTACAGTGTTAATTAGGGCTGCTCAGTATGGTAATTATTTATTTGTTGACATGTTGCTATTATTTTGACAGATATTACTTTTGAAACATGAAAATTAGCAGGAATTCCAATTTTTTGCATCACAATTGGAATTTTTACTGAAAAATCCTTAACGTTTGTTGCACTCGGTACAAAATAAATATGTTTTCTTACATCTGGAGAACAAGATTTGTATGTGAGGACATTTCTGCAGCACTACAGCACTTTGTTATGATGCTGTCTTGTTACAGAAAAAATAAAACTACTAACAGATTTTACATATTTTACCCTTTAAAAAATTGCATATTTGATAATATTTCAAGTGTCTGAGCAGCTCTAGTTTTCATTTAATGTCAAGTTTAACCATAAAGCTTCAATTAAAAGGCCTCTAAATTTAGTATAGTGCCTTCACACTTGTCTTAAATTGAGAAGTGTATCATCAAAATTTTTAAAGGGACAGTTCACCTATTAGCACGCCTCGTCTGAAGTGAGTGCACATGCTCGACCATGTTTTAAAGGTGTAAATGACGTCTTTTCAAGTCACTTTAGGATCTCTGGGCCACTGGAGTCTTTGATTACAGTCCTCATCTACTTCAGTTGTTTAGGAGAATGCTGCAACGCTGTTATGCTGTGAAACTCCAGAGATGTTTTGTGGACTACGAAACTTTCCTCGATTTTCCATCTGAATGGAGGTGACAACTGAATTTGTTTAAAGGGGTTTATTGTCGTGTCTCCAGCAGCTCTGCAGCTTCGTCTGCTGCACCGACACACAACTGAAAAAACAAACTACAACCACATGTTCTCTCTTGCACCACGTCTTATATGAATGATGATAGAGGAGCTGAACGTCCTTCATCAGGAGAAGGTAAAGATGTGAAGGTAGAAGTGTTGAGAGCTTAACGTTGCTGCTGAAAACCAGACTGAGGTAGTTTAATTATTTTTGTACATTCCACAAGTGACACGACTTCTTACATGTCTTCTGATTGACCAGTTGATTGTTGAACAGAACATTTTATGTAAATCCTAAGTGGTACTAATAATGTAATAAACTACAGTACATCAATATTCACCTCTGCCCTGTATCAAAATAATGGATTAATAAATTATTTGGTGCGAATGATGTCTGAACTGTGTTTTTCTTCTTGTTCTTACAGCTGAATGTTTGAGCTTCACTCTGTAGAATCCCGAGCAGAGTTTGATTTCAATGTACTATCGCAGCCAAACCTGGTTCAATATTCAGACGACAGGTGTGATGTGGAAAAAGCTGAAGCCTCCAGAGCTCGGGCCCCGAAAACAGACTTAAAGTAGACAGTAAAGAAGTAGAACTGAAACTTGTGAAATGAAAAAACATTTGCGTGAGACTAACAACGACTAACAACTAACAGTTAATTTGCATTGTAGAGATATGCAAAATCAGAAAACGTGTTATTTTCAGTCGTAACTGTAAAGAAATTATTTTTATGTGCAGTTCTGCTTTGCTACCATCTTTAATATCTAAACAACAGCGACTTCTCAGACTAACTGCTGGTTTTAGTTCAACTCAAGCCATTTTCTTTAATCTGAGGCCCAACAGTTAATAAATTACTCAACCTAATGTTAGTGGAAGTGTTCACTGTGAAATATCATCCTGAAAAATAAGTAAGAGAACAAATGACACAGGGTTTTCTGTCAGGAAGTTTTTTACACATCTGGACGTCAGAATGTGAGGACTTTTATCACCGCTAGTGTCTCACATTGTTTTTTGAAGAATAAAATAAAACGTATGATCACCACAATGAAGTAGAAGCACTGATTTAACTTTTTAACCCAAGCAAAGAAATCAAAGTACAGGTATTGGAATTTAATCTAAGCATCAGTAACAAGTTAAAAGTCTGAAGGACATTTCTGGTCAAAGCTAACTAAAGCTCACGTCATTAATATATGTCAAACATGATTACACTTAAAGGTAGAATCAGTAGGATTTGTGGGTGCAAAATGGTAAAGATGCGACAACTGCAGATAAACTGATCCAACTTCTTCTCTCCAGATACGACGACTCAGCATATCTGCTGATAAGAGTACTGATGAAACCATTGGCCTCTTTTATCCTGATTTAAAACATGACAGGTTCTGCCAAGATGCCAAAAACTGAGCTGATCGGATGATACCTGATCAACAAGGATCTGGTGAACGGGATCGGTGCATCTGTCGTTTCAGCTGCTACTGAGAAGTTTTAAAATTACATTAACTTTGTGGAATAGACAGACTTTTTGTCATACTGTGAAAATGTCTCATCAAAATCCAAATCAGCAACACAGAGACTGAATATAAAAAATTATCATTTATTTTATTATCAAAAATGAAAAAGAAAATAATTCACAGTGAACAATGGATTACTCCTCTGCATAAGTGAGGCCGACAGGTTGTAGCAACGATTCCACGTCTACATTCTAGTGACTTTGAAAAGATTGTTTACCCAAAAATATCATTTCACCTGTGTTGTTAAATTCTCGGGAGGAAAAAACAGACAAAAAAGGGCACTTGGCACTGAAAAAAAAAAGTGACATTTCCAATCAAAATACCAGTGCTCTATTACATAGGGACGAAACAGACAACTTAAAGTTTTAATAAAGGACACGAACACACGGATCATGAAATATCTCAAGTGCCACGCTGTCCAACACTGACTACAAGAACCAGAAAATAATACAGAAGGGATGTAGAGACTGCTGAATATCCAGGGAACCAAAATGTAAAAGCAGTGCCGACGACTCTACATTGTGATTATCTGCATGAAAGAGGTTGATTGCACGTGTCAGAATAAAACTGGATTTCCAGCTGACATTATTTAAAAAAAATTCTGAATTTCTGAGGACTCTGGTCAGATTCAAGTGTTGAGGATCTGGGCCAGGTTGGGTTGAACAAAAAAAAAAAAAAGAAGGAAGAATTGGCTTTTATGTTAACAGAATCTGGACTTGTGGAAGGTTTTGATGTTGGCTTTGTGTACACGGTGAGGTGAAGCAACGTAGTCTTCGTGCTGGACAGAAGCACAGGTACAACTCATGATTGTCAAGGTGACGCCCTGTTTGAGACGCATTAAAGGAGGTAACTTAAATCTTAACTTCCCTTTCTGTGCGTTGAGACGTGTCACCATCATGAGGAAACATTTTTTGTTCTGTAGGCTACTTAAAGGAAAAAGCTGTTATTGCTCTATATTTTCCGTAATATCAACAAATCCCATATAAAATACCTAAACGGAAAATGACGTGCGTCCGTTCCTCACAACTTTACCACCGTCTAACTCTACTCTCAGATCTGAGCCTGTTGTTTTCTACTGTAAACGTAAAAAAAGGTTACATATGTAGTTTCGCTTTAAAGGAAAAGTTCACCCAAAAATGAGAATTCAGTCATGATCTCACCTTAAGTAACAATCTATTCATTATTTTGGTCTTTTTATGGGATTTGATGACAATAAGTCAAATATAGACATTGCCATCCTTATTATATTAAAATTTGCATAAGAGTTTGTCACAATTGCTCAATCGAACTATCTATCTGGAAACTATTCAGCTATCCTGCAGGAGATATTGACCTGAATAAAAACTTAATAATAAACCTAATTAATAAAACATACAAGGGGAAAAAAACGATGGTCTCCACACGTCTCGCTGACAGAGCACAGACCACCACACAGCTCTCTAATCAGCATAAATAGCAACAGCAAATAAAACAATGTCACTTCAAAGCTCCGTCTGTACAGACCACCACTTCTCTCTGTTTTAGGAAAAAAATGCAATTGCAATATAAAAATGTAAACAAACTGGCGGTGAGCAAACGCAGCCCTCGCCAGTCGAGTGTCTGTGAAAACCAAACTTGAACAGTTCATGTTTTCAGGCACTGATTTCTTTCACACACCACACTAACAAAAGTTCAAGTCAGGGAACAATCAGCCCATGAGAAGATTTTTTAGCTCTGTGTTCAGAGCAGCAAAAAAATTATTTCAATGCTACAACCAATCAGACGTCAGCCGCCATTAGTCGTGTAGCACTGAATGGCAGGAAACACAGCAAGAGAAGTTTGGATCAGCCAGTTGATTCAGATCATTACCGCACCCGCAAAGGGAGAGAAGACAGTCGGCGTCTACATCAGCAGTGATGCACACAGCTGTAGAAGAAGAAGAGGGCTCCCAAAACCTTGATTTTCTAGGAAAAAAATGTCCGGTTTAATCAGCTTTCTTTTAAACGATAGAGTACAATTTTATCTAAGTCCTTTTACAAAGCACTTGGGCTTTTGTTTGGCAAAATGTAATCAACTAACACGATGTACCAAATTCATAATTGTCCCCGTTTTCCACACCTGTAAGTGGCTGTTTGGATCACATTCATTTCAGCAAGAGTTTTTCATCTGAAAAAAAAAAAAAAAAAAAAAAGATTTCAACAAGCCAGCAGAAAAGGACGGTCCTCAGAAAGGAGTGTTTTCAGGAAATCCTAGAAGACAGGAGACAGGTGGAACAATCTGTGGTACAGAGAGGTCGAAGGTCATTCTGAGTCTGAGAGGACGATGATCTCATCGGGGTCACACTGGGTCGCCACGTTGACCTGGAAACACAAGCAGTGGAGGGTGAGGATGTGAAACTTTTGACTGAACTGAAACCAGACTGACATTTTCACAAACCATTAGTTGGGTGTGATCAGGGTTCTTTTTTATCTTTATCATCTACATACTGTATTACAAATCAGAGCAATAAAAGATTATTTTAATCTTTTAGCTTGACATGTGGTTGAAGTTGTCTCAGATATCAAGTAAGAAACTGGACTATGATCAGGATTTTCAACAGACAGTTGTCACTACGATCATTAACAGCTGTTCATACACTAAATCCTCATTGATGTGCACCCACCTTGTTTCTTTTGGGAGGCGGCGTCGACTGCGAGCTGCTGACTATTTCCTGGGTGGGTGTGTCTGCTCGTGTTGACTCTGCCTGCTGCGGAGAATTGCAGCTATAAACACCCATCTCCAGTGGGATATCTGTATCACTGAGGGGGACGGACGATGGACGAATGAAGAGTGAGGTGAGGGGAGAAAAAAAGAGGCAGAAGAAAATCAACACAAAGAGAAAAAATAAAAAGATGGTTTGACAACTTTCCTAAAAAAGTAACTCAGAGACATATTACTGAGAGTACAACTCACATCTATATGAGCCTTGATATTGAGAATAATTACATGGTTAAAAAGTGGAATTTAACATTTATCTATAATGTATTATATTCCTCAAAATATTAACATTATAACATTTCTGATAATTAATCATCAGTAATGTGGATAGTACGACTAAGTGGGTAAAGGCAAGTAAAAGAACAAATTAAACAGTCTGGTAAGTTCAGAAAATTATATCACGTCACTGTAATGCAGCATTTAGAACCAGGAAAAGAAAACACTTATGCCATAATCATGATATAACTTAATATAAAACGATATCCAGTCTCATCACACTACAGATATAATATCAATATATCTAAGCTCTTGTTTCTTGTTTTGTCACATCTATGAAACTGAAAATGTTTCACTGATCCACTGATAAAAATCTTCTGACAGATTTTCTTAATGTCACGCCAACAAAGGTACCTGTCACAGGTGTTTATGCACTTTGTATTCCGGGAGTTCCCTGATGTTTCCTCTCTCTTCCTCTTCGCTCTGGTTGTTCTGGGACTGGGAGGCGGCGATGTTCCGTTGGTCGTCGTCTGCGTGTGACATTTTTCTATTATCACCGCGGGTGAGAGGGGCGGAAGCACCTTACTGTCTACTGCAGTGGAGACGTCACTGGGATCTTTAGTGACTTCGCTAGTGCTTACCAGCACGACTGAAACTTGATTGGAGGAATCCACAGGCTCCTCTAATCCTGCAAGGTTACCATTAGATAACTGCGTGTGGTTGTCAGTCTGCATTGGCTCTGATTGGCTGGGGCTGTGTCTCGGGGAGGGCAGGTCAGACAGCGGCGATATCAGGGATTTGCTTTCATCGGAAAGAGGACTGAGTCCACTTGAGATCGGTTCCTCGTCCTCATCTTTCACACTTTCCACCGCAGAAACGCTTCCTGACACCTCGTCTGCCTGATCCTCCTTGTTGATGCCATTCGCCTCGTTGCTGTCGTCTTCCCCGTTCTCAATATCGTCTGTGAAAAGATAAAAAAAATAAGAGCAATGAAACTTTTCTCCTCCCACTGTGCCAACCTTGTCTGATAACAGCATTTATCTTACAGGTCCTGGTGGTCGAACTTTAAACTAACTTTAACTCTACTCTGTGAAACTTGTCCAACTGGTAATGATCAAACTAAATTTAAGCTATTATTATAATGAATGAGCAGCAGTGTTAGATCAAACAGATTACATCACAACATACAAGTCAGTTGTTTAATTGTCACCTACTAACTACATCGATAAAGAGATAGAGTGATTCAACCGAATTTAAAAAATAAACAAACGAGATTATGAATTAATATCTCAGCTCAAACCTGGTCCGTCCTGCTGAGTGCTGGCCTGGATTTCTTCCTCAATGTCTGGGTCTGATGATTCATCCTCTTCATCATCCTCCTCCTCCTCCACCTCTTCTTCTTCCACCTCTGCCACTCCGTTCACCTCTTTATTTTCTTCTTCCTTTTCTGATTTGTGGCCCTGAAAATAAGACATGAGAAGATCAGACAGGACCGAGAAAAAGAAAAGGCAACAACAGAACCGTCAGAAACAGGATCTGGTGTTGGACTCATAAATAAGGATTAATGCCGAGACTTTCTAGTTTTTTTTGCTTTGAAACAAAAATGATGCTGCATTTGAACTTCCTGTTTTCCCAACCTCCCATTAGCATTGGATGTGTTATTGTTGCTTACTTTCCAAAACATATCACTGTTCTGTGTGTTGATAGGAAGATCTATCATCCAACGTATAGACATAAACAGACACCTGTGATGATTTCCCTCCTCCCTCAGATGCTCTCATACCTCCTTCTCTTTGCTGTTTTTCCCCAGTCGTTTGGTCCTCTCCTGCTCCTCTGTGTCCTCTTGCCTCACAGCATACTTAGTAATGACCTCCTCCAGACGTGACAGACCCAATTCTCTGTTCGATCGCAGCTTCCGAAGCAGAGAGTTGTCCACCAGAGCCGGGTCCGTAGCTTCGGAGGGCGGTGGAAAAAAGAGAAAATGATAAGAGCAAACCAACAAGTTAGGACAAGAAGAGAAAGGGAGAACAATAGATTAGTGTTAGACAGAGAAAGAAGGAAGACAGAGCCTTAACACTTATGTTACACTTTCTTTTGTTTTTTCCATTTAGAGAGAGAATTCTGTGACATGTTAGATTTAAAAAACAGCACAAATCATGTTTTATACATTCAAAAACTACCTGAACGTATCCAATAATCACAACCCAAATCACTGACAGCTCTCCTCATCAACAATCTTGTTATGGATACACTGTATGATCGTTGTATTCAAATGACTCAACTTCCTCATGTAGGCTAAGCAACACGGTAAAGACAGTTCTTTTGCAGACGATTTCATTTCACCTACCAGCTTTGTAGGTGTCAGTGAGGTGCGAGCCGAAGTTGTACACCAGGTCCAGGTGGCGTCTTTCCTGCATGCGGCTCCCGGTCTCCCTGAAAGCCTCCTGGGCGATCTGGTTCAGCTGTTTTCTGCTCAGGCACAGTTTGTGGCGCTCATTTGCACGCAGCACCTGCTGGAGGATGTCGTGGTAATCTGGAGGGTTCTTGTGTGCCTCAGGACTGTTGATGAACCGCTCAATCTGATGAGGAAAGAACATACAGTCCCAGATCAGAAGCCTATCTGAAGAAACACCAAAAGAAAACAGCCCCCTAACCTAACCACAGTACATATCCCGACACCAGACATGTTATCATACCTTTGAGTCAGTGTAACATGCTCACCTTCTTGTTGATCTCCGGATAACGCGTGCTGTTGTAGGGGATCCTCTGCTCGATGACTCGGCCTGTTAGTGTGTTGCAGCCCTTTAGTTCACATAGCTTTTCATAAATCTTCATCATCTGGAACACAAGAGGAGGACAGGCAGAAGAGATGTGACTAGCTGTCACAACACCTGGTATATTAGTTCTTTTATAGCAGCCCCACACTATATCCAACCTTGCGCTTCAGCTTGTGCTCTTGGATGTATAAAGATTCTTCAGATCCCAGGTCGTCTAAACTGAGCTCGGACTGCTGCAGGCGGCAGATCTCCTCGTTGTAGACCTTCAGTAGATTCTCCAGGTACGCTATCTGAGAGGAAGAACACACATGAAGGGTAAGATGTGTTTGCTTATACAGAGACTACCGATCAAAATTTTAGGTGTTTGACCCCCGTCATTTATTTTCTAACAAAATTCTAATAACTATAAACAGCAGTTGATGTTTTTCATAATGAGGTCATCGTCAGCCGAAAACGATTCAGTCGCACCTACTAGTGTTCAACACTAACCTGTTTCCTGGAAGCTCTCTTTGCCTTTTTCTCTGCTTGCTGTTCCTCTTTGATGCTCTCCTCCTCGTCCTCCTGCAGCCCTGAGGTGGATGGTTGCTTATCCTCTGCTGCCGATTTCACCCTGTCCTCCTTCTCATCCACCTTAACTTTACTTTTGAGTGTAACAGAGGTAGACGGTGTAGAGCTTGATGTTGAGGTACAAGGCCCAGGCTCAACTTTGGTGACGATCTGCCTCTTCTTGGCTGCATGCTGCTTCAGTACAGTGCACAGTTCATTGATGTAGACAAAGGTTTTAGAACGGTTTGCCTGGGCACGAGTCAAACAGTGTCCCAAGGTGTTCCTGAACTCCACGGATGACAGATACTCTGGGGAGGCCTTGGAGTGCTTCGTTTGGAGGAAGGTCAAGACCTCGGGGCAGTCCTGGGTGAGAGCTGAGCAGTGCTCCACAAACTGTAAATATGGAAAAAGAAAACAGGAAGGAAGAGAAGGCAAGGTGACCGAGGAAGGGCACAGAGTGAGTAAGGAAGAAGAAAATAATAGGATCAGGTTTTTCCAGTCTACAGCCAGCGTACTGTAAATGAAATTATAATTTTGACAACAAAACAGAACAGAGATTAAAACGTATGTGTAAACTCACCTCAGCGAACAACCTCTGATTCTCTGCCTGAAGAACATGTGCGTTTTTCTTCGCTGAGGCGAAAGGTGACTGGGTGATGTGGGTCGGTACAGGCTGCTGAGCTTTGAGCGGCGACACCTTTTTTGCTTGCTGCTGAGAGGACGACTTGGAGGCAGAACAGGAGGGCTGAGCACTCTCCTCTTCATCATCATCATCAAGGACTATGATCTTATCTGCCATCGAGGCGGGAGCCACCGCCATCCAAAATGTTGGTAATTCTGCTTTCAGAAAACACAAAAATTAAGACTATTGATCAGGACAACTTCATAATGAAATTTGCACTGTTCTGGTGGAACGTGAGGAGTGACAATAATTTGATTCCACCATAAGGAAGGTCAATAGTGGCAAAACAGCAAATACAAACAGCAACATAGTTAGAGTAACTGTCAGTGAGCCTGATTTTGTTTGTGAAACCTGTTGAAACCAGCAGCTGCTCGGCTTTTGAAGCACATGTTTTTGCACTATTACAGTACCAGTGATCGGAGCAGCAAAGAGGGACAGAAGACTTGTATAACAAAAATAACTCACACATGATATTATACATCATGTTCAATGAAATCTGACGTCACCAAATTTAATTTCAATTTGAAAGGTTTCCACAATACAAAATAAAATGAATTTTAACAAACATGTTACCTTGAGAGGTTTGCTGAACGATTATATGGAATCCTGATCAGGACAACCCTGAGTTTAATTGTGTGAAATAAAGTAATTTTATAGTACAGCGATTTGGAATAATCAAAGGTGACATTCATAATGTTCCCTTATTATCATAAAAACTAATGCAAAGGAAGTTTGTGTAAATTTCCAACAGGAATCCGTTCAGACTGAACCTAACTCTGTCACTCATGATACTGTTCCGTTTTTCACACAATCAAATGACAAGTTACAAGTTTTAGCTCAAATTAAACAACAACATTAAACATGTTCTCATATTTAACCGTAGTGCGCGTCCACACACAGAAACATGGCTATTTATTCGAGAATTTTTGCCATGGTGCTCTAACATCGATCCTTCATTCATGTGTAAGCAAAGCTGCCATTAAACATGAGCATTATACTCATGCATTAAGAATTAAAACGAACAGTCAGGCAGCAACGCCCGCTTCCGAACACTTTAACTGAAACCGAACAGATGTGATCTTAGCTTGTGAACACAGTGAGCTACATGACACATGGGAACGACACAAAAGCTTTCGTATGAACACGAAACTTTCAGCTGTCACACATTCTACATATTCACACATACCGACCTCTTGTTTATGGGCTTTGTGACGTGACAACAGAAGATGATAGAGATCCACCGCGACGCATATTTACAATTCTGTGTTCCAGTTAGCGAACATTAGCATTGGGCAGAATGTAGCTAGTTAGCTTTGTGATTAGAAAGTGAGCGAAGTAAAACAACAACGAGCCCGCAGAAAAGCCCACATGCTGTTTTTTATTTTACATCGCTTGTTAGACAAACGCGACAAACTTGAAACGCGTGTTTTTAATCCCGCAGACTTTCTGTTTACCAAAACAATGCTCGGTAACTTCGCTATGGTGTCGAGTCGAGATCGAAAGTGTACCCGCTCAAGTCGTATCAACATCAAGGCCTCTGATTGGTTCATAGATGTTGTACGATTAGTAATGTCGTTAGCTATTGGTTGACCGTTGGCTGTCGGCTTCTTCTTCTTCTTCTTCTTCTTCTTCTTCTTCTTCTTCTTCTTCTTCTTCTTCTTCTTCTTCTTCTTCAAAATCAATGTTAAAGTTGTTTTTCTACAGATCAAATTCACAATTCAGAGATGAAATTGAAACCTATGAATTACATAAATAAACAAATGTATGAAACGCTGATTTCATGCATTTCATAACATTTTCACAATTTTTTTTTAGCAATTCATCTCATAAATAACGAATATCTGGTGTGTGGATGGGTAAAACACTTCTGCTTTATGTAACATTTTGTTAATTTGTATCTATAAGGAATCTAGGTCTTAATAAAATTCAAAAAACAAAACTGCCTAAGCGCCACGTACTTTTATTCTGAAAAAGACAACGGAAGTCGCACGTTCTCATTGATGTCGTTTTATTGGTTTTAAAAAACGAGATAGTACTTAAATGTTGAACCAGCGGCAGTTTGTATTTTACTAGTCAGACTTTGCAGTATTCTGAAGGTCATTATAAAGGGTTTATATTTATTTATTTGTACTTTTCCACATCTTGCTATCATAATATACATGTCAGCATTTCCATGTTTTGTGTAAACAATGTGTCATACCTGCATGTTTGAAGAGACACAACCATCGACAAACAGGAGACCAGGAGCAGCATGTTTTAAGAAATGTGTTTATTACACTTAAAATCCAAACTTCACTTGTCATTTTTAAACTTGATATAAATTTGGAATTTAACCCTCAGTAGATTTTTGTGCCCTGTTTGTACCATTTCCTTCACATTTAATTTTTGCATTAGCCAGGCTGTTAGAGCGTCATCATACCACTATAAAAAAAATCTAACACAAGAAGTCACAATATACACACATCATAGTATCTGTATTTACAAAAATTCTTTTTGTGGGTTTGGACGGTTTATTCTGATTCTAACTTTACTTTCCTCAGTTATTTACACAAAATGTTTGCCTTATATTATAATTTAACTTTCCTCCAAGTTCCTGACTCTTTTCCAGTGTACATAACAAGAAATACTATTTAAACAGTGGGAGGCCAACATGATATAACAGCTATATCACTTTAAAGTAGGAGATTAAAGAAATATGACAACACACGTTTTGACTGAGTAGAAACCCTTTTTAGAAAATTATCGCTGGTACCCAAGCACAACAGTGTGTCTATCCCCAGACATAATTAATGTTTGTGCAAAATAGTAAAAAAAAATTAACAACTGACACAGCACTGAATATCCCAAGCAAGCTTTTCTCTCAATCTATGAAAAAACAAAAACGCTTTAGGTTTTAAAAAAATGACAAAGCTTTCTGAATGAATAGGTGGACAATCGCTTTTGAACCCCATCCAAGATATCAAAACAGAAAGGTTCGTTGGATCAGTATCGCACTTCCATAGCAGTTGACCTCAATCTTCTTTACTTGTCTTTCTGTAAGTGGAAGAAGTCAAAGTTAATATTCAGGAGACGTGGAAAACACCAAGGAGCAGCTCCAAGGTTGTAACATACGAGTGGACAAGTAGCACAATTATGTAAAGACAATCAGAATTATACTTTTTGTGTATTAGTGTTTGAAAAAGTGACCTCACCTTGTCTTTCGTAGCAGCCTCATCTGAGCCTATGACAGTGACATAAAAGACAAAAAGTCATTAACAGAAATCAAATTAATACATATTACTGCATCTTCTTTCAACAACATTCATCCCATACTCTGTATTGTATACTGTGTTATTTTAACTTTAATTCAATATTGCCAAATCTATTTCAGTATGTTTTAGTTTTGTTGTATCTTCAAATAATTGAATTGGTGCAACAAAGTAAATTATTATTATTTCTGTCAGTTTACAATGTTCCTGGAATATTTGCTACCTGAGCTGGTGATGGTCCAAGAGACGAACTTGATGAGACCGTAGAGCACTAACGCCACACCGACCATCGCCATCGAGTCCTCAATGGAGGGAGCGCTGAATCCTGAAGAAACAAGACAGAATTCAAGTATTTGATTGATTCTCATTTATTTGACGAGCATATCTGTCGTCCAGCTAATGAAAATAATTAATTTAGCCGTCAACATTCAGCCTTTAAATGTTCCACATATTCCACCAGAGCCTTCACATTAAGAAGGTGAGTTAAAATAATCAAATCTCTGTTTAAATGGATAAATTTGTCATTCATATCCATTGAATCCATTTTGATTGGGCTTGGCTCAAATTATAAAGTGTAATCACATTAAAAAACAACAACAAGGATTTGATAAATAGCTAAAAGTTATTCCACGTTACCTATGACATTGAGGGTCACGCTGGCCTGCCGTGTGCCTCCTAGATGGGCAGCCACACAGGTGAGCTCCCCTCCTCTGCCCAGGTCCAGGGCGGTTGTGTCGAGTTCAAGCCGGGTGGTCTGGCTGTAGGTTCCATCCCAGGCCTGTCTGTGGCCGCTAACGCTGCCTGTTCCCAGAGGCCTGGAGCTCCCGTCAGCGGCTTTCAACTCCCAGCTCAGCTCCAGGGAGAGCGGGGCGAAGCCGGACGCCTCACACTGGACGGTCAAAGTCTGGCCGGGAACAGCGAGGGGCAGAGGGGACGGGTAGATGGAGAGGGATGGAGGTTCTGGGAAGAAGGAGAAAAGAAAGAGGAAGATAATGAGAGAGAGTTAATAATAATAATAATCTGGCGCTCTTGATTTTCCAACTGAATAGTTTACTTCAGTGCTGTTCGATTGTAAATAGATTTTCCCCTACCAACGATCTCAAGCTCCATCGCCACCTGAGCCACAAGGTACGGCAGGTACGTGGTACAAATATACAGCCCAGAGTGACGCACTTTGGCCTCCTGCAGGACCAGGGATGCATTTCCCTTCTCATGCAGACTCTCAAAGTCCAGCATGGCTCCTTCCTCCTGCGTGTCGGCCAAGCGGTCCGTCTTGCCATCGTAAGCCAGAACCAATCGGCCGTCGCCTCTGAACTGATAGCGCCACTCTACGGCAAAACCGGACCCGGACAGAGGTGAGGTGGGGTCGACCCAGAAGCTGCAGTCCAGCAGCACTGGTTCACCGAGTCTGGCTTTGACCGAGACCGTTTTACTGCTCACACTCAGGATCACTGAGGAAACAGAGGAGAGAGTCAAACAACCACAAACTGAGTTCAGACGTAATTTGTTCATAAAGGTCATCGATTCAACTGTTTTTCTGTGACATCAGTCTTTACCATCGTGCTCCTTGGATGCCGTGGCAGCACGCGTGATACTGGAAACCGTCAGCTGTTTTTTGAGGCCCTGATAGGAAGTTGAAAACCAATCAGCTTGCAGGTAGACGGGACTGAGGGCAGAGTCTGTGAGTGGAGAAACCCATTTGAGGCTGGAGGGCTGCGGCAGGAAGGGGTTGATCTCACACTGGGGCTTGTTGACAGAACCTCTGGGAGGGTTCAGAGAGCTGTGGCAGAGAGTCGCGGCTGGATCTGAGGAGAGACAGTTTAAATCACAGTTTTTATATAACATTTGTAGTTGCAACAAGCCCTGAAAGCATGTTAAACTGCCCAATCTGGGAACTTTGGAGGATGTAGAGAATATAGACATGAATTTTTTTTCTTACACCTAAGATTTCTTTAAGTAATGAAAATAATTAAATGAAACAAAGTGGCTACAGACACCACACGTGCTGCATTTGTGCATGGATCTATTAAATGCTTTTATTTTTTCATTCTTTTTCAATTTTAATATCTGAATTAGAGACCAATGTTATTATATCCCAGATATATATTGGCATCAGCGTATATAATGTCCAATATGTGCCATGAAAGACATGAAAACATTTTTTTACAGAACATGATGCACATAAAGTGCCTTAGGTAATTTAAAATTGTTTTATTATCAGTGCTATGATGTTATTTTGGACAATACAATTTATTGTTAAACTGTAAAATAATCTGCCTCCGTCACATAAATACATCTTTCCCAAATTTTTGTTAACCGCATTTCAGGGATAATTGTGTAAAATATGTGTTTATGTAAATACCCTGAGTAATAAAGTATATATATATATATTGATATCAGAATTATTGTACATCCCAATATCTGCGTTGGCATCTGCCCCAAAAATCCAGCAGTGATCGAACCCTAATTTGAATATCTGTTATAGTCATGTCCTGTTTGAGTAGCATGGAGGGATTTACTACTGGACTTCATAGTACGATTCTGTGTAACATAGAAAATAAAACTGAACCTTGCACTTTGCATGGACCCACACACAGATGCATACAAAATGATATCCTGTATGTACAGAGAACTCTGTGCACACTAATCATCAAACACACCTAAATAACCATGTGGTTATAATGTTGTTCAGTGTGTCATTTTGAATTAACCTGTAACGAAGTAGACTCTGTCAGGGTTGATGTCAGCTGGGACCTTCTGTGAATCTGCGCTGCGGCTGTGTGCGTCTGTTCTGATGTGTAGCAGGGATTTCTCCTGGCTCGTAGCTGCAGTTAAACCTCCTCCTCGACCCGCCTTCTCCTGCACAAACCAGCACTCCAGCACGGGACAGCTGCTGCTGCAGGCTTCAGACAACAGAGAGAACAATTCAATTACAATCATTAAACAAATAACAGTGACACAGGAGCATCATGGTACGATGACACTATGTACTTGTTTTATAGTTCACATTGATTCGCCATTCTTTATTGGAGATCCTCCGAAATTCCAATAATATTTGCCAGTTGCTACAGAGTGTCTAGTGCCCCAAAAACTATTATAAAATCTCATGAATTCAAAATGAATAATGACTTGCACCGAGTGTCACGCCGAGTGTAAAGCCTTGAAGGAATTAAACCTCGACAGGACAAGAAATAATATTCAAACTTTTGGTTTATCTTTAGAGAACCATTTAGGATGAGATTGACTGTTTTTCTCGGTGTATTGTATTCAGTTTATTCTCATTCTTTCTCATGAAATAATAACAAGTTTTCAGACAAAATGGGCGGCTTTCATCTGAGTAAAGTTCATCCTACTCTTTCTGTTTTGTTTTCAATCGTTGTATTATTATGTGTTTTGAATTTTTGTCTCCTATGATGTTCTTTCGTGATCCACCAGGTGTAACAGTTCCCAGCCACGAGAGGGCGCTAGTCCACTGAGCCGTCACACCAAACTCCGTTTAGAAACATACTGTAAATAATGTTATCTATGCTCAGCTTAAATATATGTGATTAATAGCAAGTTAATTTCGACATGTTATTACTTTACTGGATCTTTTACTGAATTCGGCTCATATACTTTCACTTTAACTTCACTTTAAAAACCCTGAAATGTCAGTTTTACTAGGAGTCGTTACGCACACTGTAATAGTACATTGTCAAATTATGGCAGACAGCATAACATCAGTGACTTGTTGGAGTCTACAGATGGTCTCTTAAGTAATATAGTACAAATCTGCTGCAATCAACTATATGCACATTAATATTACAGGTTGCGTCATTACACGAGAAAACGCATGCAGCCGTACAAACACGCTGCAGATACATAAATACTGTTAATACGTGTATTTGACTAGGACGACACCACACAGACAGAAAGTAACGACAGACATCTTTTTAAATATCGACAGATAATATCGTGACGTTACCTTGGATGAGGCCGAAAACTGCGACCAGCGACAGTTTATAGATTGTAGAGAAGTCGGTCATGATTAAAAGTCTTCTCTCTGCTCTCAGATGTGACTTTTAGCTGTTTTCTCTCGGACGAAGACGAGTTTAGTTGTCTGGTTTTCCCCCTTCGACTCCGTGCTCGTTTTACTTTCACTTTAACCCACATTGAGCTCTTCAAGCGAGCCAAGGGGGAAAACATAAAATATCCGGCCATAATTTCAAAATAAAACCGCGTAAAACCATCGCTGTGCTTCGTCAAACACAGAAATATGAAGTTATGATTAAAACTGACTAGAAACGTAAAGACAAATCAGCTTTAAATCGTGCCAAGTGCTCAATAAGTAGTTCTTATGTTTCACAGGTAGATGGCGCCCTTTGATAAGCAATAATCAACCTTCTACTCTCGAGCTTATGTGTCCATTTTCTTTCTCGGGCTTTGCTAAAAATAAATAGCAAAATAAATATCCCGCAACTGACATTTTATTATAACTACGTGTGGTTAGAGAATGTGCACATTTGTCAGTGTGCAGCTTCACTGTTTTTACGCAGAAAAAGCAGATTGTTGTGAAGCGGACATGCGAGGCTGCAGGTTTCTACAGGGACAGAGGTCAGATGAGGACACGAGAGGCGGAAACTATGAATAGACCTGCACAAATAAACCATTGTCCCTTATATCCAGATGCTGGCAGCATGTTTCGTGTCTTTTAAACATGTAGAATTCTTTTTTTATGATAAAATAACTTATATTAACTGCTGTTTGTTCATCAAATGGGTTGTTTTCCCTTTTAAAATGCAGTGTTTGCACTGATGCTCATCCTTGATTGTTTTTTCTGCAGCATGTATTTTCACCAGCAGCAGAAGAATGTGGCAGAACAAGAAGTGCACATTAGAGACAGATCACTGAACAACTTCTTCTTCCTCCTCCTGCCTTTGTGCGCCAGAAAATGCAGATCATGCCACATCGCCTGAGTCATTTACACCAAAACGAAACCTAACAGACTCATCATGTGATTTCCCAGAAACAGCAGAGAAGGATGTTTGTGTTTCTGTCCAGTGGAGGCGCTCTAACTCCATATTAGACTCCTGAAAAGGCGGATATCATCTCTGCTGCTGAGGCGTTTACAGCCACGCAGTTTATACCAGATACAGTTTGTTGATCGACTGAGAAGGTAACGGCTGCAGCCTGCGGGAAGGCGGGGCTGGACCGTCCAGCCCCGCCTTGAAGGTCCAACCCCGCCCACAAAACACTTTCAGGAGCCGTTCTGGTTGAGAAGAAGAAGAAGAAGAATCAGAATCAGAAGAATCAGAAGAAGAAGAAAAAGAATCCACCATGTCGGTGCGTGTTAAATGTCAAAGCCTCATTCAGATGTAATGAGGAGTAAAATAAGTTTTATTGCAGAGAATTGTTGTAACGTTATGAAGCTAAACTGTAGGTTAAAGTTAGTGATTAACATGCGTGTTAACGTTAATGTTTATGTGTTAATGTTACCCTACTCAACTTTTGCTAACTACATAACCATGTTACATATTAAAAAAAAGTTGGGTTAACCATAATTAAAGTTACTGTTAGGGTTAACGTTAGGTACCTTTCTCCAAGCCCTCTCCTGTTTTGTCCAAGTCTGTCTATCTGTTTCTGTCCCGGAGCTCTCCGGTCTCTATATGCGTATGGAGTGTGGTAGTATAGAACGGAGCTAACGAGCTCCGGGGCCCCGAACACACGGAGCATTAGCCCCAGTTAGCACAACAATAGCACAGCTGGCTTTTCTCGCGTTGTGTCGTTCTGTACCACCATACCGCTGTACACGCATACAGAGACCGGACAATAAAGCAGAGTGCTTGGAGAAAATTCAGAGAGAAAGTTGGACTACCTGCTAAGTTATGAAAATATGTATGTTAATTGATTACAGCAGTCTGTTGTACTTTACTATGAACCACAGTAGCACAATCACAGCTGACTTTCCCCGCAAACTGGCTTGTTGAGTTTAACTCGATTCACGTTTGGTGTGAACGCACAGTAACGGTAACAAAGCAAACTCTGTTAAGAAGTATTAATGTTAATTGTGTTGATTTTATAAGCTGAATCGGCTGTATGAAAATGCTTTGTGTCCATGTTTATGCTACATCAGGCTTTGGCTACACAACTAATACTTGTTAGTAGGATCAGTTATGTATTGGTTTTGCTCTTATCATGGAATTTGTTGACAAAGTATGGAATATATCACTAGATTTATCCTTTCATGATTCCTTTCAATTTTAGACACTCCACGAACCTAGGATGTGACTGACAACTTGTCGCCTTCTCCATCACCCCCCACCACCTGGGATGTACCTTACAACATCCACACACCATCATCCCTCATGCACACCTTACACTACTGATTCCACTGATATCCACACTCCACACCTTGTTCATGTTGAGTTGAGTTCATTGCCTTCTGTTAATAAATTAGTGTTCTTAAACCGTTCATGGTATGTCTCCCACATTTGTCATGGCCGAAGAGCCAGGTTATGATGGCAGCTGCAGAGTTTTGTTCTTACCCTAGGTATTTTCCCTGCCCATATATATCTGGATGATGATTTGTCCCATTCCCAAAACAGTTCATCTACAGGTATTGAATGAAAAAGGCATAACACCCTGTGTTATTTTTAAAACATCGTTTTTACCATGAATGTTAAATCCAGGTTCCAATCATATTGATCAAAGAACACTTAAAAGCTTGGTATTGTAATAACAGTTATAAGTCCATTTTTTTTATCTTGTTGTCCCTGTTGTAAAAATATTTTCATGGATAAGATACATTTTAGTATCTTTAATCAACTAAACTACCTACTAAATAGGTATTCCTCATGGTTTGCCGTCTCAAGGGCTGAGTGGAAGTTTATTACTTTTATTATCCCCATGACGTCCACATGAAGATGAAAAGGAGTCATTGTAGGAATATATTATTCACATGAACTGAGTTTATTACATTCATGTGTCCTTCATTTCCATTACTCTGCCTCATATAGAATCATACAGAATGTGGTTTTAACTTATATTGCATCTTTTAATATTGCCTATATTGGCTTTAAGTTAAAATCATATATATATATATATATAGAGAGAGAGAGAGAGAGAGATACAGATATATGTATATATGTGTATATATAGATATATATGTATACATGTGTATGTGTGTATATATATATATATATATATATATATATATATATATATATATATATATATATATATATATATATATATATATAGTGTTTATTGGATTGCCTACAATTACAGATACCACATTGAAATGACCCAAGTAGAGAGTCAGGCCTATGTATATTACAAAATATAAATGCATTTGTCTTTTTTTGGGCTGATCTAATTATAGATTTTCCATTTAATTTTATAGATTACAACATTTATGTATGTTAAAAAGACAATTACGAAGTCCTACAGTTCGCAGGTGTCATAAATGCAGCAAGTTCAAAATCCCCACTGTCCTGAACGCAGCACTGGGTGTGGGCGGGACTGGATGTGGGCGGGGTTGGACCTTCCTGCAGGCTGCAGCCGTTAGTACTTGGGATCGACTTCGTACCAGAAACAGAAACAGCAGGGTTTGGCACAGATAGAAAAACAGTTTATTATGTTGTTCTCCGGGCAGGTTCAGTGTGACCTTCTGCTTCTGCCTGTTTACAACAAATAAAGCCTGCTGTAACCTGTGTAACTTCCGTCCTGTGCCACAAATGAAAACATATCTCCTCTTACATGTTTCTGTCTTTTATACTTTACATTTCTATTTGGTGAATTAGAATGGTCTGTACGTAAGGAAGCACGGGGTTCGGGAAACGTGGTATAAATATTAAATAATTATATATATATATATATATATATATATATATATATATATATATATATATATATATATGTATATATTTGAAATGAATTATTCAATGTGATGAGTGTTCAGATGAATAAATAACAGGTTCAAAACAACTTGTTTTGCAGAGGAAACACGCACTACATTCTCACTGAATGACAGTGACAATGACCATGTAAGTCTCGTGAAGTGAAGTCATCATCCCAGACTCCCTCACAAGTAGCGCAATTTTAAGAATTGTTGCATTATGTTGAGAAACTTGACAGTTTTTGTGATAAGTCTATGGCACATTTTAAATAACCTGTGCCTTCTGGTAAAATCGGCATTAAATACAAACCATTAAAATGTTTCTTTCCTTGTAAAAAATTTCCGGCATCGCTGCAAAAGCCTGTCTTTGTTTCCGTGTCTGAACTGCGGCATACCCCCAGCAGCGGTTTGAACACACTGTTTTGACTCATTTCCCCATTTACACAAAATGTATAAAACAGTAAAACATATTAATGCCAAACCTGAAATTCAACAAATCCCGTAAACGGTAACTCACTGAAGTTACTCATCAGGAGAACCAAGTGGGAAAAGTCGCCAGAGTTCTCACTTTTTTTCAAATGTTTAGACTTGTTGCGGTAGACGAAACTGTATAAAATATGTAAAACGCTGTATATAATATATTTTGAACTATTTAGTCCTTTTTCATTCGGCAAATGTTTGCTTATTGTTTATATATCTCCGCCCTAACAATAGTGAGTGTTTGTTATCTCATAGACCCCACAGAAAGCTCACTGCGGGAACAATTTGCACTGCAGCGACTTCCATGTCAGATAAACAACAAAGACAGAAACAAACATGGCAGCACACTAATGTCGTCAGAATAAGGGTGTGCCACACTGATAGCTTGCTCTGAATTGTATTTGCATAGATGTCATGCTGTTGTGTTAGATCAGGAACATTACAAAACCACACAGCAGTATGTCTTGCAGAACTTTTCTGTTTTTCAGTGCAACAAAAGAATCCTTTCTAATATATAAAAACGTTTTTGCTGACATTGCTGTCAGAACTTAATGCCTTATTCTGCTGAGAGAAAATGAAGTGAGATGGGATTCTTCATTGATAAATTAACATCTTTAAAAGCCAGAGGACTGTGTGGATAACCACATGAGATTTTATAAATACTGACAGAGACATAATCGCTTCAATTAAGCTGATGTTGCTGCACACGTCCCATATTTAGTGTAAATTTTAGTTGAAATCCAATGATAGGGAGCTGATAGTGTTCTCTATCTAAAATACTGGTGGATAAAACTCTACTCTCTCAGTACATATAAGTCCTGTTCACTCTCAGTTTATGTGGCCTTATGTAAGTCACACCAAATAATTACTGTACTTTCATGCTGTAGCCCAATTTTATTTGTTTGAATTATTTCTTCGTTTCCATCACAACACTGATAAATGTCTACTTATCTGCATTAGGATAAATGAATTGCTTCAAAACTTCAAACTCTGGAGTCCACTGTTGTCTTACTTTTGGTGCAAGTCCAGATTAAGGAGCTGTAGGAGCCATAATATTACATAGACACTCTCGTTCACGCTGTGGCTGAAGCTGAGACAAGTTGCTGGATTTAAGTTATTTTTGTTTTGTTTACAAAGGAAAGGTTTTAAGTTTGATCATTGAAAGAACACATATAATGGACAATAAATTGATAAAGTGTTCAAGACAGAAACTGTGTCGAAGCGTGAATCCATCAGAAGCGAGTTAATTAGTGCATCAACTAAATCATCCGACGGGAAGCAACTCAGCAGCTTTAAGTGTTGGCTTAGCTCTTACAAATAAACAGATATACATATTTTCTCATACTTTTTTCATCATTACAAATTTTCCAACATTTTTGTTAATATCACGGGGGAATTATGCATGGATCTTGGTTTTTAAAAATCAAGCTTATTTACAGTAGGTGTCTGTGTACTGTGTACAATTTGTGTGCTGTGTGCAGTCACAGTGGAGATATCAGGAATTCAGAAAGGTACCAGCGGTTTTAACACGTCTCTCATAGTTTTAGAAGTGTATCTCAGAACTGTGGAGGGAGTAAACACCAGAGGTGGGAGTAAGTCGCACGTGCAAGTCATAAGCAAGTCTCAAGTCTTAACCTTCAAGTCCAGACGACTCGAGTCCCCCACCTCTGGTAAACACAGTTATACTCATCAGCTGAATGTTTTCAAAGGTTTTAACTTCTGTACCTATTGAGACCTGCGTTCACAAAACTTCTGGTTGCTGAATGCAACCTTAATGTTTAAATACTGTATATTACTACGACTTTATTTGGATGTAGTAGATAACACAAACACTCTTGATTTTAGCAACGTAATATTACATCTGCTGTAAATTGTATTTATAATTTTCTCCATATACTGAAATCTCTCCTTCTTCTGCTAATGCAGTAAACGAGCAACAAAGTTTGCTGGTATTCCTGCCCGCTTTATCCAATCAGGACAGAGAACTCTATAAAATGACAGTCATGTCAGTCAGCTAAGGGACCAGACGGAGTGGAAGATCCTCCTTTTGTGGTGCCTGCAACAGTGTAGGTACCAGAAGCTGTTACACAGTTATACTATCAAACAGGCCAAGTAAAGGGATGAAAAAGGGAAAAGAGAGCTGCCTGAAAAAAAAGAAAGGAGTCCTGCATTAGGTTAGGTGGTGGGAGGGAGAGGAGAACTAACTGCAAACACAGACAGGAAAGCTAAAACAGTGCTTACAGCAGCTTTAAGTTCAGAGTTGTTTTTAAGATACTTATTATTACTTTTAGCGCACAAACTCCTGCTTAAATCTCCAGGCGTCTGACCCTTTACATCTCTGACCGGTCAGTCTCGATCATCCAGCCAGGATCTCTCGGCAATACCTCATATCAAACTGAAAACTAAAGGTTTATGATTTCTGCATTAATTTTTAATCACCTGTTTGATTTCATGAATTCTCCACTACATCATTTTGTTGTTGACGTAAAGCACTTTGTAACAAGGGTTTGCAAATGTGCCAAATAACGTTTATTATCATTACTATCATTATTAACAGTGGTATTACATTTCTTTGGTGTGAGCAGTTTTCAGCATCCAGAGAAAGTTTAGGGGCTGATATTTGTACTGAAGAAGCTCTCTTTTTTAGTTTGATTTCTCTGCTTCTTGTTTTCCCAGAACATCCACACTGACTCCAGAGTGTGTGAGTTGTAGCTGACAGTGACCTCTGACCTCCCAGAACATTCACACATTTCTGCACATTACATCACATCAAGCTACAGAACATGACCCGAGATGTGAGCAGCAGGAGGTTTAATACTCCTTCATATGCGAACAAAGCTGAGACACTAAAATAAAACCCCGCATGTCTCCTCATCCTCTCACACAGGATACACGAGGATCATTTTACTTTCGCTTTACAACCTCTGTGGGTCAGTTTTACCCAGTTATAAGTGACGTCATGCTCAGGCTGAATTCTCATTGGCTCAGATGGAGGTTGACGTAACGCCTCTCTGTGTTTTTCCCTCATTTCATCCCTGGAGCTCCAAGAGGACGGAACAGTTTCAGCCTGTCTGTGATTAAAGAATAATATTATTCTGATCAAATCCTCAGGAACGACAGTTCACCATGAAGATCTTGGTGTTTCTGGCTCTCCTGGGAACAGGTCTACATGACGCGGCGGCAGGTGAGTTCACTTTATTGGTTGTAAAAGAAAAAAATGTTTCGTGTCTTTATGTTCTGTAAATATTAATTGAGGGTTTGTTTGATAGTCTTTTATGTTGAGCTCCAGGACTTCATTGCAGATTATAGAAATGTTTCAAACTGATATTGTTAAAGTTGACGTTAGTAAATTCTGTCTGTTCATCTCAGTTTCTGTTAGAAGAGAAGTCCGCAGTCTGTCTCTGAACATGGAGGTTAAAAAGTGGATTCGTCTATTTTTGTTTCTTTTATATTTCGGACATTATTTTAATTAATCTGATTGATCTTGATGTTAAAATGTCAGCAGAACTACGCAGCACGAAACAGTCCAACACTCAGATAAATAAAGAAAAGAGGAGAAAACATCAGAACAAGGCGTTAAAACAAAGATTATATAGATATTTAGATGTTTTAATACCTGAGTTGTACAAAAAAAGAGTCTTTTAGAAATTGTGTTTTATATTATTATTATAATTACCGTATTTTATTGAAACACGTCACTGTATTTCACATGAATTCTTTACAGTTAACACGATGTGCGAATAGAAAAACACACAAATCAATTACAGCCTGCTATGAGTAATAATTTGAATATATATTTTTTAAATGTAATTTTTTTTCAAAAAAGGCCTTTTCCCAGATAATTCCCCAGTTTAACTCCACACACTGAAACAAACATCTGCTTTAATGTAGTTCCTCTATACTGAGTTTTGTTGGTCGGGTCCAGTCACATCACACTGGTAGTTGTTACATTTACTGTGTGTACAATAACATGTTGTTTGTTAGAGTCAGATCAATAAATCAGCCTCAGATAAATCTGCAGATAACTTATTACAGATATGTTCGTATCTGTGTGTATGTCGGCTGATCAGTAACAAGAAACTGAAGAACAGAAATGTCAATGAGTCCTCATTACAAAGTTTGTCCACCAGAGAGCGATGAAGAGTTTATTTAGAACTGAGAAAATGTCCTGATCAGAGTGTGTCTTTGTCACTAAAAACTGTCTGTTACGTTTCTGTGTTGAAAGAAAATCCCTCTAAAGATCAAATGTACTATTTTTAATTACTGTAATTGTCTTCAATTTGTAAAAGTATCAATATCAGTATTAGTCTAATAAATCCAGCACTGGTTCTGCATTACTGTTTACTGATATTTGACCTTTTAACAGAGAACAGAAAAAAAAAATTCTCATCTAAATAAAGTCAGTAAATATAATTTTCTTATGGAGGACATGTTGGAAAACAGCTAAATTAATAAATCTAATCTGCTTTTCATCCAACATATAACTGTTACTAATAAAATCTGTACAAAATGAGTACATGAGAAATAAAAGTATAACATAAGAAACATTTTTTATACAAAAGATACAAGACTTACATTTAAGGGGTTACACCTAAATATAATTCTTTCATTTACATAAATCAAGATTTGAAAGTCAGGAACAGAAATGAACTGGGTTATATATTTATTTTCTTGATGGTTGTTAAAAGTTAAAGTTAAAATTAATGATTAGGCTACTTGATGATGAATCTTACAACAAAAATAGAAAAGAGCAAAACAACCGACTTCAAAATGGTAAAAGAAGAAAACTAATAAGATAATGAGGAGTGTTAAGTATGAATGAAGAAGAATAAGTTAGCCCATTAACTAGAAACTAAACAGGAGAGATATCCAGCACTAGAAAAAAAAAGTTTTAAAAACTGCTTCATATCAAATGAAAGTCAGGAACACAACTGCATGAGATAAATATTTGACTTGTTTGATATTTTATTCAGAAAAAATACTTTTTAAAGACAAAAGACAGACATATTAAAGTAAAAACTTTCTGGAGTGAGATTTTCTAATACATTTTTTTTTATTATTGTTTTTAATTGACTCCACAACAGATATGTGTTGTCTGTCTGTGGTAGTGTACTTGGTATTGTTCGGTGATTCTTAAAAACGGGGAAATAAAAACTGAAATAATTATATTTACTTTTTTTTTTACAGTGACTCACTCTCTGAAGTATTTCTACACTGGATCTTCTGGAGTCCCAAACTTCCCACAGTTTGTGGCTGTTGGGATGGTAAATGAAGTTGAGATGATTCACTATGACAGTAGCACCAAGAAAGCAGAACCCAAACAGGACTGGATGAGCAGAGTCACAGCAGATGATCCTCAGTACTGGGAGGACAGCGGTGGTAACTTTATGGGTGCCCAGCAGACCTTCAAAAGGAACATTGTCACTGCAAAGCAGCGCTTCAACCAAACTGGAGGTTTGTTTATTTTTCACTTTGTACTGATAAAATGTTGTTAATGATTGAATTCTGTATTTTAGTAAGCACATACACACAAGCACACACACAAAACTGTCTGATGGAGGCTTTTCTTGTCTGAAACTCACATGAAGCCACTCCACCTTCACCAGTGGAGATAAACTGCTGGTCTCAGTGGAGTCAGTGTGTCTCTGTGGTGAAACAGAGGATATGAACTGTGTCAGGATCTCACTCTGTTTCCCAGCAGCCTCTCTGTCTCTCTCTGAAGACGTCCACACTGTCCAGATGATGATTGGCTGTGAGCGGCTTCCATCCAGCCAATCACAGCAGGAGGTGTAGATCCTGGTGTTCTGGTGTCTGTGGATCAGTGTGTCTCTGTGGTGAAGATGTGATATCAGCTGATGATCGATGACTGAGCTGTGATCTCACTCTGGTTTAATGTCCTCTCTGTTTCTGTCTCAGGTGTCCACGTTCTCCAGACGATGTACGGCTGTGAGTGGGATGATGAGACCAACGAGGTTAATGGTTTTTGGCAGTATGGTTATGATGGAGAAGACTTCATTGCTTTTGACCTGAAGACAGAGACAAACATCGCCCCAAAACAACAGTCTGTCATCACCAAACACAAGTGGGATAATGACAGAGCTGCCATAGCACTGGAAAAGCAGTACCTCACCCAGATTTGCACTGAGTGGCTGAAGAAGTATGTGGACTATGGGAGAAGCGTTCTGCTGAGAACAGGTAGAATCACCTGACCTGATGTAGTTTAATGGACACAACAATCTTCATATTTCTCTTCTGTGTCTAACCAACAGTCACATCGCAATTAATATAAACTGACATACAGAGACACACATTTCTCTTTGCCTCAATTTTCTCTCTCTTTCTCACACTCACTGTCTTCCTCCCTTAGTCATCTGTTTCACCGCATTTTTTTCTTTCTCTAGCTTCTTGTAATGTGTTCACATATTTTGTCTGTGTTACTCAAACATTTAAAATATATTCCATCAAACAGAAATGATAATATTGATATACAGTAAATACTAATAAAGAACCTGTAAACTGTCTCTCTTTCCTCTCCAGATCTTCCCTCAGTGTCTCTCCTCCAGAAGACTCCCTCCTCTCCAGTCAGCTGCCTCGCTACAGGTTTCTACCCTCACAGAGCCTCACTCGTCTGGAGGAAAGATGGAGAGGAGCTTCATGAGGAGGTGGACCACGGAGAGATCCTCCCCAACCACGATGGAACCTTCCAGATGAGTGTTGACCTGAAACTTTCATCAGTCAAACCTGAAGACTGGAAGAAGTACGACTGTGTGTTTCAGCTCTCTGGTGTGAACGAGGACATCATCACCAAACTGGACAAAGCAGTGATCAGAACCAACGAAGGTAAGACTGGAATCAGAAGTGTTGATGGTGAGAAACACATTTGTTTTACTGTAACAGTCCTGCAGTTCATGTGTTCATATGTGTGTGTTGGACGTTTTGTTTCCTTGTGTTGTTTTATTATCAGTTTCTTTCATCTAGAAGACTCAGACTAACATTAAACCAAAGCACATGTTCACCTCTGGACTCTTAAAAGGACATCAGCAAATGTAATCCACGTTTACATTTTTTGTTGTTGTTTGGATTAATCCAGAACTGTAACTGTTAGACTATTGTACCGTCATTTTGTACCATTTCAGACCACGTGTAGACATTTTAATGTTTAACCACAGTTCAGAGATTAAAGGCACTGTGTTGACTTCACTACTGGTCAGTTTTAGAAGATGAAGGGATTATTTTAAACTGGATGAATGTATCAGAAAATCTGTTAGTATAAAGATTATTTATTGACAGTTAGCAGCTGTCATTGTGCCAAGTACATACAAAACACAACCAAACACAGACATACAATTAAACAAAGACAACAAAGCCAGATGAAGATAAACTAACACACATACATGAATTGTGTGCACATGTATAGCTAAAATCAAAAACACATCAGCAGGTCAAATGAAGACACTGTCTGTATACAGGTTTGATGTCTGGTTGGTAAATGGATGTTCTTCTCCTCTAACCTGCTTCATCTGAACAGGTTTTGACTAGTTTTGTTGTTTTCTGCTCAACAGAGAAGCTCAACCTGATTGCCATTGTCGTCGCTGCTGTGGCTGTTCTCGCCCTCGTCTGCGCTGGGATTGGATTCTTCATTTATAAGAAGAAGAGCGGTGAGGGAACAAAACAGACACAGTGTCTTTTATCATCTTTTTAATTTAAACTTTGAGAAGATGTTTTTATTGCTAAATTAAACATTTCCCTGCACAATAAAATCTTTTACTACTAACAGTAAACACTTTCAGGTTCATAGCCACAGTTTCATCACAGTATGATTATATGACATGATGAAGAAAAATCAGAATCTCAATTTATCGTTGAGAAGGAATTCTCACAAGGTCTGGCATTTGAAATATTTGAATAATTTGTCATTTCTTTTTATTTCAGCCAAACGCCCTCCATCTCGTAAGTATCACTTGTTTCTATTCTTTTTCCTCTGACTTGACATTGTAGATTTAAAAGAGTTTCTTGATTTTGTGCTGCTGAACTTTTCTTGCAGTGTCAGCTGTTTGTAAAAAATCAGCAGGATTTGTTCTAACATTGTGTTTCTGACCTTCCAGCTGTCAGCAACCCAGAGGTGATGGAGCAACTGAACCCACAACCACAAGCCTAAACGACAAACACACCAACCTGAACACAGTGAGTTGTTTCATATTGGACATTAATTCAGACACCAGTTGTTAAACAAAGCTGCACTAAACTATGTAAAATAACTTTCTGAGACTGTTTATTTACTGAAACATTTATTTGACGTTTTGTGATGATAAAGGAAATCTTTGACTTTCAATTGATTTTCCACAACAAAGATGAAACGGTTAAATAGAAAGTTAAATTATTAAGACATAGAAACCTTCACATCATTAGGTCAGATGAAGTGTAATATTAAAAACTCAAACATTAACTTTTAGGATCAGTGACAACAATTTGTTGATGAACAAAGTTTAAACTAACGACTTCAGAAACATAATTAAAAAGTATACAACTAAATGTTAACACTTCATGGATATTTAAAGTCTAAATGATTCTGTAAATATGTGGATTTTTTGTAATATTTTTCCTTTCGTCTCTTTAGGTTTATGGATAAATTCTGCACTGGAACAAGAAGCGACGTCACCACATTCCTCATAAACTGTTAATTCACTGGATATTCATAAAGATATAAACTGAATCAGGGTTGGAAATCTATAAGTAGATGCTTATTGATTGGAATACAAAGAAAACAAAGGCCAAAAACTCAGTTGGCAAATGTTTTAGACATACCATTTATATAAATGGTGACATCCAATCATTTTGATCATTTGGCTTCAAATAAAAAGTTGAATTTCATCTGAAATTCGTCTGAAAAGACTTTGCTCAGATGTTGGCAGATCAAATGAGAAAATCAATCTATCTATATCTATAAATCTGTATAGATACAGATATATATCTAATTATATCTATCTATCTATATCTATCTATATCTATACACACAGATATCTATCTATCTATATATATATCGATATATATCTATATAACTATATCTATATATATATATATCTATCTATATCTATATCTATCTAGATCTATATAGATATTGATATATAGATATATAGATATATATCTATATCTAGCAGGCATCGCTTCATATATTAAACTACTTGGGCCTGGCAATAAGATATATACCTTGAGATAACAGATATTTGTCAACCAGGAGAGAGTTTTATTTACTATTTATACTAAAACAGCCATTATTTGCTTCTCTGGTTGTATCAGATCACTGGAGGCAAAAGTACAAATCAATCAGCAACAACCAAAAACATGCTACGAAAAATTGACATCCTAAATGACCTGCAGGTGTAAATGGTTGTTAATCTGTTTTACTCCCGGTGACTCCAGTCTGCTGTGAGGCTCAGCAGGATGCACTGGACAGGAAAATAAATGTGTTTTTAATCACTATAGTGAATTAGCACAATTTTAATTTAATTTGATCTGGTTAAGACAACATGAGTAAATGGTTTCCTGTTTTAATTTCCAGAAAATGCACATTATATATACCACAGCATGAAGATACATAAACAATGATAGGTTGTATTAATGTTGCCAGCTCAAATTTATTTTCCAGCTGTGTAAATATGTTGCCTGTATATTTCTTTAAGAGTGATTGAATTGAAAGATTTTTAATTGATTCAGATCAGGCTTGTGGGGCCTATTGGGCCAGGGTGAATAATTTATGTCTGAGTTTTGTCTTTATTAATCAAAAGTATGTTGTTTTGTGTTTCTTAAAATCACTTTTCATCTGTTTTGAAATATGTAATGGATTTTTTATGATTTCTAAAAGGGTTGTGGGCTTTTTTTAAGCTTCTCAGCACACAAATATTTGTGCTTGTTTTAGTTTTGTTACTACATCAACGATTCTGGTGTTTGTACAAGAGTATGTACAGGAATGTGAGATGAAGGTTCTCTCGGTTTCATTCTTTTTGAACTATTGCAGTATAAAGTCACAAATTTTCCAAATGTTTTTGTCCTTTTGTGTTTACATATAAAGAACATGTTGACACATGTGAAAGAAGCAACAGTTAAATCAATATTACATGCATGTTCACTCATTAACATGACTCATGGAGATATTAAAGTTAAAAAGCCAGTGCAAGCACAGTATTTTGTCACTAAATACATCATAATTGTTTTTATTTTATATCTTTAATTTGATGAATACTTTTGATCAGAGTCATTAATAATCCAGATGTTCTGACAGACTGACACCAGCAGAAAGTCAGGTGACATCCTCAGGTGGTTTCCCATCAGCAGTTCAGGAGCAGATACATGGTTCCTCCACAGGGGGCGCTGTCACACTGCTGACACCTCTGTACAGGTGAGCTCAGTGATAAACTCAGGTATTGATCAGCAGCGATCAGGAAGAGCCTCTGTCAACCAGAGCTCAAGCCTCAATGTCACCAACAATATAAACTGTCCAGATAAAAGCTGCGACACGTGTTGTTTTCTCTGTGTGATAATCATGAATAATATTGTCTCAGCTGAAGAAGTGATAACAAAACATCTGAGTTTCATTTATTAAATTCAATAACCTTTTATAAAGCGCTTCAAGCAATGGTGATTCTGCGGCGTGGCCGGGGCCACCCCTGAAAACTTATTAGCCACCCCTGTGGCCACCCCACATCTGATTGGAAGTTGGTCAAGTTTGTCAACACAAGAAACGAGAAATGCTGTCAATCAATGATGACGGATCAGCTGATTTGGGGCCAATTTTATATTTTTAATGCTGCTACTGCTGCTGTCAGGCCTGGTTGTTCATGAAACAGGAATCAATGTGGCAATGTCAACTGCTGGATAAAAACGCTGAAATCTTTCTATTGAGAGGTAATTATATGTTTAGTTGTGTCGTAGTTCCCTCTGAATGTGTATGGAAACTATCTAGCACTAAGTAGCAGCTAAAAGACGAACTACACTGCACTAGCTAGCTTAGCAGCCTGCAAACCAAGTTAAGCAATTAACGTTAGCGTTTTTAAAAAGAATTGTTATTTACATACTGCCATGAAATATGAACAGCTGATTTCTGGACTGAAGACTAAGGGGGATTTTTGTTTTTTGCAGATGTGTGTGTGTTCAATAGAGCTACATTTTTGACCAACCAGTGTGTGAAATATAGTGTGACAGTCTAGATTTAAGTAGCTATATCACAAGAACAAGCTGTGATTTATTTATTTGCTCTGAGATTTAAGGGCTGTTTAAATACTTTTTGATCTTGGAGATAAAGGACTTTTTGTTTGTATCAAATTAGCTCATCTTCACAGTTCACATATTTTTAGACGTTTAAATAGGCAGAGGCAGAGCAAATTGCATCCAAATGCCACACATGCTTGACATGCAATATGTGTTAATTTTGTTATTAAAAGTGAACAAAGATGTCGGTAGTTACATAAAAACAAACCTTTGTAGATACTATAAATAGACATAATTAGCCACATTGTTGACACCTCCTTTCTTTTTGGCATTTTAATGGAGTCAAAGCTATTATTTAAGGGGTTCAAGAGCCCCACAAACACATGTATTTTGCACACTGATTCTTACCCAATTTGACAATGAACCTGCTTGATGTTTGTAGTTATAGCTACTACTTCAAAGTGAATTGACTGACTGATTGACTGATTGAGTGATTGAATTACCCCAGGGTTATTGAGAGAATAGCTATGAAGAGAAGCAGAGATGTTCAGAGCTTCTTCTTCTTCAAAAAAAAAAAAAAAAAGACTCAGAGCCAGCCACAGCTTCTACCAGCAGCAGTGAACAGGCCCGGTCCATTCAGCAGCCTCAGTACAGCAGTAGTGACCAAGAGCAGCCAGCTCCCCCTGCACAGGATGGTAGGTGCTTGGATAGATGGAATTTACCATGTAGGCTCACATTCAAGTTGTTTGTCACTCCTGTCATACAATTACAACTGTTTGAAACATCACTACACAAGAACAATAGTTAAAACAGTTGTAAACAGAAGAACAATAATAAAATGTGCATAATACATAAATAAACACACACATATCTGTCACACCACAGTGAGGGGTGTCCTGTCGTGGGTTTTTTTGTCTTGCGAACTTCCTGTTTTAACTCTCCTCTCGTTTCAGGTCACTTGCCCTTCCTTGTGTGTCACCGGTCTGACGTCTCCCCTGATTCCTGATTGTTTCCACCTGTGTCCCCTTCCTTGATGCATCTGCATCTCCCCTTGTCTCGTTGCCAGAGTATTTCGTCTTGTCATGTACCTCCAGCCCTGACTCACAGCCTTGCCACAGTTTCGTCTTTTAGTACTGCCTTGTTTGTATGTTCTGAATTCTTGTATGCCTCTGAAGAAGAGTGATTTTGTTTTGATAAAGTTTTGGTCAACTTGTTTTGTTTAAAGCCAGTTTAATTTCATAGCGTCTTTGTTTTTTCCTCCTTTTGGAGCGTCCTTGGTTTGTAAGTTTTTTCAGCTCCGTACAGTATAGTTTAAGTTAACAGCCCTTTGCTTTTTCCCTCTCTGAGAGTGGTTTTCTTTTGTGTAAATTTCAGTGTATTTTCATTCTTAAGATCAGTGTAGATATTTATTTCCTTTTCCTCCTGTCTATCCGTCCGTCCGTCCAACCTATTGAGGGCTCAGATATGTGTATTCCCACAGCTGACCAGCCACACCCAGAGGGTCAGGAGATAGTGATAGATGAGTGGGATCCAGCAGTGTCTGGAGCTCCACCTGCTCAGCATGGTATGTCAAGTTCTTTTTTGTCCAGATGTTTCATTTATGAACAGTTACTGATACTTCAACATAGACAATCTGTTCTTTAAATCTCAACCGCGGTCGGCTGTGTCCCTGGCATTAAAACTTCGCTATGCCATGGCCACCCCGCACTAGCTTTGTGTCCCATCTTGGCCACCCCAGTAAAAATATCCTGGATACGCCACTGTGTGTTTGAGTATAGGAAGTGAAAGTTTAGGGATAAAATGCGTGTTAATGTCCTAACAAGTTATTGTTGTTTAAAAAGTCTGAAGAAGTCGTTAAGTTATTGTGGTTTTGAATTTGAATATGAGCTTGTAGCGACCCGTGAAGAGGGTCGAAAGAACTAAAAGTCTAATCAGTTGTTATAACTGTTTAAAAATTCGGAATAAGTTGTTAAATTTGATGTTGTGGTTTGAGATTTGAACAAATACTCGTAGCAACCGGGGAGGAGGGTCAAGAGAACTAGCAGTATACGTATAATTGCCGTGCCCGCATTCAGGGGCGATTTAGACACTGGAAGTTCTGTATGGCAGAGAAGCCAGGTCGCCGTGCCCTCTCTGGGGCGACTGATAATAAAATGAAAGGATCCAGGGACAGCGCCTGAGACGGCTGTGGCCTAAATAGTGAAACAGCTGAAGAGTAGAATGGAAGAAAATAACATAAGGCCTTCTTAAATATATATATTCCTCCTGCCATGCAATCAGCTCATTCCAGTATGTTACTGGTCCACTTCCACCTGTTCCCTGCCAGATTGTCCTGTGTTTTTTTGCCAAGCTCTCCACCGTACCAAATACTGCTTCTGCCTGATCTGCCTGGCTGTTTTTGGACCTTGATCACCCAGCCTGCCCCTGGTCTGATTTGTTTGCTTGTATGACTGATCTCCCGGTTTTGACCATTGCCTGAATTGATAAGTAAACTGAACTTTCCCTGCCACCTTGACTGTCTAGTTGTCGTGCTTTTGGGTTCTACTCTGCCAGTGAACGTTACAAGGAGTGCATGAAAAAGTGGCACAGAGTATCCTCTGGAGCCACTAAGTGACCGATAACAGGGATTTTTGACCTAAATTATTGTGACCGAATAGAGGCTGAATTACGGAGAAAAGATGATAATGATGATAATAAATGATAATAATAACCCAGAGGAAATAAGACAGTTTCCACTGAGAGAAGTGGACGGGACGAGGACGGGGAGAATAGTGGGAAAACTTAAAGTGGAATTGAGAGAGAAAACAGGACACCAGAAGCAGATAACACACACACACACACACAAGCCATAAGATCAGAGGAGAACTTGAAAACCAGCCAAAGTCTGGCGTAGCAAAAAAAACACAGTCAGGTCTGCAGCTTCCCGCGGGCCTTAGACTACAGCCAAACCTCTGAGCATTTAGCAGAACGCATCAAATCAGTGCTGTGAATAATAATAGTAATAATAGTAAATAATATAAGAGAAGTGTAATAAAAATAACTGATCATTATAGGCAAAGAATAGAATAACAAGATAATAAGTCAAGTGATGAGGATAAAGTGGTGGGTGATAACACAGATACAAACATAAAATGAAAATGAAATAATTACTGATGACTATTATGCCACTGAACGGGACATAGAAACTCTTGGACAAAACATATGTTGATGATGAGGGAATTGGACATTGGCAAACTGAACAAGAAACTAGTCAGAGGTTGTGGCATTTAACTAAAGTTGGTAAGACATACTTTCCCATTCAGTAATCAGTGTGCTGTAAAAAAGAAATATGATCAGGATGTGAGAGGAGGAGGAGAGACTCCTTTTTGTTGTGTCAGAAAGTCATATGAGGGGCACTTATCTCTACATGAGGGGTTACAGGAAGATGACATTTACTGTCCTGATAAAAACATCAGGGGGTCATTGTTTTGGGAAGGAGTAAGACACAAAGTGTTGTAAAAATATGTGACCTCCACTCTGTTGTATTTAAGTCAGTAACATTTGGAGGACTAGAGAGAACGTTCTGGACCTTCCCTACATGCAGCATTTATTAAAGAGATCTGATTCATCACGCTGAGTATAAAATTCTTAGAATTAGCAACTCTTCAGCTCACAAAGGAGTTGTAGATAATCCTTATAGATGAGAAAGACATTGAATAGACATGATTTGCACAAACCTGATAACAGGTAATATAATGAAATAATAGCATATAATAGAATATAATAATAATATGATCCAATATGAGAATACTGTAATAACAATATGATACAGTATAGTATTATATGAGACCCCAGTACAATAAAATGGGTGAAAGTATAGATTAAATAAGTATAGAGAATAAACTTTGTGGTGACATTCAGTGACTAGTATACTGCCTGTATACTACAAGGGTGCTTTGCTCAAAACGAATGTGTCACACAAACCAGCTGGCTGAACAAGTTAGTGAAAGAAAGTTAGTGTGTGCTAGATGATATCCAACCACACGCTTGTATGAGAAGATCAGAGTGGTTGTGAAGTTCGTGTGAATGATAAGCCCAGTGGAAGTTTAAACAAGTCTGTCCCAGTGAGTCAGTTGAAAACATGAGGAACAAAACCGGGAAATTAGAAATTGTATCTCACCTTTTTTTAACAGGCTCTGCTGAATTAAGAGCAGACAAATGGGGGAAAATGTGGTTAAAAATGTTCAACTTTGGCACTGTGTCATCTATGGGATGGTTCCAGCGAAAGGCACATTAAGCACAGAATGTTTAAGATGGTGCAAAGTATGTTAGAAGAAAAGGTAAAAAGAAAGTAGGGAAGAAGAAGATAGACTGACAAAAAGAAGGAGAAACAAGAATGTAGGGCCAGAATTAGGAATGGACCTCCTCCATGTTGTGTCCACATCTACAACCCTTCTTTCAACGACACCTTTTACACGAGGTCAGGCATCCCAGGATGATTCTGGTAAGGGAGGGGGAGAGGAACCAATAGACCCTCACCCTCAGCCCTCTTCCATCCATCTTCTAAAAGGAGTCACAAATTAACTTTGCTTCCCCCAAAAAAGCCTTTTTCTTTACGAGCAGCTTCTATTGACTACTGGGTGCGGAGTCGAGGTCACTGAGGGGATGATGTTCCCCGACACCGTGCCGAGGCGAACAAGGAAGCGGACTGTCATTGAGATCCAGAAGTGTTTTGTACACAGGCCATGTTAAGCCAACCGAATTGGAATTGAAGGAGGCTACAGAGGAATCACCTGACACAAAGACTGGAGTCAGGTGGGCCACAGAGTCCTGGACGAAGATGGCAGACACACACACACACACACACACACACACACACACACACACACACACACACACACACACACACACACACAAAGAGGGAAACACTGATTGACTGTTAAAGACCAAGCTTTGCTTTCTGGCAGTATTTGATAGTTTTAGGGCTCTAACCAAGTTTGATTTCTTTTAAATATAGAAGATGCAAATTCTGTTATTATACAGTCAAAGTCAACTTTTAGACTAGGTCATTGCTCCTGTGATTTAGTTTATCATTAATCAGGGTGCCATTGTTGACTCCCTCATTTCACCATGTAACTCCCCCATCTTGCCTGAAAAGAAACCAAAAAGGGGGGTGGGGATCATTAAAATACTTTAAGGGCATAAATTAAGCTGTTCAACGTCCAGCAGATGTTGTAACACTAATGTAGAAAAATCTATCAGACTGTGGATTTTCAGTTATTGATTTAACAAATGCACATTCTAGCATTCCTGTTTTTCCTGACTCACGGTTCATGGATGAATAGAGTTTTCTTCTCCAATCCAAATTTGTTCCAAAACTACGAATGAAGACAAACAATTGCCTTATTGGATTTAGGAGGCTATTGTTGTCCATGTATTTAGCATTTTTTAGGCCTCCCAGACCATATATATCCCTTAAAGATAAAAAAAAAATGTAATAATTTAAATGGGGTTGTTTATTTAAAAAACCCTTGCTTAACCCCATGGTGGCAAATAGTGATTAATAGATAATTAATTAAAACAACCTCAGCAACAATTTCCCCCCGGGGATTAATAAAGTATTCTGATTCTGAACTTTCACCACAGAGAGCGCTACAGTGAAATTATCAAAGGGCTGTAGCAGCTAACAAAACTGCTGGTGTTCTGCATGCTGCTTTGATTAACCTCAGAAAACCAAAAATGAATAAATAATTGAATATGTTGCAGAGAGGATGGGGTTTGCCTGTGGAGTTTTGATGCAGGACACCCCAACTGGTAAGTTAGATTGTTAGATAACATTGAGGCCGGTCTGCCTTCCTGTTACCAGGGACTTGCAGCAGCAGTTTTTGCTTTTCAGAAAGCCTCAACAGTGACCATGGGACACCCAACCATCCTGTAAACGTCTCACCAGATACATGCCCTCCTCACCAGTCCGAGGTTTGTGCTTACACAAGCTCGGTTATGAAGTTGTGCTCTCAGCAACAACTGAACATCCAACGTTGCAATACAGTTAATCCCGCAACATGGATGATGATGATGATACCGATACATGGAACGCCACATGACTGCCTTCAAGCCACATTAGTGTTTCTGAAACCACGTGAAGATATGCATAATTAACCAATAAGAACAGATCTTTCTCTGTTTGTAGATGAGACGTGACAAGCAACAATGCAGCTGACCCAATCGTACAGTTGCTGTTGCAGATGATACATTTACCATAGTCCAAACTATCAAGCTTGCCCAACCATGCTCAGTACAGTTTGCAGAAATTAAAGCTTTTAACTGCAGCAAGCAAATTGGCAGAAGGAAAGCAGTTAAATATATACATGGACTCACAGTATGCATATGCAGTGTGTCATATACATGGAAGTATCTGGAAACATAGAGGTTTTTCTTAGAGCGGATGACACACCAGTAACGCATGGAGCAGCCATCTAACACTAAAAATGTGAGCCACTCACCACTTTACCATCCTTAATAGCAGTCCAGAACGAGGCTGGCATATACAAACAGTTAGTGTGGTTGAAACGTGGTGCTATTAAAACCACTCAAGAAGACCCCCAGAAAGGTTTATGGCATATGCGCATGGCTCCGACCCTTTACATCCCTGACCGGTCGGTCTCAGATCATCCAACCAGAATGTCTTGGTAATACCTCGTATGGTGACTGCTCTTTTGCAGGTTTAGCATCCAGACTATGGAACTAACTCCCCCCCTCCCATCAGGGGTGCCGCCAGGGATTTTGGGCCCCATGAAAAAAAATCTAGTTGGGCCCTTGTATAGGTTGCCCATGTCTCAAAGGGCCCCCTGTCAGTGCCGGGCCCTTGGAATCGTCCTAACCTTTCCACCCCTGGCGGCGCTCCTGCCTCCCATAATCAGATTAACCTATTGACTGACTTGGGAGAGACTTTGGGGGGGCCCAAATTCTGCTTAGGGCCCCCAAAAGGCTTGGACCGGCTCTGCTCGGGCTAAATTCTCATTGGCTCAGATGGAGGTTGATGTCAACGCCTCTCTGTATTTTCCCCTCATTTCACCCCTGGAGCTCCAAGAGGTCAGACCAGTCTCATCCTGTCTGTGGTTAAAGAATCACATTTTTTTTTATCAAAGCTTCAGAAACGACAGTTCACAATGAAGATCCTGTTTTTTCTGGCTCTCCTGGGAACAGGTCTACATGGCGCGGCGGCAGGTGAGTTCACATTATTTAAAATCGGCTGGTTGTAAAAGAAAAAAATGTTTTGTGTCTTTATGTTCTGTAAATATTAATTGAAGTTTATTTTTATAGTCCTCGATGTTTAGCTCCAGGACTAGAAATGTCTAAAACTGATAATCTTAAAGTTGACGTTAGTAAATTCTGTCTGTTCATCTCATGAATCACTGATAGTTTCTGTTAGAAGAGAAGTCCACAGTCTGTCTCTGAACATGGATGTTAAAAAGTGTATTGGTCTGATTTCTTTTCTATATTTCGGACATTATTTGAATCCATCTGATCGATCTTAATGTTAAAATGTCAGCAGAACTACGCAGCACAAAACTGTCCAACACTCAAATCAATAAAGAAAAGAGAAAACATCAGAACAAGGCGTAAAACAAAGATTGTCTAAAACTATATTTATTGCAATGATCAGTTTTAATCTCTGAATTGTTCATCACTGTTTGATATAAAAATCACCACTGTTTTAGAAATAATTAACATGTTTTATATATTTTAAATTCACGAGTTATAACTAACGTATTTTACGTCACTGCATTTAATCGGAATTTTCTACAGTTTACACAGTAATGTGCACACAGAAAAACACAAAATTCATCACAGCTATGAATAATAATTGGGATAATATTTTTTTCAATTGTATTAAAAAAGCATTTCCAGTGGGTCCAGGTGCAATCAGTGCAGAGTTTTTAAGAGCAGTTTAACATAAATATGATCTTTATGTATTCAGACAGCAGAGGACAGTGAAGGATTCTGAAATCATGGATAAACTGTGTTGAATAAATTGTTAAAAGCTTTTATTTTCAGGACTAAAAGTGAATTAAACATTTATTCATATTGGAGGGAATGTTGGAATTTATCAAAGAATGTACAAGTAGGTGTCAGTGGAAAAAAAAAAAAACAGATCCAAAATCTTTAAGTCTAGTACATAACTGACTTATAGAAGCTGTAAATGAAAATATTACTTAAAAGATCTTCCTTGAATATATTACATATACTACATAGATATACTGCACAGGAATAAACGTGATTCTCAGCTATTTGAAATCCCAAACCTTCTGACAATAAAATGAAAAAAAAAAGATAAATGACCACTTGACACATGATGAAAAATAAAAGCATGTTGTTTGAAATGTTGTTGAAGCAAAATTTATACGTTTACTTTTGTATTTATTGATTGTGTAACAGTAATTATTAGGATGTCTTGACTCTGCTGTATTTCAATTTGATTCTGTGTGCAGGAAAATAAAATTGTTCAGTGATTTATAAAACTGAAGTCATGACATTAACTTTTTCTTCCAGTAACTCACTCTCTGAAGTATTTCTACACTGGATCGTCTGGAGTCCCAAACTTCCCAGAGTTTGTGACTGTTGGGATGGTTGATGAAGTTCAGATGATTAACTATGACAGTAACACCAAGAAAGCAGAACCCAAACAGGACTGGATGAGCAGAGTCACAGCAGGCAAAGCTGACTACTGGGAGTATCAGACTCAGATGTGGGTGGGTGCCGAGCAGAACTTCAAAGCCAACATGGAAATTGCAAAGCAGCGCTTCAACCAAACTGGAGGTTTGTTCATGTTTCACTTTCTACTGATAAAATATTAAATAAATAATTAGTTAAAATGAAATGTTTATTTATGTTTTATTTTCATGCTGTCTTTTAGGAAAATTATGTTAGTACACACACACACACACACACACACACACACACACACACACACACACACACACACACACACACACTAAACAGTCAGTCTGAACAGAAACATCACTGAGACTGAGACTACTGGATGCTGCTGTACTACACTGATAGTGTTTCTGTCCATCCCATAATAACCAGCAGAGATCATTAACCCTTTATCTCCACTAGATTAGATCAGAGTGACTCTACTGAAGTGCCCACAGTGAGGAGCAGCATGTTGACCTCAAACCACCAGTGCCACCATATTAATATTAAACGCAATCATTTAAGCCTTGTGCATTTAAATATTAAACACAAACATTTTAATCTCTCATTTACTAACTTAAAGTTATTTTATTTGTCAATGTGAATAAATTAAAGTTTTCTCACCACTGGCGTCTCTGAGGTCTCCATGCGGTGATGCCACCAAACACTGTCTGTGTGACAAAGGAGTGACCCACCTGTTTCTGAGCCTACTTATCACCTCAGCCCTATTTTTCCAGCCTCAGGCCTCCCTACCTGCATTTAGGAGTCTGACCTGATCCTGACGTAACCCACGTAAATCGCTGAAAAATAAATTCAAAATATTACATAAACACAAATGCAGAATTTCTTTAAATTGCTTTAACAGTGTCTCTGTGGTGATTGGCTGTGAGCGGCTTCCATCCAGCCAATAACAGTAGGAGGTGTAGATCCTGGTGTTCTGGTGTCTGTGGATCAGTGTGTCTCTGTGGTGAAGATGTGATATCAGCTGATGATCGATGACTGAGCTGTGATCTCACTCTGGTTTCATGTCGTCTCTGTTTCTCTTTCAGGTGTCCACGTTGTCCAGAACATGTATGGCTGTGAGTGGGATGATGAGACCAGTGAGGTTTACGGTTTTTATCAGTGGGGTTATGATGGAGAAGACTTCATAGCATTTGACCTGAAGACAGAAACATGGATCGCTGCAAAACAACAGGCTGTCATCACCAAACACAAGTGGGATAATGACAGAGCTGTGATAGCACTGACAAAACACTACCTCACCCAGATTTGTCCTGAGTGGCTGAAGAAGTATGTGGACTATGGGAGGAGCGTTCTGCTGAGAACAGGTAGAATCACCTGACCTGATGTAGTTTAATGGACAAAACAATCTTCATATTTCTCTTCTGTTTCTTACCAACAGTCACATCACAATTAATATAAACCAATACCGAGACACACTTTGTCTCAGTTTACACACATTTCTCTTTGTTTAATTTTCTCTCTTCTGTGTTTATGTCCATCTCAGTCTCTCATCTGTCTCACCCTTCTTGTAACGTTTTCACATATTTCAAACAGGAAAAGTAATATTAATATACAGTAAAATAAAGAACCTGTAAACTGTCTCTCTCTTTCCTCTCCAGATCTTCCCTCAGTGTCTCTCCTCCAGAAGACTCCCTCCTCTCCAGTCAGCTGCCTCGCTACAGGTTTCTACCCTCACAGAGCCGCACTCTTCTGGAGGAAAGATGGAGAGGAGCTTTATGAGGAGGTGGACTACGGAGAGATCCTCCCCAACCACGATGGAACCTTCCAGATGAGTGTTGACCTGAAACTTTCATCAGTCACACCTGAAGACTGGACGAGGTACGACTGTGTGTTTCAGCTTTCTGGTGTGAACGAGGACATCATCACCAAACTGGACAAAGCAGTGATCAGAACCAACGAAGGAAAGAGTGGAATCAGAAGTGTTGATGGTGAGAAACACATTTATTTTACTGTAACAGTCCTTCAGTTCATGTGTTTATATGAGTGTTGGACGTTTTGTTTCCTTGTATTATTTCCTTGTCAGTTTATTTAATCTAGAAGACTCAGACTAACATAAAACCAAAGCACATGTTCACCTCTGGACTCTTGAAAGTGTATCAGCAAATCTTAATTTAAATTTTGTAATCTTTGACATGAATTAATACAGACAAGTGTAAATAATGAAACATACAAAACAATAACGAGCTGTTTACCTCCTTGAAAATGTATTGTAGCTTATAAAAACTGTGACTGTGAGACTATTGCACTGTCATTTTATACCATTTCCGATACGTGTAGCCATTTTAATTTGATTATAGGCACTGTGTAGAAAGATAAAGCTAAAAAGATAAGTAGATTATTTTAAACTGGATGAATGTGTGCATGTATCTGAAAATCAGTTAAAATAAAGTTTATTCTTTGACAGTCAAAAAGAAATTTGATTATGATATTCAGAGGCTGTCATTGTGCCAAAAACCATCATACACAATACAAACCAATACAGACATACGACTAAACAAAGACAACAAAACTAGATGAAGATAAACAAACACAGATTCGTTTTATGTACAGATACGATCTTCTCCTCTAAGCTGCTTCATCTGAACAGGTTTTGATCATTTCCTGTTGTTTCCTGCTCAACAGAGAAACTTAATTCAACGGCCATCGTCATCGCTGCAGTGGCTGTTATTGCTCTCGTCTTCATCGTTTTTATTATTCAGATGTTGATGTTTTATCATATTTGCTCCTATCCTTCACACATGACTGACAACTTTATGACACTTAAACACTTTAAGGTAATTTACAGCTCACAGGTAGAGAGAGGAGTCGCAAAGTTTTCTGACTGTTTTGTGGATAGTATATTAGGCTTTTAAAAACAAAATGAGATAAATGAAATATTACGAATTCCTGTTGGAGTAATGTTTGTTTTTTCAGGGACATTGGATTAATAAAGTTGTTTTTAATTTAATCTTCAAGAGCAGTTCGAGTGAGCTGTGTGCTCAGGATAAGAAACACATGTTGAGGTTAACGTTGTGGAGCTGGTTTTTGATCCTACATTGACTTTAGCTTAATGATGTCAGACAGAAGTTAAAGGAAAAAGAAGTTAGGAAAGATGGTATTGTTCTGTTGTTGATGCTCTGAGACACTGAGAGTGAAAATTACTTGTCTTTGCTTTGTATTTCAGCCAACTCCACTTCATCCCATGACAACAAGTCCAAGATCTCTGAGCTGTCTGAGCCTGAACAGAATAAAACAACCCCACTGCCAAACGCATCAGTCTGAACACAGTGAGTTACGTCATATGGGAAATGAATATTCACACCTGTAGTTATGCAAAGCTGCACTAAACTATGCTTAAAGGAAACTTCAGTGTAACCCTTCTATGACTGAAGTATCCAGGAACGTTAGTGGCATTTTGCCAACAGCCCGGCCGGAATTTATCGACGTACACTTCACCAGTTCCGGAAAGACTTCGACTGCGGAATCTGCTACAACTACGGGAAAGTGTTAATTTAGTGTGTTGGCTTGAATAACCGGAATTCATCCATCCATTCATCTATCTCCTTCCGCTTATCCGCTTGTATCCGGGATCTTATTCTTTCGGTCATGACCCAAAGTTCATGGCCATAGGTGAGGGTAGGAACGTAGATTGACCGGTAAATCGAGAGCTTCGCCTTTCGGCTCAGCGCTTTATTCACCAGGACAGACCGATACAACGACTGCATTACCACGGCCGCTGCACCGATCCGCCTGTCAATCTCACGCTCCATCCTTCCCTCACTCATGAACAAGACCCCAAGATACTTAAACTCCTTCACTTGAGGCAGGAGCTCTCCCCCAACCCGGAGGGAGCAGGCCACCTTTTTCCAATCGAAAACCATGGCCTAGGACTTGGAGGTGCTGATTCTCATCCCAGCTGCCTCACACTCAGCTGCAAAGGACATGCTGAAGGTCCTGGCTTGAAGGAGTCAACAAGACAACATCATCTGCGAAAAGCAGAGATGAGATCCATCAGCTCCCGAACCAGACCCCCTTCTGCCCCTGGCTGCGCCTGGAAATTCTGTCTAAAAAATTCTAAAAATAATGAACAGAACCGGTAACAAAGGGCAGCCCTGCCGGAGTCCAACATGCACTGGGAACAGGTCTTACTTACTTGACTTACTGCCGGCAATGTGGACCATGTTCCTGCTCCGGTCGTACAGGGACCGTACAGCCATTAGCGGAGGGTCTCTGACCCCGTACTCCGAGAGCACCTCCCACAGAATGCCACGACGGACACGGTCGAATGCCTTCTCCAAGTCCACAAAGCACATGTGGACTGGTTGGGCAAACTCCCATGAATACTGGAGCACCCTGCGGAGGGCATAGAGCTGGTCCAGTGTTCCACGGCCAGGACGGAAACCGCATTGTTCCTCCTGAATCCGAGGTTTGACTATCGGCCGAATTCTCCTCTCCAGTACTCTGGAATCCTCTGTCAGGGAGGTCTTCAACTCCCACCTCTGGGAGAGCTATGACCAGATCCCGAGGGAGGCTGGGGACATTGAGTCTGAATGGATCATGTTCTCCACTTACATTGTTGACACAGCTGTTCAAAGCTGTGGCCATAAGGTCTCCGGTGCCTGTCGGGGCGGCAATCCCCAAACCCGGTGGTGGACACCAGAAGTAAGGGATGCTGTCAAGCTGAAGAAGGAGACCTATCGAGCCTGGCAGGCCCGGTCGGCCTTGAAGAAATTCTGGCAAACCATCCGGCGCCTCAGGAAGGGGAAGCAGTCCTCCGCCAACACTGTTTACAGTGGAGGTGGGGAGCTGTTGACCTCAACTGGGGACATTTTTGGGCGGTGGAAGGAATACTTCGAAGATCTCCTCAATCCAACTGACACGCATTCCATAGTGGAAGCAGAGGCTGGGGACTCAGAGGTGGATTCATTCATCACTCAAGCCGAAGTAACCAAGGTAGTTCCTCCTCAGTGGCAAGGCACCAGGGGTGGATGAGATCCGCCCTGAGTACCTCAAGTCTCTGAATGTTGTGGGGCTGTCTTGGGTGAGATGTCTCTGCAGCATCGTGTGGCAGTTGGGGACAGTGTCTCTGGACTGGCAGACCGGGGTGGTGGTCCCACTCCTCAGCCTCCCTGGGAAAGTCTAACCAGAATTCAGTTGGTTAAAAGCTGCACCTCATAATGAATTTGAAGCGCAGCGTATGCTCTGCAAGAGAAGCCTCAAATTGTGCACATTTGGTGTAAAAGCGCTGGTGTCACACACAAAATTGAAAAAAAACACCAGTTAGCTTCTAAAAGTCTCCAGCGAGGTCACATAATCCTCCTTTTGTATGCCTTTTTCACCACTTCCCGGTCCAAGTTCATCCAGTTCTGCTCAACCCAAACTCTGTGCCGCCTCGTAGTCAAGCGACATTCAAACCATCTTTTTCTCAACCCCGTCTTTGAAAGCGGAAGTGCTTTGGATTTTGAACATTGTTGCTAAACATCAGTTGTACCAAAGCAACAAACACAAACACACACACACACCAGGGTTATAATAGTTAGCTAAATTTAATTAAATTCCCAGAAAAAAATAAACTAAACTACTTAATCACATTACAAGTCTTACATTTAGTTCAAAATTGTCTTGAAAAGGTCTCAAAAAGTCTTCAATTTGACCTGACTTAAACCTGCAGAAACTCTGTAAATACTTGTTTATTATATTGTTTCCCTTTTTCTATTTTCTTTCCATCTCGATGCTGTCGTCGTCTCTCTGTGTTCCTCCTGGTGATGAACCTCCCTCCTCCTCTCTCCCACTGCTCACTGGGATTGACTCCAGTCCTCCTCCTCTCTCCCACTGCACACTGGGATTGACTCCAGTCCTCCTCCTCCTCTCTGCAGGAGGAGCAGGATAAGAACTGTATGGATGGAGTTTAGTATCACTGTGGGGAGATTTCTTGATTTGAATGTAATTCATTGGACACATATTTCAGTCTGGTTGATGCTACATCTTTAATTGTCACCCTGTGATCACACACATTCACAACATATACAGTAAGCATCAGAACCAAATTTATTGTCCAGTTTAAAACTTAGAGAAGATTTAGTTTTGATTTCAGCCAGGCTGAATTATTTAGGTTTTTCTCAATTTATCGGGAGTATGTTGTTGTTTTGTCTTTAATAAAATCTCTCTTTTGATCTGTTTTGACACATTATTATACTTTAATTATACTGATTTTCTAAAAGGGTTGTGGACTGTTTTCTTGTAAATCTCGTAAACATTTCCTGCTTGTATTTCATGACGATGGACGTTTTTCTCTCTTTGTTTGTAACAACAAAGAAATTGAGCAGCGAGTCTAAAAATCACTTCTTATGTTGGGTGTAGCAGATGAATATCAGATGAAGTTGATGTGATTCCTTTTGTACTTTTACTTTTCAATAAACTCCCAATGGTCCACCCTATTGTCTTGTTGTGATTCCACACATATCTTATATATCTTTCAGTTCTTTTCTCCTCCTAACCCTAACACATCATCAAGACAGCTGACATAAATACAGACTCAGGATGAATAAAATATCTTTAAAGAGGCTCTGTGGAACTTCTGTGTTGTGTTGGAAGCCGGTCGTTAGTTTATGTCAGCGGACTCCATTTCTAATCAACATTAGCTGCTGTTGTTCTCTCTTAATAAAGTCACATCCTGTTGGATTGTCACAGAAAATCTGACCCGAGTCCTTCACAAAGAAACACACAGTCCAGCAGCTTTAAACCACTTAAACAAATCGTCCACAGGCTCGTACAGGCAGCTGAGAGAGACGAGAAAGTCTCACTTTTCACATCTCGTTTCAATCTGCTGACACACATTCAGACACAAATTGTAACACAGAGACACTTTAAATACGGTGGAAATATGACAAATAATGAAAATGACAACATGCATTTACTCACCAAGAAAATAAAGTTCTGAATTATTTGAGGAAAGAAAATTATGAAAATAATGTTATTAACTAACTGTATTGATAAAACGTTTTTCAACAGCAGAGTAAAGTACTTCACAAAAGATATTAGACAATCAACATAAATACAGATTTATTCAGAATAAAACATCCTAAAACAGAATTGAATTGAATTTTCAGAATTGAAAGATAAAAGCAAACTCAAAGTGCCACAAAGTCTTGAGCAGCTTTTTAAAAGTGTCCACAGTCTCCACAGATCTTAAGTCCAAAGTTCAGGAGCCAAAACATCAGAAGTTCAGTGTCTGTTAGTTTTAAACCTTTTCATGAACATGAAACTCTGGTTATCAGAAATATCAGACACAAGACTTAAATTAAATGAATCAGTTTGCATGTTTAAGATATATGAAGGTGAGGCTCTCTAGAGGTTGAACATTCATTGTGTCATCAGTTGTATTTTAATGTTTCACTTGAACATTTGTAATCCAGGAACCCTCTGACACAACATGGAGGTCCTGGTGGAGTTCCTCTGTGACTCAGTTCTCCTGATGCTGCTGCGTCTCTGTGAGCTGTCATGTCGTGTTCAGCAGCTCTGAACTCTGTAACGCTGCAGACATGATCTCCAACCTGTGCAGCTGTTTGACTGTTCAGAAGAAGTTTCTACTGACAAGAAGCTGTTTTTAGGAGATGAACTGGATTTTGTTCCTCACTTAAAAATGACTCCAGTCAGTTATCATGTGTGGATAAAATATAAAGCAGAAGATAATTGTATCATCTGTGGCTGTAAGCTGTTTATTTAAGTTTCTTCTAAATGTTATTTGTCTTAAATTTCTCTCAAAGCTTCTTTTATTGGCTTGTATTTATTTGTCAGTTTTCTTTGAGACATTCAGTTATTACAGTTGACTGTATAGAGTGTAACACTCCCAATTTTAACTAAAACTTATACAGATGAGGGTTTTATTAATGAATAAAGTTCTTCTGAAACAGTTAAAAATTATCTGTTTACTTGTTGTTTATTGGAGGTTCTAATTGTTTCATCAGATAAAGATTTCAGGAAGCAGTGAGGCTGTTTGTTGACACTAAACACATTCTAATTGGTTTTATTTTATTATCTTTAATTTGATGAATACTTTTGATCAGAGTCATTAATAATCCAGATGTTCTGACAGACTGACAGCAGCAGAAAGTCAGGTGACATATCTGGGAAACCAACAGTGGTTTCCCAGATATTGTTTCATCACATCTCTCATGTGTTTTATTATTATATCGTCTGTCCTGATTGTGATTCAGTGAGTCTGACTGAACTGAGACACACTGACACATGAATAAAATACTGAATCTGGACTTGTTAAATCTGCACACAGATGTGTTTAACACGGCAGATAATAACAGTGTGTAGTGCTGCACATCAGCTGCAGGTTTGACCCACTGGGGGGCGCTCCTCCCCACATTTACTCAATGTAACATCAAGAAAACCTCATTTTAATGTGTTGTGTGTTGCTGATATATTGATCAGGACTGTTTTCAGTCCCAGGTTCAGCCTCACAGAGCAGAAGAACAATCAGACACTCCTGCATCCACACAGACTCCAGAGTGTGTGAGCTGTAGCTGACAGTGACCTCTGACCTCCCAGAACATTCACACATTTCTGCACATTACATCACATCAAGCTACAGAACATGAGCCGAGATGTGAGCAGCAGGAGGTTTAATACTCCTTCATATGCGAACAAAGCTGAGACACTAAAATAAAACCCCGCATGTCTCCTCATCCTCTCACACAGGTTACAAGAAGATCATTCTACTTTCGCTTTACGACCTCAGCGGGTCAGTTTTACCCAGTTATAAGTGACGTCATGCTCAGGCTGAATTCTCATTGGCTCAGATGGAGGTTGATGCGAACGCCTCTCTGTGTTCACCTCACCTCACCGCTGGAGCTCGAAGAAGGCATCGGCCCGTCCGGTATGGATAAAGAAAAATATTATTTTAATCAAAGCTTCAGAAACGACAGTTCACAATGAAGATCTTGGTTCTTCTGGCTCTCCTGGGAACAGGTCTACATGACGCGGCGGCAGGTGAGTTCGCATCATTTCAAATCAGCTGGTTGTAAAAGAAAAAATGATTCGTGTCTTTATGTTCTGTAAATATGAATTGAAGTTTATTTTTAAAGTCTTTGATGTTTAGCTCCAGGACTTCATTGCAGATTCTAGAAATGTTTTAAACTGATAATGTTAAAGTTGACGTTAGTAAATCCTGTCTGTTCATCTCATCCACAGTCTGTCTCTGATAATAGATGTTAGAAAGTGTATTCGTCTATTTTCTTTTCTATATTTGGACATTATTTTAATTCGTCTGATCATCTCAATGTTAAAATGTCAGCAGAACTACGCAGCACAAAACAGTCCAACCCTCAGATAAATAAAGAAAAGAGGAGAAAACATCAGAACAAGGCGTTAAAACAAAGATTGTCTAACCCAAGACTAAAATAAAAAGTTATAATCAACGTATTTTATTGAAACACGTGACTGCATTTTATCTGAATTGTGTACAGTTGATACAACAACGTGCACACAGAAAAACACACAAAGTCAATTACAGCCTGCTATGAATGATAATATAAATAATAATATATAATTTAAAGGGACTTAGGGCAGGATTTGTGAAAAAATGAACATTCATTGTAATAGGTGATGAAGCGTTTCAAACCAAAAAGAATGAGCCCACCCACGTGTCTCTCCGTTGCCTTGAACAGGCTGTGTGCTGCATGTACTGCAATTCGGGGCCCGAATTTCCCGCGCCGTCCTGCGGACGTGACGTCAAATGACGCTGAATGCGCGTCCTCGACGGCTTGGAGACCGGAAGAAGACAAGCGCGGTGGATCCAAACTAGTGTTTGGGTAGAAATGGATTCTGCTATGGCCAGAAAACGACCCAGCACTACACGAAGTCCAATAAATAGTTATACTAAGAGGAACACGAAGGTTTTGTAAGCGGCAAGTCGTGAGTCGAAACGAAATTACGACCAAAGCCGGGCTGGCACTGGAATAAACATCGGATACACGTTCGGCTCATGGAGGCAGCTTCAACCTGAAGTGGGACTGAAAACAGATGCTGACATGGCTCATATCCTAGTAACCAGGTAAGAAAACATTACACGTCATGTTTAGAGCTTGATTTGAAAATCTTATGAGATTCACCGAGGACTCGGAGTGTGCTAACGTGCAAAGTAGCGTTAGCTGCTAACATGTATCTTAGTCCGGTCCTGTGTAGTTACAGACTGCGCATTTTCCACGGTCCTTTAGTCTGAAAACGAATAGTTAGAAATATGTCCCTTTTTATATATAGGACCGAAAGCCCAACTGTTAACCGGGAGGTGATGTTAGCAGCTGGCTGTAGCAACAGGCTAACGGTGTCTGTGTAGTCAGATTAGCCGCTAGCTGCACACAGCGAGCCGGCTTCCTGGCTGCTTCATGTGTGTAACGTTAGGGGATCAGGCTGTATCATCCACACAGCGAGACGGCTCCTGTCTCACTCCCGTCCCCGGGAAATACGCTGTTTAGGGGGTACAGTAACGGTATTTACAGGCTACGTGTTAGGGGCTATTGTGTTGACTCGTTGGTGATACTGTTGTGATGTAGCTGAATAAAAGGCAGTTTAGAGCTCACCGTGAAGTGCACAATCGCATGTAAACAAGCTCAGGTGGTGCTTTATAAATTGATATTGAACTGGTCCAGACACGCATTCACAGAGGACAGGTATGTCATTCACCTACATCCCACATCCATGTCTGATCAGTTTCAAAGTCAAAACATACCTCTTTGAAATAAAAATCAATTTGGAAGTTAGTCACAAGTCATTCTCTGTACGTGCCAGCTGTACTGAGGTCCAATACTGCAGCAAAATGTAGATCTTCTGCTCACTATCACCAAGTTTAATACGCTGCTAATTCATTTGAAAGTCTGGCACTTCTATTTGTAATGCTCAAACAATCAGCATCAAGCCACTAGTTATATCTGTTCTGCCAGGGTAGAGTTGAAAATAATAATTACTACATTTGATTATGGAGCTTTGTGAGCATGTGTTCTAACTCTACTTTTCTCTTCTCTCCATAAAGGCCTCAGCTACATGACCCAGAGTTATGAGCAAGAAAAGAGAGAAGACAAGACCGTCTTGTCTACCACACATTGATTTTATTATAGACATGTAAAAAAAAAAATAAATAAATAAAAATTTGTACATAATGCAAATTATAAAAATACTTTTTCACTGTAAACTTTGAAAATAAAATACATATTGTACATAAATTGCATTTATTTTTGGATGAAAGTGGAATCTTTGGCTAAAAATGTTTATTTTTTGAGGTATTGTGATCACAGATACACAAAACAGTTGAAAAGTTTAGTCTGGCATCCTAAATGGAGCTTCTTTGTAACCTGTGTAGTTCGCAAAGGGGTTAGGGAGTTTTGGCTCGGATGCGAAGAACACAGCAGCTCCAGGCAGCACATCTCCAGGTGGACACTCCTGCTCAGACACTGGTCCAGAACCTGCCGATACACACTCCTCCTCTGAAGACTCCTCCATGTGTGCCACTCCTTCCATAGTCTATTCCAAATCCTGAAAAAAAAAACAATGAGAATAAGAATAACTTTATTAATCCTCAAAGGGATGTCATGATTTTACTTGATGTCATTTTTATTCCGATTCAACTTAGTATAATACCAGCTATGATTTCTGTTTTTCTTGTATTTACTCTGTTATGGCGCAGTGCTATTCATATTGTCTTATAATGGGAATGGTTTCACACATGATCTCAGTGGCACTGGTACATAACACTTGGCTTGAGACATTGAATCATACTATTGCTGTTACATGATAATGACTGCACACTTATGTCAGCGTGTTAGCAAGCTTTATCCACTGTTATAAATATTAGCTATGTTGGTAAGTACCACAGTCAGAAATTAGCTGCAGCTACAAGCCAAATGCTCGTCAAACACCATAACGTTGGTGGCAGTAGCATTAGCTTCACAAAACAATGGCTATCGCTAGTTCGTTATTCACCGTGGCTGGTGAAATTTGAACTTTACTAACCATTTGGCCAGTGTAAAGTAAACGTATTTACACTACAACTATCATTTTGCTGAATTAATGCGCAAATGTTGTCAAAGAAATATACTAAAGTTGCACTAAAATAAACACTGGGTTTACTTACTTCATCGCTTGAGATGATGCTGTTCGCAGTTGTAGGCTACCAACGAAGTTCCGGGGAGGCATGTGCGGAGGTCTTGCGGTAAACAGCGACGTGAACAGCGAGTAAATAAATGACGTGTCACAGCATCAGCTGCACTGCTGTGAAGAGTTCATGCGCGCTCCCGCGCCGGCTTGGCTGATGGCTGCAGTTACCCGAACGGCCGTCGTGTCGCTATTGAGTCTTATTTCTAGATCCTGCCCTATGTCCCTTTAATTAAAGAAGCCATTCCCCAGATAGTTCCACAGTTTAACTCCACACACTGAAACAAACATCTGTTTTAATGTAGTTCGTCCATGCTGAGTTGTCCTGATCAGAGTGCGTCTTTGTCACTAAAACAAACTCTTCTTGTTTATGTTTCTATATAAAAAAATGAATGTCCAACGATCAAACGTTATATTTTTAATTACTATAATTTTCTTCAAGTTGTAAGAGTATCAATGTCAGCATTAGTCTTATAAATCCAGCACTGATTAGTGCAATACTGTTGAGATATTTAATCTTTTAATCAGAGAGGGACATTTCTTACAATTAGAGCTGTTTCTGTCTGAATAAAAGTATTCAGAGTTACATTCAAATATAAATATTTAATTTACATTAATTAGGAACACAAGTGAACAAGTGGTCAGATATTTATTTTCTTGATGGATGTATTAAGAAACAGATATTTACACTCAAACATTTGAAATCCACAAACCCTCTAACACCGACACAAACAAAGTTAAAATTAATGATTACTTAACAATGAACATTACAAGAAAAATAGAAAAGAAAAAAACAACCTACTTCAAAATCATAAAAGAAGAAACTAATAAGATAATAAGGAGTGTTGAGTATGAATGAAGAGGAATAAATTACTCAACTAACTGGAAACTAAACTGGAGAGATATCCAGCACTAGGAAAAAAAAGTTTTGCAAACTGCTGTGTATCAATGAAAGTCAGGAACACAACTGCATGAGCTAAATATTTGACTTGTTTGATATTTTATTTAGAAAAAATACTTTTTAAAGACAAAAGCAAGAGAAATATTATAGCTGCTGCGCAGCGATGGGTCGGGTCCGGGCTATTTTTTGGCAAATTTAGGCAATTCTGAGCAACAAACAGAAGACAAGACAGTTGACAACAATGTTCATTTTGGACCACTTCAGGCTTGAACTCACAACTTCTGGAACCAAAGACTGTCGTCTATCGCTCTGAGCTAATTGGCAAGTGGCAATACAACAGTGGCTTCACAAATTGAGTAAGCATTCACTGATGTGCAGACAGATTTGAAACCACTGTAAAAAATTCAGTTTTTAAGACAAAAATCTGAAAATACACATATTGCAGCATGGAGATGTTGATAATTTGTTTTTAAAAATGATTAATTTGCTCCATAAGTGAATAACTGATGTTTAAAAATGCTGCTTGCATTGACTGCAATTATTCACATGAGAGCAGATTTTAGGTAAAATTCTAATATTTGTCAAACATCATCTACCATGACTCAATGTTCAATTTCAGCAGTCAAACATTTTCATGCACTGTAGGCAAAAATTGTAGGAGGAGATTGTTATGAATGTTCAATGTTTTGAACTTTAGATGCTTGCTGTAGCGCCACCATCAGGACTTTTGGCTTGGGTTTACAGTAGGGATGCACATTTTTAATTTTTTTATGACCGATAACCGGCGCTCATTAACCGATTAATAACCGTTATTACACGGCTCTTCTTAATGCTGCATAAAGCTCCATTCACTTGAATGGAGTGGCCTTTTTGCCTCTGATTCGCATATTTCGTATCACTCCGCGCTCTAAAGGCTTTGCTCCGCAAGTAGTCCCGGTCACTTATCACCGCAGCGTCTTCGGTTGCTAAGCAACGTCAGCTGATCTGTAGTCTACTTCATATGGGAAAAAACTACTCCTGTGCCACTAGTATGGATGAGTTTCACATTAACTTTAATATTTTTGGTAAATACGGTGATTTCAGGTCTTGGTAAAAGGCTGAGTTGTCATCAAAGGTCAAGAAAAGACAAAGTAGCGAAGAGGGAGAAGCGAAACGGCATCGGTTTGGCGAACTATTTCTCTGCTGAAAAACACTGTGAACGCCTGAACGGTAACAAATTAATTGTAAAAAGACATACTGTGTGACGTTTTCTTTCGTGTTGGCAAGTAGCCGTGTAATAAGCGGGATAATATATAGATCGGCGGTCATTATCGGAAAAAATAAGTCCCGACAGGACGGATCATGACCGCCGTTCTATACATCATCCCTTACTTAACCGATAATTTTTAAATGCTCTATTGAGTGTCTGTGACCCATTCAAAGGTACCGTGTGTGATCTCCTCAGACCGCCGCGCGTCGCATCTTCTCCCTGCCATCATGGAGGGCAAAGTTTGCTGTGATGGTCCTCCATCATCTGATCCTGGATGTTTGCTTCGCAAGTGGTACTGCATTGTACTGGTACTGCTTGAATATTTCAGTGCTGTAGCGCATAGTTTGCAAATAACCTCATCTCCTTTTCGGTCGAAATTGTCCCACACAGAACTCCTTTTTGCTCGCTTCATTTCTGCTGTGAAGTGGGCTGTGGCGGAAAGCACGTAAAGGCACGTGTGGCACGCGTCGACACGCTCCCATGAGTTGATTGACAAGGAGCTAAAAAAAATTTTTTAACCAATAGTGTTAATCGGTCAAAGTTCCTGCTATCAGTTAACCATGTGCATCCCTAGTTTACAGCTGAGGTAATCTGGCATGTAACTGGACCTTTATGCAGAATTTGGTTAGCTTTCACCCAAGGTCCAGTCCAAGCTATCTGTTTTTATTTCATTCAGAGGCTTGCTGTGATGCCACCATCAGGACAATTGTCTTGTGTTTCATGTTGAGGACATCTGACATTTTGATCTGTCATTATCATCATCCTCCTTGCTGGGTCTCGAACCCACAACCTCTGACACCAAGAACCAGCTCCAAACTCACTGAGCTAATTGGCTGGAAGCGAGACCTGCTGTGTAGCTTCAGTTGTCGACTCAGGGAGTCACTGTCCGAGCAGCTGTCGTCAAGGCAGATTTCAAAAATGGTCAAAATGTCAGAAATTCTGTTACCTGAGCAAAAATCTGATGATACATAAATTGCATCTTGACAGCATGGAAATGTTGGTGATTTGTTTTTAACTCTAAGTGTTTTGCTTCATAAGAGAAAATCTGATGTTTAAAAAATGCCACTCTTACATTGACTCCAGTTGTTCCCATGAGAGCAGAATTCAAAATGTTCTCAAAAATTCAGATATTTGCCAGACTTCATCAACCATGACTCCAAAATATTCTCATTTTTTTTCAGGAAGATTGAAAATGTATTTAGCAAGAATCAAACATTTTGATGCACTGTAGGCTAAATTTTTGATCAATCAAACATCTGAGAAACAAGTTTTGTGGAGGACGGTCTGAAGATGCTTTCTAGCAAGTTTGGTGACAATTGAGCAAAAATTGTGGGAGGAGATAGGTTTTATAAGTTTTACAGGTTTTGAAAAAAACTGAATGATGAACTTCATAATTTGTATGAGTTTAAGTGGACTAAAGTTTCAGCAGTATTGGGGCTACAGTTTGGTGAAAGTTTCAAAACTGTAGCATGTACTGTTGATTTTGTAGGTATTTTTAAAGTTTATAAATTTAAACGCTTATTGTGCCCCCCCCCCAGGAGGAATATTGACACGTCCTTGGAATTAAGTAAATATGGCATGAGGCCAAACATTTCTGTAAAGTTTGGTGAGTTTTCGCCCATAGGAAGTATGACTTCCTTGGAAGAAAGAAGAAAGAAGAAAGAAATAATTCCTAGGAATATAATAGTGTCCTGGCAGCTTAGCTGCCCGGACCCTAAAAAAGAAAGAATTCCTAGGAATACAATAGGGTCTGCCCGGACCCTAATTAAAGTAAAAATCTGGAATGTGGTAGTCTACTTGGTATTGTTCAGGGATTCATAAAAACTGAAATAATTACATTAACTTTATCTTACAGTGACTCACTCTGTGAAGTATTTCTTCACTGGATCCTCCGGAGTCCCAAACTTCCCACAGTTTGTGGCTGTTGGGATGGTTGATGAAGTTGAGACGTTTCACTATGACAGTAACACCAAGAAAGCAGAACCCAAACAGGACTGGATGAGCAGAGTCACAGAAGATGATCCTCAGTACTGGGAGTGGAACACTGCGAGCTTTTTGGGCTCTGAGCAGGCCTCCAAAGCCAACATTGAAGTTGCAAAGCAGCGCTTCAACCAAACTGGAGGTTTGTTTATTTTTCACTTTGTACTGAGAAAATGTTTATATTTATGTATGTTTTCATTTTTATTCTGTATGTTAGTAATAGGATGTTACCACACACACACACACACACACACACACACACGCACACTAAACTGTGTTGGAACTTTTCTTATCTAAACTCTCAGTCAGACTGAACAGAAACATCACTCAGACTGAGACTACTGGATGCTGCTGTACTACACTGATACAGTGTTTCTGTCCATCCCATAATAACCAGCAGAGATCATTAACCCTTTATCTCCACTAGATTAGATCAGAGTGACTCTACTGAAGTGCCCACAGTGAGTTGGTCCATAATAACTCTACTGTAGGAACCTGTTTATCACAACAGTTTAAC